>JASAUF010000358.1:600000-1200000 GCA_030180095.1 Magnolia changhungtana | reverse complement strand
GAAAATATAATAGACTAATGTAATAATGAAAATATTAGCATATATCTACCTGACCAACCCGACTGAGCTCGCTTGGATTGGGCTTAGGTTGAGAATTCCCAAACCAAGGTTGGGTTGGGTTGGGTTGGATTAGGGTTGAGGTATAAGAACCTTGGGTTGGGCTAGGGTTGAGCACCAACCCAACCCAACCCAACCCAACCCAACCCACCATACTTTCAGCCCTAAATTTACAAGCTTCCCATCTTCAAGCGCCAAACGCACCACATGTACCCACATTGCAAATGTGGTATCTAAGACGTCCGGTCAGTTCCCCAATTGCATTGCATGCATGTGTACATGTCCTGAGATAAGGCTGGCCTCACCATAACCCGACTCGGTGGGGCCGGGAAAACCTTGGGTTTTACAAAGCCATGATATGGTCCATCCCACGTAGGACATCCACAGAGCTTGACAAAACCACTTTAAAAAATGGTGGTGGATTTGTTGAGGCCACAATAATAACAACATATGTCAGGCTATAGGGAGACGCCATTCCAATAGTCCATCTTTTCTCTGATAAATATCATGCGGGCCAATGAAGTGGCATCACATCACAGCCTGATATAACTTATGTTAAGTGGGACGGAATCCACTCCCAAAAGGTTAGGTTATTATATACCACAGTAGTCCAATCAAACCCTGCCACGCTAGGTCCGTGATAACAGGGTCACCGTGCAGTCCACATCCCATGGGCCCACATGTGTACGTTGAATATAGAAGGTGATCATCTTCCATGGACTGTTCATTTAAAATTTTTTTTTTTCTCAAAACACGTGTATGGTGCGGCATTATTAGAATGGGGCCATCATTCCATGAATAGCTATGATCTCTCACAAATGCACCACAGTTGCATATGTGCCTTGAATTTGGACAGTACATATGTGGCCAACGGCTATGCCTAAGGGCACACGGATTAGCTGGGACCCAGGATCCAGCCAGGTGGGTGCAACCCTTGACTGCGGGGCCCACTTCGTTGTATGTGTTGTATATCAGTCTGTCCATACGTTTTTCCAGCTGATCAGAGGGCATGGCCCAAAAATGAAGCATATACAAATCTCAGGTGAACCACACAATAAGGAGTTGAATTATTATTAGAAATTTCTTAGAGATCACAAAAGTTTTGGATAAAGCTGTTATTTGTGTTTTCCCTTCGTGTAGGTCTATATTATGGTGGACCTTAGAAAGATTTTAATGGTGAGTGTTCAAGGAACACTGTTTCTTATAGTGTCATCTACTTGAGATTTTTATATGTTTCATTTTTTAGTTCATACCTTAAAATAAGCTGGCAAAATGGATGGATGATGTGGATACATAATGCATACATCAAGGTGGGCCGGCCCACAGTCAGGGTCGTTCCCACCTGGGTGAATCCAGGGTCACAGAATTCGCAATTGCAACAGATATTCCAAACCGTTGATTATAAATCTTCAGTTAGAAAACGGTCCAACCAACAGTCACCATTCAATGGGCAATAGTCAATCGATCTTCACTACGATCATCTAATTTTAATGACCGTTGCCATAAGGCCCATCTAAATTGAACGGTCTAAATACCATGCATGTGTGACATGTGTAACAGTGATAGATGAATTATAGGGTCTTGATTATCCGTCATCTGACGAGCATGATTTCATGCATGTGGGGTCCACTGTTTGTTGATGTGAACCGTTTATCTGATGGACATCAATATGGACGGAGACGCTATGAGGATCTTCCAAATTGAAGACACTGGTAGTCGGGTTGCATTCTTCCAAGTATGGATTGTTTTTAAGCACCCCCATTCAAGGCAGGGCCAATTAGATCAACCGTTCAAATCACAAGAGGATGGCCCCACATGCACTCGATCTTGCATGCCTGTGAAGTAGAGGTTTGATGATGTCATACCCATCCCTTATTTTAATTTAGAATTTTTGAATATTTTTAAAGTTCCAAATATTTTTATAAGCTAATAAATTATAAAATCTGAAACGGATTATAGAACCACTGACTCAACGTGTTACTTGAGAGATTGCAATGTCTCAATCTCGATAGAGACTCGAGAAGTGTGTGGGGGGTGTGTGTGCGTGTGTTAAAAAACAATGATAAAAAAGAAGAAAAAAAATTGCAAAAAGAGAAATGAAACCAATACAGTAGGGATATGATAAATAAAATAATTAATTGACACTGGGTAGGGATTGAATGCCTACCATTAAAAACTTCTTAGGAGCATAAAAAGTTATTTGGACTAAGTTAATATTTATGTTTTCCTTTCATCTAAGTTAGAGTCACTCTGGGTGTGTTTGGATGCTACCGAATAAGTTATTATTATTATTATTATTTTATTTACAGCAGTAAATAAGTAACTTATGTCAGGTAAGTAAGTTTGGTTTATGATTAGTTATAAGTAACTTTTTTTACTTAAAATTACTTAATCACTTCAACTAATTTCTTTTAGCTTTTTTACTTTTTCCTAATTTCTTTCTAGCTTAAAAAAAAAAAAAGAAAAAAGAAAAGAAAAAAAAAAAAAGAAACACTTTTTCCTAAGTTTCTAAAGAGAGAATCAAGAGAGACAAAAGTAATAAGAAGCTGGGTAGAAAGTAGAAACTAAGATAAGCTAGTTGACGCACAAGTAGCTTATCTTACGTAACTTACAACCCAAATACCCCCCACATGATTCTCATTGTTTCCTGTTGTGTGGTCCATTTTAGGGTTCGATGTGTCCCATTTTTGAGCTCATGGTTTAAATTAAGCTGGTGAAATGAATGAACATAGTTGATATAACACATACATCAAAGTAGTTCTTGATGCTCTTAGGGCTGCAGGCAATGGAGTTGAAATATTTAAAGCATCGACACATCATCAGTGGGACCCAACAATCAATGATCCGAACGCTGAGTCTCTTCCACACATGTTTAAAAAAAAAAAAACATATTATAAATGTGATGGCATCAAGGATGATTATATAATTAAGAGTAGCAATGGATCAGGTTGGGTTAGGTTTAGTCCTAGCCCGACACATTTATTAAATGGACCAGGAGTTGTGGTACAATTCGGACCCTGATTCATTACCCTAGTCTCACCCAACTACTTCAATTTATTAAGCTCAAGCCTGGCCCAGCCCAACCCATTTGATTGTATTGGTCTGGTGCAACTGACCCAACCTGTCATGACCATAGCTTAGAAACTTGAAAACTTCCTCCATGATCAACTCGGCTGAGTCAACTCAAAGACTTAACACGAACTAACTATATATTTACTGCTATAAATAAAAAAGACTTTGAAGAGGGATGAAAATTTAAAACTGTTACATTTGGAAATATATAAAATAAACATTCTAACAAAGGGAAATCACAGGTCGCAAGTACAATTCTCAAATTACATTTTTACATTTTAGTAATAGTAATGCTAACATGGTGAGTGGTGTCAAGTCGATTCAACGGGTCCACCTGAGTCTGGAACACATCACAACTTAGATCGAGTTTCCCAGCAACTCGATGGTCCTAATCTAGTTGACTCAACCAAATGTTGAGTTGAGCCGGTGAGGTTTTTGAACCATCCTATTGTGTTTTTATAATAAAAATATATTTTAAAAATAAAATTTATTTTTAGTAAGTAAATATATTAATTATTTAAATTTTTTTATAAATAATATATATAGGCAGCCAATAAGAAAATGAATTTTTGCTTATGTAACAAGGGTCTAAATCTCCTTAAGGATGATGCATATGATGTAGGCCTAAAAGGATACAAAAATAACAGACAGTGACCCTAAATGTGCTAATGAACTGTCAAAATACATGAGGGCCTATTTGGCCAGGCAAATCGGAAGGGATTGGAAGGGATTGGAAGATAGATCCTGGGATTTGCCAGCCGTGCCAAATAGGCACAGGATCTGTTCCCTACTCCCGGAGTATAGCAATCCCATGGATCTTAAGACAATTCACTGACATCTCTATCATTACCTTTAGGCCTGTTTGGCTATTAGAGGGGATTGAATTGAAAAATACATAATTATTACCCCTGGCAGGGGTTGTCCCTGTTACCATGGGATAAGCTAAATTCCAAGCTTTGTTTGTAATGCAGTGGTACATTGAATGGATATACTCACCATCATTTGAAACTATTTAGAATAACACACATGTGTTACATCTAAATCGTTCATTTGTTTTGTAACCTTATTTTATGGAATAGGCCTAAAAATTAGGCAAATCCAAAACTTATGTGGCCCCAAAGAAGTTTTCAACGATAAGTATTAAATCCCCATTGCTTTCTATGGTGGGGTCCACTAGAGCTTTAGATCTACCTAGTTTTTTGGCCCATGCTCTAAGGGCCCGTTTGACCGGGCGGATTGGAAGGGGTTGGATGGTATTGGAAGGGATTTGAAGTTAAATCCCGGGATTGGCCGGGTCTGCCAAACAGACTGGTGATCTGATCCAGGATATAGCAATCCCATAAATTTTAAGGCAATCCACCGACAACACCATCATTACCTTTAAATCCCATCCAATACACCCTAAGCCGTTCAAATTTGCTTGGGACACGTTTGGTTCGAGGGATTGAAAGGGATGGGGAAGGTTTAACCCGGAATTAGCCGAGCGTGCCAAACAGACTTGATATAGCAATTCCAGGATATAGCAATCCCCTGAATCTTAGGACAATCCACTGACAACACCATCATTGCCTTGAAATTCATGCCCTCCACCCTAATACCATTCAATCCCTTCCAATCCACCCGTCCAAACGGGCCCTAAAATGATCTCAAAAATGGGTGGACGGTGTGGATATAGCCCACACATCATGGTGTGACTTACACAACTTGCTAACATTAAATGAAATTGGCACGAGGACCAATGCAATTCCAACTAATCTACTTCCAAGCTTTTCTGGAGTGGAATTGGCACATGACCAGATGCAATTCCATCCCCCCTAATACTTTCTAATGCAACCGGCCAAATAGGCCCTTAAATCCCATCCAATCCAACCTAATTTCTTCAAAATTACCTGAGATTGTTTGGTTTGAGGGATTGGAAGGTTTAATCCGGGGATTGGCCGGGTATGCCAAACAGACCAGGTAAAGCAATCCCATAGATCTTACACCAATACACCGACACAGCTATCATTACATTGAAATCCTTGCAATCTAGTAAAATACCATTCAATCCTATCCAATCTGCCCGGCCAAACAAGCCCTAAAAAGCATGAATAAAACATATACATGATGGTGGGCCTGGAGGGCTTTTTCAAACGCCGAATAGCAGGGTGGTAGCAGGGTCACTATAAGAAGTGCCGTACATGTAATTCCATGGCCAAACCATTTCAATTCATCCCTGCACGACATGATAGGTGCACCTTCTTTTTCTACCTTTGCCATTAAAAGTGAGAGTTCCGCGTTGTTCCCGAGGTGGAAGACGATTGGGTGGTAACCTCAGCACCACCCAACTATCCCTGTACGCCCACCTGATATATTTGTTTTATCCACGCCATTCATCTGTTTTGACCGCTTATATTATGACATGAGCGCAAAAATAAAGCTGTTCTTAGGCTCAACTGAACAACACCGTAGAAAATAATAGTAATTGAATACCTATACCATTAAAACTCCTTGGGAGCCACAAAAATTTTGGAACGATGTAATAATCATGCTTTCTCTTCATCCAGGTTTGTACGACCTGATTAATGGGTTGGATGGCGGATACACATTGCAATGAGCCATAGGATGGTCTCCGTCCATCTGCTTGAATTTTTGGCTCACGCTCTAACACACACACACACACACACACACACATATATATATATATATATATATATATATATATATATATATATATATATGAAAATGGTTATGTAGGGTTGAGGTTGAGCTGTGTGGGCCCATCGTAATGCGTGTCAAACATCTACCCTATCAATTAGGTGCACCATTCCAAGGTGGGCCTCGGGCTTAAAAATCAAGTCAATCCATGACTTGTGTGGGCCACATCACATACCAAAGTTGAGAGGGGTTACCTTCTCATTAAAACATTCATAATCATTTGTTGGGCCAATCGAGATGTACGTGGTTCACAAATTCACCATTATATGTGTCCTACTTGGATGAGGGGTCAGACCAAGTTTCAAACGCATCCAAAATTCAGGTAAGCCTCACCAAGTTTTTTTTTTTTTTTAATATGTTTTAGGCATGTCTTAACGTGATTTTAGATGGTATGCCTCATTGAGTTCTATATATATATAGCTGATTTTTGAAATATCTCATAATTTAAAGAGGACTCATCAAATGCACAATGTTGATGATTGACACACATCATGGTGGGGCCCACACAGCTCAACCTTGGAAGTTCTCATGAGGTTGACTGCATAGAACCAATATATATATATATATATATATATATATATATATATATATATATATATAAACTTTTATTATATATATATACTTTTATCATGGTGGACCCCACCATGCCTACCACCACCAAGCTCTACGGGCTTCCTACCTAAGTTCACTCAATGGCCATGTTAGCTAAAGTAGGAGCAAAGGGACAATCCAACAAGCATAGCCTCTCCAACCGTAACAAATTAATCATCAATCAGTGTTGTCCTGTGGCATTTAAAAAGTATGCTTTGAAAATTTTGGCCATCTTTTTCTAAACAAAGCTTTTAGTTGTGAGAGATGCATGTCATACATCGAATATTGTTCGACTTTAATAAGGTTAGCCAGCTCAATGGTATCATATCCCATCCAACAACTACGTTGGGCCCCTTAAATATTCATCCAGGTTCATCACATGTTTAGTCCAAAGTTCAAAGACCAACACCAACATATGGTGTGAATACTATAAGACTGCCAAATTTTCCAAAGATAAATCATAAACCAGCTGGATTTCACTATAATTTTAAAACTCAATAACTTGAATCAAAACTCAGCAAGATTTTAAGTTGAGTCATAGTGAAAACTTGTTGTAACGGGAGTCGGCTTTGATCAGGTGTGGGTCATTGCTTGACTCAACCCTACAAGACTAAAAAGGGATTTTAACCAAAAAGTAAGAATTGGGTCTTGAAATGAATGCTTTAAGTTGAGAGAGCAGTGAAACTAACCTACAGGCCAAGTATAGTAAACAAAGCAATGACTCTATCCAATTATTCAAGTCTTCAATTCAACCTGACCTAGCTAAACATCAAGTCGAGTTGAGTTTTTCATTCTTTGAGTTTTTAAACTATAATCTTATTGGGTTACTATGGGCCATCCATTGTGCAAGTGGCATGCTGGTCCATAATTCAGCAACCAACAGTGACTATCGATTCCAACTTCCCCATTAGTGACCAATCCAATGGTTAAAAAGAAAATGGTTAGCTGCATAAATGGTGCATACAATAATCAAATCTGTGTGATTTTAAGGCAATGCGCAATCCAAAATGGGGTCCACAATTTGATGCAGGGATGAACGTGATGAGGTCAATCACCGTATTCCTCAAGGATAAGTACTTTGAAATCACGGAGCTTCTTTGGACTCCTTACAGAGACTTCTCAAATCCATGAGAATCCATGAGGAAAAGAAATATAAATAATTTTAAAATATTTAAAATAAATTTATTGATGATTGATAAACGAGTTTACGGCCCTTTGAATAAAGATACGAAGACTTGGAAAAAGTTTATGAATTAAACTATAACTAAAACTCCCTGAAATTCGTAACTTACTATAAATAGTAAATTTTCTATTTATAGTAAGTGTCCTATGTGGCTTAACTACTTTATTGTCCTAATTTTTCTAAACAATTTTCATGTTGGATACAACTCCTAAAGCCCAATGGATGAAGAGTTACAGTCAAACCGAAACTTACTAAAAATATTAAAAACGAAAATAAACATGAAATTCGACCGTCGATATGATAGAATTTTGCAAATTCGGCATGGGTAACCCGGCAGGTCCGGGTTGGTTGGCTAAAGTAGCTCATCCTAACCCAAAATCATATATGGTTCATGAAGTAACTCATTCCAATTTGCGAGATATGCGGTCTTGATGACTTCCGCCTTTGATTGAGCCTTTTCTGGTTCGTCTTGGTCATGAAAGTGTCCATAACCCACTCTACATCACAATTCCGAAGGTCTGAAATTAGCATGCAATTGAGCCATATATGCCATACAGTGGATGGCCCAAATAGCATTCAAACCTAAATTACAAAAAATGGCCAGATGAAGAGGTAGAATTTGAATACTTACATTCGGTCTAAATGAGAATCTAAAGAAATCTAATCTGAGTCATCCAACTGCTTTTTATCCTTTTTGGTAGTTGCATATGGCTTATCCATGGCTCCTTTTTCTTTCTTTTTCTAATCAATGCTAATTTCAGGCTTCCCATCTTCAAGAGCTAAACGCACCACACCAACCTAAATTGCACGTGCGGTGTTCATCCATGGGTTCCCGTTGCATTGCATGTGTGCTGTCCTGAAATCAGGCTGACCTCACTGGAACCAAATTCCGTGATGTCAGGGAAACACAGGTTCAGTGAAGCTATGATGTGGAGGGCTCTCATTGGTCCAACTAACTCGTGATATTCATGGTAACAACTTTAAAAAATATAGCCTATTCGGTCAGGCCGGGTAACATAAAGCTCCATCGGAATATGATGTGGCGCCATTTCATTGGTCCACTAGGCATGATCAAACACATACTCAATCCGACAACCTTTTCAAAATTAGTGGCTCCTTTATAAAAAAAGTCTCGCAGGCCAATTAAATGGCCCACATCACAGCTTGACATAACTCGGTGTTATACCACCACATCACAGCCTAGTGTAACTGGACGTTCCACTGGCATGACTGAGCCCACTCCCTATAGGTTATGATTAGGGCAATACACAAACATAGTTTGGTTAGTTTGCTCGACTCGACTCGAAATAGCTAGATTCAACTTAGTTCGAAACTGAGTTTGAGCTGAGTTGAGCATAAAAATTTTTCAAACCAAGTTCGAGCTTGCCCGAGCTCGACTGAGCTCAGATCGAACCCAACTTGAATTGAACTCGAATCAAACAAGTTCGGCGACTTGGTTACTTTGATATTGATGTTGCTCACCAAGTGTTTGATGAAATAGCTCAACGAAGTCTCGGCTAGTGGCAAAGAAGGTATGTATATAAAACAAATACTATTTTTTCTTGATTTTGATGTTGCCTACAAGGTGTTTGATGAAATACATGTAAAACCGTTGTGTTGTTTTACATATAGTGAGAATTTGAAGGTGCAGTCCATGTATTCCTGAAAATGCTACATAGGCGAACTCAGCTCCAACTTGGCTCAAACTGGCCCGAGCTGCTGACCGAACCGAGCTGAGCTGGCTAGTCAGGCTCAAAGACCGAGCCAAGCCGAGTTCGAACAGGGGTCAGCTAGTGGCTGAGCTGAGTCAAGTTGTGCCGCGTTGACTCGTGTACACCTCTAGTTATGATACATGTATATGGTCTAAATAAACCCTGCCATGTTAAGTCGGTGATAGCAGGGTCGTTGTGTAATCCACATCCTATCAAGTGGGCCACATGTGTTTGTTGAAGATAAAATGTAGTCATCTTTCTTTGACCATCCATTTTTCTCCAAACATGTGTATGACCGCAGCCTGATTGGGACAGGGTAATCAATCGATGAATAGTTGTGATTGTCCAAACCGTTAATTATAAGTGGCCAGTTAAAAAACAGTCCAACTAACGGTCAACATTCAATGGGGAAAAGTCCATCGAGCTAGTATCACCACATCACAACCTAGTGTAACTGGACGTTCCACTGGCATGATTGAGCCCACTCCCTATAGGTTATGATTAGGTCAATACACAAACAGAGTTAGTTCAGTTAGTTCGCTCAACTTGACTCAAAAAAGCTAGATTCGACTCAGTTCGAAACTGAGTTTGAGCTGAGTTGAGCGTAAAAAATTTTCAAACCAAGTTCGAGCTCGACCGAGCTCAGATCGAACCCAACTTGAATCAAACTCGGATCAAACCAATTTGGTGATTCAGTTACTTTGATATTGGTGTTGCTCACCAAGTGTTTGACGAAATAACTCAGCGAAGTGTCGGTTGGTGGCAAAGAAGGTATGTATATGAAACAAATACTATTTTTTTTTCTTAATTTTGATGTTGCCTACAAGGTGTTTGATGAAATACATGTAAAACCGCTACTGCTATTTTACATACAGTGAGAATTTGAAGGTGCAATCCATGTGTTTGTGAAAATGCTACATTGGCGAACTCAGCTCAAACTGGGCTCAAACTGGCCCGAGCTGAACCGAGCCGAGCTAGCTAGTCAGGCTTGAAGACCGAGCCAAGCCGAGTTTGAGCAGGGGTCAGCTACAGGTCGAGCCGAGTCAAGCTGTGCCAGGTCGACTCGTGTACACCTCTAGTTATGATACATGTATATGGTCTAAATAAACCCCGCCATGTTAAGTTGGTGATAGTAGGGTCATCGTCAGGTAATCCACATCCTATCAAGTGGGCCACATGTGTTTGTTGAAGATAAAATGTAGTCATCTTTCTTTGACCGTCCATTTTTCTCCAAACATGTGTATGACCCCGGCTTGATTGGGACAGGGTAATCAATCGATGAATAGTTGTGATTGTTCAAACCGTTAATTATAAGTGGCTAGTTAAAAAACAGTCCAACTAACAGTCAACATTCAATGGGAAAAGTCCATCGAGCTAGTATCACCACATCACAACCTAGTGTAACTGGACGTTCCACTGGCATGATTGAGCCCACTCCCTACAGGTTATGATTAGGGCAATACACAAACAGAGTTAGTTCGGTTAGTTCGCTCGACTTGACTCGAAAAAGCTAGATTCGACTCAGTTTGAAACTGAGTTTGAGCTGAGTTGAGCGTAAAACATTTTCAAACCAAATTCGAGCTCGACCGAGCTCAGATCGAACCTAACTTGAATCGAACTCGGATCAAACCAATTCGGTGATTCAGTTACTTTGATATTGGTGTTGCTCACCAAGTGTTTGACGAAATAACTCAGCGAAGTGTCGGCTGGTGGCAAAGAAGGTATGTATATGAAACAAATACTATTTTTTCTTAATTTTGATGTTGCCTACAAGGTGTTTGATGAAATACATGTAAAACCGCTACTGCTATTTTACATACAGTGAGAATTTGAAGGTGCAGTCCATGTGTTTGTGAAAATGCTACATAGGCGAACTCAACTCGAACTCGGCTCAAACTGGCCCGAGCTGAACTGAGCCGAGCTGGCTAGTTAGGCTCGAAGACCGAGCCAAGCCGAGTTTGAGCAGGGGTCAGCTAGTGGTCGAGCTGAGTCAAGCTGTGCCGGGTCGACTCGTGCACACCTCTAGTTATGATACATGTATATGGTCTAAATAAACCCCGCCATGTTAAGTCGGTGATAGCAGGGTCGTCGTCAGGTAATCCACATCCTATCAAGTGGGCCACATGTGTTTGTTGAAGATAAAATGTAGTCATCTTTCTTTGACCGTCCATTTTTCTCCGAACATGTGTATGACCCCGGCCTGATTGGGATAGGGTAATCAATCGATGAATAGTTGTGATTGTCCAAACCGTTAATTATAAGTGGCTAGTTAAAAAACAGTCCAACTAACGGTCAACATTCAATGGGGAAAAGTCCATCAAGCTAGTATCACCACATCACAACCTAGTGTAACTGGACATTCCACTGGCATGATTGAGCCCACTCCCTATAGGTTATGATTAGGGCAATACACAAACAGAGTTAGTTCGGTTAGTTCGCTCGACTTGACTCGAAAAAGCTAGATTCGACTCAGTTCGAAACTGAGTTTGAGCTGAGTTGAGCGTAAAAAATTTTCAAACCAAGTTCGAGCTCGACCGAGCTTAGATCGAACCCAACTTGAATCGAACTTAGATCAATCCAATTCAGTGATTCAGTTACTTTGATATTGGTGTTGCTCACCAAGTATTTGACGAAATAACTCAGCAAAGTGTCGGCTGGTGGCAAAGAAGGTATGTATATGAAACAAATACTATTTTTTCTTAATTTTGATTTTGCCTACAAGGTGTTTGATGAAATACATAAAACCGCTACTGCTATTTTACATACAGTGAGAATTTGAAGGTGTAATCCATGTATTTGTGAAAATGCTACATAGGCAAACTCAGCTCGAACTCGGCTCAAACTGGCCCGAGCTGAACCGAGCCAAGTTGGCTAGTTAGGCTCGAAGACCGAGCCAAGCCGAGTTTGAGCAGGGGTCAGCTAGTGGTCGAGCCGAGTCAAGTTGTGCTGGGTCGACTCGTGTACACCTCTAGTTATGATACATGTATATGGTCTAAATAAACCCACCCATGTTAAGTCGGTGATAGCAGGGTCGTCGTCAGGTAATCCACATCCTATCAAGTGGGCCACATGTGTTTGTTGAAGATAAAATGTAGTCATCTTTCTTTGACCGTCCATTTTTCTCCAAACATGTGTATGACCCCGGCCTGATTGGGACAGGGTTATCAATCGATGAATAGTTGTGATTGTCCAAACCGTTAATTATAAGTGGCCAGTTAAAAAACAGTCCAACTAACGGTCAACATTCAATGGGGAAAAGTCCATCGAGCTAGTATCATCTGACTTTTGTGAGGGTTGGCATATGGCCCATATTTTATAGGATAAAAAACTGAACGGTCTAAATCCCATGCATGTGTGACATGTGTAACTAAGATTGAATGTTTGATAATTAGATGATTTACAGGGTCTTCCTTATCATTTGTCTGGCGAGCATGATTTCGTGCATGTGGGGTCCACTATTTGTTGATGTGAACCGTTGATCTGATGGACATCAACATGGACGGAGACGCTACTAGGATCTTCCAAATTGAAGACCCTGGTAGTCTTTTCTATTGCAATCTCCCAAGTATGGATGATTTTTAAGCACCCCCAATCCAAGGCAGGGCCAATTAGATCAACCGTTCAAATCACAAGAGGAAACATGCACTCGATCTTGCATGCCAGTGAAGTAGATGTTTGATGATGTCATACCCGTCCCTTATTAAATTTTGAATTTTTGAATATTTTTAAAGTTCCAAACAATTTTATTAGCTAATCAATTATAAAATCCGAAATGGATTATAGAACCAGCTAATCAATTATAAAATCCGAAATGGATTATAGAACTACTGCTCGACTCAATGTGTTACTTGAGAGATCGTAATGTCTCAATCTCGATAGAGACTCAACAGTGCCATAGTTGCAAAAAGAGAAATGAAACAAACAAAGTAGTGATATGATAAATTAATAAAATAATTAATTGACACTTCTTAAGGGTATAAAAGTTACTTGGACCAAGTTAATATTTGTGTTTTCCTTTTATCTAAGTTAGAGCCAATATGGGCCATTTGGATGCTACTAAATAAGTTACTTTTTCTACTTATAGCAGTAGATAAGTAACTTATGTCAGATAAGCAAGTTTGGTTTATGATTAGTTACAAGTAACTTAAAATTAAAAAAAAAAAAACTTAAAATCAAATAAGTAAGTTTGGTTATGATTAGTAATAAGTAACTTTTTTATTTAAAATTACTTAATCACATCAGCTAATTTTTTAAACTTTTTTACTTTTCATAAGTTGCTGAAGAGAGTATCAGCAAAGACAAGAGAGAAAAGTTGATAAGTTTGTTGTTTGCCCAACATACTTGTCTACTTAATAAGTAGAAATTAAGATAAGTTATTTGAAGCAAAAGCAGCTTATCTTAAGCAACTTATAACCCAAATGCCTCCTACATGATTCTCAAAGTTTTGTGTTGCGTGGTGCATTTTAGGGTTCGATGTGTCTTATGTTTGGGCTCATGGTTTAAATTAAGCTTAAATAGGGGTGTGCATCGAGTCGAACTGAGTCGAGCTGGCCTCAGCTTGACTCGGCTTGGCCACTAGCTGACCTCAGCTCGAACTTGGCTCGGCTCGGTCCTCAAGCCTGACTGGCCAGCTCGGTTCGGTTTGGTCAGTAGCTCGGGCCAGTTCGAGCTAAGTTCGAGCCAAGATCGAGTCGAGTTCGCCTGTGCAACATTTTCACAAACACCTGGACTGCACCTTCAAAATTCTACTATATGTAAAACAACTGCAATGGTTTTACAAGTATTTTATCAAACACTTTCTAAGCAACATAAAAATCAAGAAAAAAAAGGGTATTTGTTTCATATACATACCTTCCTTGCCACTGGCCATACTTCATTGAGTCATTTTATCAAACACTTGGTGAGCAACATCAATATCAAAGTAACCAAGTCACCGAACTGGTTCGATCTGAGTTTGATTCAAGCTGGGTTCGATCTGAGTCGAGTCGAGCTAGGGCCAGCTCGAACTGATTTTCGAGCTCAAAAAACCAGCTCGACTCGGCTCGAATTAAGCTTCGAACCAAGTCGAATCGATTTTTTTTGAGTCGAGTCGAGCGAGTTAACTGAGCTAGCTCGGTTCGTTTACACCCCTAAGCTTGAATGAATAGAGTAGATATAACACATACATCAAAGTAGTCCCTGGATGCTCTTAAGGCTGCATGCAATGGAGTTGAGATATTTAAAGCATCGTACATCAACAGTTGGACCCAACAATCAATTATCTGAACGTTGAGCCTCTTCCACACATGTAAAAAAAAATAATAATAATAATTGTGATGGCTTCACGGATGATATAATTAAGAGTAGCAATGGATCGGGTCAGGTCAGGTTTAGTCCTAGCCCGACACATTTATTAAATGGACCAGGAATTGTGGTACAATCCGGACCCTGATTCATTACCCTAGTCTCAACCAGCTACTTCAATTTATTAAGCTCAAGCCTGACCCAGCACAACCATTTGATTGTATTGGGTCTGGTGCAACTGACCCAACTTGTCATGACCATAGCTTAGAAACTTGAAAACTTGGCTCCATGTTCAACTGGGTTGAGTCAACTCAAAGACTCAACATGAACTAACTATATATTTACTACTATAAATTAAAAATACTTTGAAGAGGGATGAAATTTAAATTTGTTACATTTGGAAATGTCATATAAAATAGACCACATAACAAAGGGAAATCACAGGTCACAAGTACAATTCTCAAATTACATTTTTACATTTTAGTAATAATAATGCTATCATGGTGATTTGTGTCGAGTCAACTTCACGAATACACCTGAGTCAGGAACACATCATAGCTTAGAGCGAGTTTCCCAGCGGCTCGTCCTAATCTAGTTGATTCAACCAAATGTTGAGTTGAGTCAGTGAGTTTCTGAACTATGGTCCCAACTCAAGTTAAAAAGGGATTATTGGTCCGATGGAATGTCCAACACAACCCAACTGGTGGATGCATGGTTACACATATACATCATATGTTTCATGTTTGGGTTGGTCAGATGGAGTCGCCAGCCTATTGGCAACTTGTATGATTGGGTGGATAGGGCAGGGTTGAAACCAACCCCAGCCCATCTATCTAAATGGGTCACAGACCAAGCTTGAAACACAACCCATTTAGCTTTTCTCAAACTGGCATGGGAAATAGGTTTGAGTATTGGCTAACACAACCCTACGTGGATTGGATTCTGTAGTGACCCTTCAATGCGGACATGGGTTACTGTTTTGTGTGGTGGAAAAGCTATATGAGCTTTACCATATTGTATGTGTTTTATTCACGCTGTCCATTCATTTTTTGAGTTTATTACTGAGCATGAGCTAAAAAATGAGGCTTATCCAAATTGTTGGTCTACCACACGGTAGTATACACGGTAGCGATTGAACACCCACCGTTAAAAACTTCTTGAGGGCCACAAAAATTTTGAATTAAACTGATATTTGTATTTTCCCTTCATATAAGTTTTATGTGACCTAATCAAATGGTATGATTGCAAGTAAACATTACAATGGTGTAAGTGCTATGATTTGATTCCTCTTTGATTGTCAAATTTTGTGTGTCAAAACTTTTTCGTATGTCTTGTGTTTATATCTTGATAAATCTGTTCGAGACACTATGTCAACACTTGAAGTCTAGTTCAAAGAATTCTTCAAGCTTCATGATAGTTCAAGCTACAATGTAGAAGATATTAAAGAAGAGCTCAGGGTCAAGACTCAAGTTCAAGTGCAAGTGGAAGTTCAAGATTCAAATATAAGTACGGGACTCAAGTGCAACTTAAAGTGACATTAATTTCAAAGCTTGTGAAGTGGTCAAGCTACATCAAGAAGAACTCAAGCTTCATAATGATCAAAGTCTAAGCAAATGAAGTATTCAATGTCCATACTTCATGTCCCAGGTATGATAAACCTTAGATTGACCTTAGGGTAGGTCACTTTGGCTACATAATTCATTTGAATATTATTACATGATTTTGGTCTTTTCTAAGACCAGTCCTAGAACTTGTTCGACCAGTCCTAGCACTATCTCGACCAGTCTAAGAAGTTCCAAGACCAGTTCTAGAATTGTTGCAATTTATCGAATTTTCTAGTTCGGCTATGACCAGTCCTGGAATCTGCTCGACTGGTTGTGGGATGGTCTCGACTCGACCTTCAACAAGTCGTAAAGCTACGACTCAAACTCCAGCGACTAAATCAAGTGTCGTACGACCAATCGTAGAGGGGTCTCGACCGGTCGTGGACTGCCTTCGACCAGTCGTGGACTGCCTACGACCGGTCGTATAACGGTCTGATGCGATCGCGCTCAAAAATATAAAAATCAGTTTATTATTGGACTAGCCGTGGTGACCCTAAGACCAGTTGAAGACGAATTTTTTTAGTTATAAATAGCACACGAATTTCAGAGTTTTTACATTGAAAATTAAGTGAAATCAAGGCTCCACTCTGAGATAAGTTTGTATTTATTTTTAAGTTATTTTGTGCATAATTGCTTTCTCTTTTTACTAGCTTATTTAATTTGATTTTGTTCCTGTATTCCAATCTCATTTAAAAAGAGGAATTGCCTTATTCTTTCTTCTTGGAATCAAAATCAAATATAGCTACGCCCAACTGGTTTAAATCTAAAATCAATTAAAACTTAGAACCATATTAAAGTGAGTAGTGGACATTAAACTTCTATATTCGAACATCTACTCCGATTAGTTCTACCGGGCTGCTATGAAAAGGAGAAATCCAGGTATTTTACAATTTTGTAAATTCCATTCTATTTTGGTTTTTGTTTGAGATTCGCTAGAAAAATCTCAATTTGTGTGGTTATCTGAGGAGGGCCAGAAAACTCAGAAGTGTGGGTTTTTGAATTGTGTAAGCCCAAGTTAAAATACACAATTGTAAAGGTTTTGGGTGAACCTGTGAAAACCTATTTGATAGTAAATGCTAATATCCCCTGTGTGAGGATATTAGGAGTGGAGTAACATTCTGTGTGGCTGTTAAAAGACAGTTGGTGTACACACAGGCGAACCACTATAACTCTTTGTCTTGTGGATTGAATGCTTGCTTAAATTTCATATAATTTATCATTCAATTTTGTGGATTGTACGTGTGGATGTGAATGTTGTAACAATTTACATTTCAAGCAAGTGTGGGGATTGTTGTAATAAGTTAGATCTATATTTCTGCAATTTATTTTAATTCCTTGCTATTTAGTTATTTCTATTCAGATTGAGTTATTGATTCAAGACGTTCTAGAAATAAGGTTGTCCTACTATAAGCCCTTGTTTATTATGGTGTAAGGTTGTCCTTAGAACTAAATTTGTATCAACCTCTCAATACTTATTTATTAAGGTTGAATTGATTTTAGCATTGTGAATTGATTTATAATTGTAAGGCTATCTATTTATCTTTATTCAGCTGATTTTACTTTAATTTGGCATAGTCCTATTCACACCCCCCCACCCCCCCCGAGGACATATAGCTTGGTCATTTCAAATGGTCCTTAGGAAATATAGTTTAGTTCATCTGGTATACATGGTTTTACCTAAATTTTATGTCCATGCACTGAAATGAACCGCGAAAATATATAGGTCATGCCCCTATCCCAAAATGAGTACAGGTTATGTGAATAAAATACATATATCATGGTGTCACATGGAGCATTCTCAACCACCTAGCAGGCTCACTATCAAAAGTGCCGTACATGCATTTTCAACCTCCTAGCATGCTCACTATCAGGTGGGTTGATATACTTACCTTTCTCTAGCTAAATCAATGAATGACCCTTCATCCATAATGATTTAGATTGAAGTTCTTGTATAAGAATTACTCAGAAACGTGCCTGGAACCATTAGATTGTCCAAAACTCTTAAATTATCAATAATGACAATAATGCCGCCAACCTAAATTACTGAATTTTAGATCACATGGTTCCCACGATCTGATGAACTTAAAATTTTATACCATGCCTAGAAATCCTAATTTAACTGTACACGTCAAAACTCAACCCTTAAATAATGGTATAAGTGGCTCAGATTGAAAATAACCTGTAACCATTGATTTTGGGGCCCATCGGATCTTTGGAGGTGTAGCCATCTTGGCTCAACCCCTTAAATTAGATGGAGAACCAAACGGACGGTGTAGATCTAACATAAATCATCACAGTGGACCCCACCCTATGTAGCACATGCACGCAGCCTGAGCAGACTCGCACCACACCGAAACTTGAAGTCGGTCAAGAATGCCTTAACTCGATAAGATTCAAACGCATCTCTCCCACGTTCGCAGCTGGGACGGACGATCATTCGCAGGGATGATAGTGGGCCACCATCATCGTTCTCAGAGCCGATCCATGCCGTCCAACGTGTCGGGGTGATGGATTCGACCACTGCCACATGAACCATAAGCACCATGCGTACACGTACGGCCACATCAACAGATGCAAATCATCAACGAAAGGAGAGCTGCCACACCAAACCAAAACGGTCGATCCAACTGGGCCACTATCTCGTCTAATCTGGGGAATCTGAGCCGCTCGTCAACCTGAGTTCTCAAATTCGACCACTAACATATGATCGGCGAGAACTAGTGCACACGGTTGCCTACGCAACCTGTCCGTAGGAAGATCAACAACCTATATGAAACTATAACATGTGACCCATCCATCGATCCCATGTACAATTTAGACCGTTCAAGGTCACCCTTAGGGATTTTCGACCACATCCATGGAGGCTGTTTGGAGAAGATCCCGCCCAGGGAGCACTGGCCGGAGTGTTGTCATGCCACCAACCCTTCACGCTGCAAATGAAGCCACGTGAACTACACGCCGTGCGTAAGAGCTACGCACGGAACGTTCAAGAAACTCCACGCCTATATAAGATTCCCCTATCCCACCATTGTAGGAGAATAGTGAAGAAGAAAGAGAGAGAAATGGGAGAGAGAGAGAGAGAGAGAGAGAGAGAGAGAGAGAGAGAGAGAGAGAGAGAGAGAGAGAGAGAGAGGCTTAGTGTTACAAGGAAAGACACCAGTCACGTAAGAAGAACAGACTAAGCGACAGGAAGTGCTTGGACGGCCTTGGCTACCGAGGAAGAAAGAGAAAGAAAGGAAAAGAGAAGAAGAAAAGAAAGAGAGAAGGAAGAAATAAAGAGAAGAAGAGACCCAGTTGACTCACCGAGTTGGATTCGAGGCCAGGTGTGGGATTTTCCTTTAAGCTTACCATGATTCGAGGTTGTTCCCTCCCATGTTTTAAGACCTTCCTAAAAATAATTAATATTCCCACCATCCATAGCCTATCCTTTAGAAACAGTGATATATGAAAGATATACATGCCCTTTCAGAATTTATATGATGATTTTATCCTTTAAGCTTTCTTTAACTGAGTTGATGTATTTTATCTCGCCTTTATACTTGATATTCTTCTGCCTTTTATTTGTTCTTAGTCTTTCTATTACCTTTCCTCTATTTTCGTTTTAATTTGTTATCATTAACTTTTTGGCCGTTCGAGGTTTTTACATGATATCCATTATAAGGGGCTTTCCAGGATTCATGGGAGGCTATGGATACGAGCCTTGCTCTTGCCTTACCATGTTGATTGGGCTCTGCCACTCTCTATATCCAAGAATCAGCTGTCGCCGCTCTTCTACTTATGGATATGGCCATTGCCACCCTCCTCATCAAAGAATCGATCTTCGCCACTCTTCTAACTATTGAGTTGGCCTTAACCACTCTCCTCATATTCGAGTTGACCTTCGTCACTCGCCTCTTATTTGAGCTGGTTATTGTCACTCGTCTCTTTTACCTTTAGGGCTTGGCAGGTATCTTGATATTCTTAACCTTCCCTAGATTTATGAATTCTCTCTTGGTGCAAGTATTATGTAGGCAATCCCTCCCCTAGCGATCGATTAAATATCGTGGACGTAACGCGTTTTCGGAAGCGGCCTTGGGGCAACACATAATTTCATGTTTCGCGGGTGATGGTGCACGATTGGTGTATGTGACCTGTTTTGTATATGCAGTACGTCAATTCCTTTCCTTTGGGGGTTGGTTGTCGCAATTAGTCGCTCCAATTTTGGGTGCGTATTCACCTGGTCATGTGTTGTGTTCGTCTTGGGACAACCGCATAAGTCCATGTTAAACGTGGGACACGCTGACGAATCTCCATAGTATGGGATGCGGGGCGAGTCGGATAGTTATAATCGTATTCCACATTGTGGCGATCGCTAAGTGTGATACACTGCATATGCTTTACTAGGCATGCATCTCATATAGATTGTTTGTGCATTGATACCTCTTATAGTTGTGAATTACTCGACGTATCAGAACCTTTATAATGTTTTTATGAATCTCTTGAATTACTGTTAATCTTAAAGGATAACCATCACTATGAGTAGGGCGTTGACCCTCTCCCAACCGTACAGATTATGCAGTTGACGTACAGATTGAAGACCTAGTGAACATTCTCCCTAGGGAAGATTACGTTGAAAGAATGAGAAGACAATTTAATATTTAGTTTTATACTTGTGCTGTGAGCTCGATAAATGTAATAAGCTTCTAATGAGATGGTATTTGATTATTATTTTTACTCTGATGAAATATAATCAATACAGTTGATTTTATTCTTCTGAATGTTACATTCATGAATGTATCTGGATGTGATCTAAATGAAAATGAAAAAAAATAGGATGTGATTGTCAAAAGCATCTAGGCTTATACATTATTAACACCCGGTTTCCTCAGGTACGAGTATGAACTTTGGCCGTGAAAATTCGGGCTGTTACACTTATGACTCACAGTGACCCCCAAAGGTTGGAAACACCGTCCCATAAGGTTAGTATAATAATAACCCAGCCCTTAGGGCCATTTGCACCAAATCCGGTGTTATAAATAAGAATTTTGCACTATTTTTTTCCCAATCCAAATTTTCCCTGAGAGAGAGAAAGAGAGAGAGAGAGAGAGAGAGAGCTTGGAAGTGTGAGGATTTGTACACATTCTCTTCTCATCTCTTCCAGAGAAACCTTCATTGATGTCAATTCGGTAATGATTGGAGGTAAGTATTGAGTCATATTTGTAGTCTTAGGTCTTATAGTTAATTCCTTCCAAATCTTACAAGCTTTCATCGATGTCAATTCGGTAATGATTGGAGGTAAGTATTGAGTCATATTTGTAGTCTTAGGTCTTATAGCTAATTCCTTCCAAATCTTACAAGCTTTCATGATTGAATAGGTTCTAGATGATTTTTCCCTAAAATCCTAATCCTAGGAGCACCACAAGTTAGGCAAATTGTTAGAAAATGCGGACCATTCTTCTAGGTTTTATTTTTATCAACTCTTGATAGTGATAGACAATGATTTTGGTTGTTTATAATATCTATATGCTATTTATACTTGAATTGCTTTATTATTGTAACTCTAATGTTATGTGTTGTTGGTAGTCAACGTACATGTTCGATGAAATACCTAACCAATATAATTTTTTTTACTATTATGACTTTTTATGCTATTTGATAAGTGTTATTGACATTTGTGGTTTCGTATTGATATTTATTCGTTGATGTCAATTCATACATTTGTTTTATTGACACACCACATTATAGTATTGAGTGATTGTGCAATTTGTTTATGTATTTGATAATTTGATTTATAGTCGTGTCAATCGAGTTATGTAAAATGTTAAGTGGATGACCCACTTTGGGTTGGATATCCCGGACTTATATAGTCAATCGAGGTTGAACATGGACAATCGACAGTAGTTGAAGCTACATGGGATGTTTCACACCCAATGCTGATTTTGCCTAGGGTTTCCCGTTGTCGATCGGATCGGTCTAATGCATGGCCTAATCATTCTTATGTTTGGTGGTTGTATTACATTTAAAGGAATCTAGAATATCATTATTATCATTGAATTAAGTCCATTCATAACCGCTAGTGCGTTACGATCTCACGAAGACTCGTGAGCCAGTCATGGTTGTATGAGACACCGTGTCTGAGCTATCAGCCTATGTTGGGGTGACGTGCTTGCCACATAGGCAAAACATTGGGTAACATGCCCACCATGTTGGATAAATATTAAGTAACGAGTCTCCCCGTAATAACCACTAAGCACCGATGAATGTCGTGACCTATCATGTTGTTAATGGTTTGGGTGGCATGCCTTCTCCACATTTAGGGTTTGGGTGATGACATTTACCTTAGTTGTGAATGTCCATATGTGACAAGCCATTATATTAACCCGATTTTGAACCCTATGATGATTTTTGTCTGATTGGTCCACTTGTTGGGATGCTAGAGTCATATCACTGTGGCCTTATAGCTATGAACATTATTGAATGGTGTCAACTATTTTGACTCTAGATTGGCATGTGTGCATATAGTGGTGCAAATGGGTTAGGTTGTGGGGGACACGGTACCTTACCCATTTAAGAATAGGGTAGGAATTTTGGACCCAGACCTAACACACTAAGTCAGATTGAAGTTAAAGATAATTGACCTATTAATTTAATGGGTCCAAACCCTACTCATTTATACAAGGCTTGTGTTTGGTTCGGGTATAGAAATTACATTGGAGTTCTCATACAAATAATGTTCCACACCATCCAATTAGTGGCAACTATTAATTTAAATGACCGGCAATCCGAATTCAACAGATAAAATTAAATGGTTAGGGTAGTTCGATTAGTGTGATTTTTGTTACTCTCCGTCTTCTATGGTCCAGATTGAGTAGTGGATGGGTAACCCTCCTTTTAGAAAAGGGTGGTGAACTATTGATACAGTTTAGCCCAAATAAGTAAAAAAAAAAAAGATACACGTAATTAATTAGTTTTTCTTGGGTGTGGGTCATGTCCATTTTAGTACAATCCAAATCAGAACCACTTAAAAACTTGTTGGGGTCAGTCAGGTCAGATTGATTTTGATAGGACCCAAACCACTAGTTTTCAGTTTAGATCTAATGGCCCATCAGGTTTACCCGACCCATTTGCACCCCCACCTGCATACCACATTTATATTGATTGAGTTGCCACTAATTACCATGACGAACTGTAACATCCCAAATTTTTACTATTTTGGATTGTAAAAAATTCTTAATTTTTTTTATAACTAGCCCACGTTGTTATTTACTGGCCCTTGATACTTGAGGTGAGCCTATACGTAGGTGATACTAATAAAGAACCGCACAAATTCGATTAACCAACCATATGAAGCCAACTAATCTGCCTGATCACTTAAACCTCAAGTCCAGCCTCCTGAATTATTCATCTAAGACTCAAATCTAATCGACACATCACTGACTAATCGAGATAACCATAACTAAATAAAAATATACCTAAAGCCGAGTCAATTATGGGTCAGATCTTGATTTATAAACTAAATCAACCCGGTCACGTATTAGCCTAAGAACCAACGATCTAGAGTGATCATTTTTGAATCATCAATTTTGCTAATTTTGAATAGACCACACTGAGAACATTGTTAATCAAAACCCTAACGACTGCGCCAAAGAAATCTCCCTACCCAATTCATTTGAAAAATGCATTGATTATCTGAACAAGCTCTACACTGCTCGTTAGTGGCCAACTAGCTCCGAAATTATAGAATAATGTCTGTCTCACTGGGCTTGACGTCAATCGTGGGTGGCGAATCAAGATAATACCCAAAACCACACAACTTTGGCCAGAAGCCAAGTGCTTGAAACGCGCAAATCCCCTAGGCTGAAATTTGAAAACTTAAGTGAAATAAACCTTTCACTCTTTCATGAAGTTGTGACTTTTTGACCGTTATATCGCAACCAAACTCGAGGCATGAGTTAAGGATATTTTCCTGCTCATATCCGTATAACAGGGGCCCTGATTAAACATCGATGACCGTTGATCGCAAATTGGGCCCCTGCGATCAATTGACTCATCTGTTTGCCACAAAACTTGGAACAACCCTTCATCTGACCATGGGGTACCTGATCCATGACATGGATGGGCCAGGGGGCCACTGGGACCAGAAATACACCCACTAGGGGTGTATTCATTAAAACTAGTCTCCCCAGGGCCAACTAGACCAATTTTTAGGCTATATAAGCCCTTAAGCCTCTCTCCCACACTCCTATACAAATTTTTCTACTAAGTGGGAAGAGAGAGGAGAGAGTAGAGAGGAAGTAGAGAGGGAAGGAGCTCTAAGGAGCTATATTTTTAAGGAATTCACCCTCCTACCTCAATTCTCATTAGAGCCCACGATACTGTCGCCGTAGGAGTGGCCCACTAGCCATATAAAGGTAATCAGTCCATCCCTTCCAATTTGAGGTGTCCTAAGCCACTTGCATGTGATCTAACATGTAAATTCTATCGTTTCAGGCCTTCGGCACACCATCCCGTGGGACCAGTATCTTGGAAGCGGCTCCGCAAGCCGTCGAACCATACCTAGATGTGGACCATTATCCTTAGGTGACCATTTATCAAACCTAGGATGAAATTAATGATTGTGTGAAAGAATTTTTCTTTGCATGTTGATTTTCAAAGGATCCCTTAGTAGGTATTTCGTTTTAACTTGATTAAACTTGTTTAAAGTGAGAAGTGTTTAACTTCAAGCCATTATAATGTTGCCTTTTATTTTTATTTCCTTTCCATTAAGAGAAATTAAGTATAATTCATCCCCAATTTTGAGGTAATTAGGGGGGAATGTGTTACATGTCTCTTATGCATTTAAATTGGGACAATTAATTGTGAAATTATTTACATGCATGTCTAAATTTTCTTTAATTAGAAGTAGTATTTAAGCAACTTGAAATTCATTTACATGTTTGCTTAGATCTTCCTTGCAATTAGAAGTAATTCATTATCTCTTATGATATTAAGTAATTGAATCATATATTTATACATGCCTTTTGTTTGCCCATATTAGTTAGGATATCCTGAGGTATTGATGAATTTGGTTATTTATTCTTGAGTAGAATTGTTTGTGGCATGCTATAGAATTTTAGTGTAATGGTAATTGAGTTGGCGAGTAAAATCAGAAAGATTCGCAAGGACAGCCCTGGGCCAATCCAATTAAGGCTGAAGGCGGACAACTGACAGTAGTTGGACTACGCGAGATGCCTACACCCAATGCCAATTGCGCCGTACTTCACCTGAATAAGCCGAATTAGTCCACCAGTTGGCCAACCATGTGAGTTCACCATGTATGGTCACGCTTGCCTGAATCTAGAACACCCCCAAACCCTGAAAAGGCCTACTGATAACCGTTAATGATACGATCCCACTAAGACTCATGAGCCGGGCATAGTGGTATGGGACACCATGTCTGAGCTGTCGATCGATGCTAGGGTGACGAGCCTCCCCGTAGTGACCAGTGAACAACTAAGACTCGGGAGCCAAGCATGGTGGTATGCGACACTATGTCCATGCTGTCGGTCTACGCTGTGGTGACAAGCCTCCCTGTAGTGACCAGCGAGCATAGGAGGTGATAGGTCCTTGTTCAAACGGCTCCTGTCAAATTACCTGATCGATGGTTCTGTGTCAGATTACCGTTCGAACGACCCTGGCATGAATGGAATTGGGCGACAAGTCATTCTTAGTAGTGATTTGGTTATGTAACAAGCCCGCACCTCGAAATTGAGTGATCATACTCGGTGTTTGGGTGACGAACCATATCGAGTTAATCCTCATACCTTTGGGTGTAAGGCCCGTATCCTAGTCCATACCGTTCCATAGTCATCCGCGATCTTCCCTGTCGAATTTCGATAACCCATGACCTATAATCGGCATTTACACGAGAACCTAAGTCACATCCTATAGATCAGAGTCAGCTCAACTTGAAACTTATATTCTAGCGACCACGCTGTCGTTACGGTTCCAATGCCGTGACTTGCGCGCCGATGCGATACCTAGGCCAAGAGTTGTGGACCCACGCATATTTCGTGAAAAAATGCCGCGCGTTGTGAATCTCGAGAGAATCTCTACCCAAACATCACATCAACTAATCAATCAATCAAGTAAACATCCTATCAACAACCCATGCTTTCTTTTTCCCCAAGACAAGCAAGCCCCCCCCCCCCACCCAAAAAAAAAAAAAAAAAAAACTCAACATAACCCATCACCTCTCTCCTTACATCTCCTCTCTCTCTCATTTTCTCCACCATCTTTTCCAAGTAACAAGAAAGTGGACGTCCAAGCTTCCCTAAGAGAAAGCCAAGTGTGTGGCCCACTTCCTACCCCAAATCTTCCATCCCAACCATTCAATCTTCATCTCTGCCATTAAAATCGAAGCCGAGGAGCTTAGCATTCCAAGGAGCTAAAGAAGAAGACAATCGGTGGGTGATCTTAAGATTTCCACCATTGATTTTTATTTGAGGGCCTACTTGTGGTGGGACCCATTTTGATGTATGTGTTGTAAACCGAGAGGAGTTCATAGTGGCGGAGCTCCTCCCTCACACACACACACACACCTCTCTCTTTCTTTCTCTCTCTACCTCTCTCTCTTTCCCTGATTGATGGCCCACCCCGATGTATAGATTTCATCCACGGTGTCCATTTAGGTGGGCCGAACCACTGTCCACATATGGGTCCACCTTGCTGCCCATTTTCGGGCAGGGCCGAAAAAAGGGAAAATATAAATATCAGCTTTAATCCTAAATAGGTGGCCACACTGATGTGGACCCCACCTTAATGCATGTATCTTACCAAGCCATCCACCTGTGGACCCCGGTTTGATTGGGCCCAGCTGTTGGAGCTCCTCCAGCAGACCTGGACAAATGGAAAACATAAATATCAGCTTTGTGTAAAGCTGGTGGGTCCCACACCTGTGGACCCACGTCATGCATGTGTCATATCTGAGACGTCCATCTGCTGATGGCCAGTAGCTATAGCTGCTGTCTGACATCAGCAAGTTCTGTGGATCATGAGGTATATGTCCATATCGTCTGTCCATCTCAGGACGTGGGGCGCACCATGATGTATTGTATATCCAGCCGTCCGTCCATCTAGATGGTACTGTGGGATGCACCATGATGTATTTGATCCATCCAGTCGTCCATCTGGATGTTTTGTTAGGTGGGGCCCACCTTGATGAAAGTGTTGTATATTCACAACATCCATACGTCCTGTACAGGGACGTGGGACCCACATGAGATGTGTGGTTTTCCACACCGTTCATCCAACTGAGGAGATTCAAATCTCAGGTGAAGCCTACCTGGATGAAGGGAAACAGATATATAAGCTTGATCCAAAGCTCTGGTGGGCCACCACGTGGACCCACCTTGATTATGTATTTTATCTCCATCATCCATTTGGACGGTGGGACCCACCCACATGATATATGTATTGTATTCACCATCGTCTAACAATGGACGGTGGGGCCATATGATGTAAATGTTGTATCCTCACCGTCCTTTGGACGTAGGACCCACTGTGATTTATGTGTTTTGTTCGGGTCGTCAATGGGTTGGACGCCCATCTGGGCCAGGGCGTTGGTGGGCTGGCCACCCACCAGCCGGGCCACCTGAAATATGTGTTAAATCCGCACTGTGCAGCAGTGAGGCCCACCTGTTGTATATGAGTTCCACTATTTATGTGTGAGGCCCACTGTTATATATGAGGCCCACTATGTATATGTATGTGTGAGGCCCACTGTTGTATATGAGGCCCGTATTTGAGGTCTGATGAGATGTACACGCGGCCCAAGTGATGAGGCCCATTGTGATGTATTTGTGGCCCATTTGGCGAGGCCCAATGTGATGTATTTGTGGCCCATTGCGATGTGTAAGACCCATGTGATGTGGCCCATTGTGATGTATATGAGGCCCATGCGATGCGGTCCACTTGATGTACATGTTTGGCCCATGTATTGCAGCCCACTTGATGTATATGAGGCCCATGTGATGCGGCCTACTTGATGTATATGAGGCCCATGTGATACATCCCTCTTGATGTATATGAGGCCCATGTGATGCAGCCCATTGTGATATGATGAGGCCCATGTGATGTATGTGAGGCCTATGTGATGAGGCCCATTGTAATGTATATGAGGCCTATGTGGTGAGACCCATTGGAATGTATACGAGGCCCGTATGATGAAGCCAGTTGAGAAGTATATTAGGCCCTTGTGTGAAGCCCATTGTGATGTATATTGGGCTCTTATGTGAGGCCCTTATGTGAGGTCATGGGCCCCACTATATGTTTGGCCCTATGAGGGCCACTTCTTAGGAGCAATGTTGGTTGAATGTCCACAGTGATGGGCAATGATGGTTAAATGTTTACATTGTGACTTTCCCTTAGGCCTCGTTAGGCCCATTCTTGATATGGGTAGGCCATCTAAGCCCATCCTTAATATGAGGAGAGTATATCATCATCATATAACATACTTAGTATAGCTCCACGATCCATACCCATGCGCATCATATGTATGCTTGATATGAGAAGTGATTGATCATAGCAAATGTCATTGGGCGGATTATTATGGGACTTCCTGAGAGATGGAGTTGCCCCACATGAGCACGCGGTACGCGCAGGTTTGATGCATGACTGGATGGTATAACTCATGCATCTCGCATTTTGTGATATGAGTATTGTACGCCCTAACGATATTATGGTTGTAGCCTCCACAGACATATCGTGAATGGCCAGATGGAACACCGATTTTTTTTTCTACATGGGATGCTATAGATGTCCCTGGGTGAAAGTTCATAAACCCTCTTGATACCAGAGTACGCTCTAATATAGAGAACGAGAGGAAAACAAGAGCGCCCGGATGGCGAATACCAATAGGCGGCTCTCCCACTGATCGTGGTTGGTTGGAAGGGGGTGTAGCTTTACCTGCCCAAGGGTAGGGGCATAGTTAGGCTGAGTTTGACCAGCTCGTAAATGGGTCCGCTATCGATGTGTCGGGTATATATTGACTGACTACTATCCAGGCGGATAGTAAGGTTTCTTCCACTTGCATAATTGCGCGTCCAGTGGGCGACGATCTGGGGTAGAGTGTACTAGACCCTGGTGATGATCCCAGAGATGTACAGTACTGATATGTGGACTTACTGAGCAAGAGTTACGTACTCAACATTTGACTCATTCATTCACTATCAACTCAGGCTGGTAGTACATAATCAAATCATTATGTGTACCTTTGCAACGACCAATATTTCAGTTAGGGCACGCGACCAACCTGGGATCAGGAGTTTACTACATTGAGTCTAGCTATCCAAATTTAGGTATGAGACTGATTTGGATAGAAGTACCTTATGATGAACCCCACAACTTGTGATACCATGCACTATCATCCCGATTACACACTTCAGCTTCATCATTCCTTTGCATTGCATATTGCATTACACCCTCAGTATATGACATTTGGGTTACTATGATTTTGCATTGTATGGCCTAGATATGTCATTGACTTAATATATTTTTGCATTGCATAGCCTGGATAAGGCTGATGATATTTACAGACTTATAAGCATGTTTCCGCATTGCTCTCATATTGCATCCCGAGCACACTTATATGCCCACACACTTACACCACCCTCTAAGCTTTCTATAAGCTTATGCATGATAGATGTGTACGGGTGACACCTGTACGCAGTCGAAGCTGAGCAGGAGCAAGAGCGTACGACCGAGCTTTGTGGAGATTTTATTATATGCATATATTTCCTTTCAACATTGTAATCAACGATTTATATTAGTGGATAGATGATGTTGCTCTTATGATTTAGGTACACTTGTAGTTATGCTCCTTTACAAAATTACTATATTGAAAATCTTCCTTGTAGGATCCCAAGATTGGAATCTGGCGTATGGGCGCTGGGAGCCGAGAATGAGATACTACGGAGGTTGTCAGCACCGAATTCGGTGATTGAAAATTTTGTGAGCCTGGTTTCCGAGTTTGGGGCGTGACATTGGGTATCATGCCTTACCTTTGAAATTATTGAGTTGTGAGATAGATGGATGATCCCTAAATTTGGATCATGGTTTGCAGGCTCCGAGCCGCTACGACCGCCCTAGGCCAAGTGATCTAGATAAAGCCATTGATTAAATGGATGTGTTTCAGCTTCCCTAATATTGCTGGATGAACGGACATAATTAAATACTCGGCTAACATATTTACATCATATCGCATTAGTTAGGATGACGATTAGGCAGTCGAGGTCGCATTGAGGGATTGTTTGGCATTGCGAACGTTAGATAGTGTAACTTATTACTAATAGAACCCACTGAGTTGATCACTTACTTCCATTCTAAGACAGTGTTTTAAAATACCAACGAAACCTGTCTTAGATGCAGAGATTACAGAGTTCGATGCGCTTGATGGAGCAAGCGTGGACGAGGGGGAGCGGTCGTACTTTCAGATTTTCGGTGGAACCCCATATACCGCCTTAGGATTAGCGATGGGGTTCAGGGCAAGGTTTATATTTCTGGATTATGTGTATTTTTATGGGACACAGTCCCTCACGTTCACTTACATTATCTTTTGTTGGATATGCTTATTCCATGATAGTTGCACATGTATTTACTATTTTATTCTTGATTTATTCTGCATGGTCCACTTAAATTTCTCCATTGCTTTTGAAACAAACCACTTATGCATATTTCGAAACCCAATAGGGCATAAGTAGCACCTGGGAATTCAGGAGTCGAGTACCTACTCAGCCCCCCGAAATACCGGGTGTTACACGAATGCATTTGAGTTCCCATATGGAACTAGCTCACCATGAGAGCTTTATAACATAAGAGGTTTAGAAACATCATATGTAATATTGATCCAACCTAAAGTGATTGAATCCTTTTTTTTTTTTTTTTTTAATTGACAGGCTCTATTTTTTATTTTTTATTCTATACATTTCTTCAAGATCTACAAAATTCATTTAGTTCATCTTTTGATGAGCTTAATCTTCTTTTTTTGGCCCCTGTAATGATGTTCACTGGCATCTTTGATTGCTCTAGGACATTACATTATTCCTTTTGATTTCACTTCCAGTGCTGCTGATTTTGTCATATACAAGCTGAAAGAGACGGGGAAGATTGGACATGATGATATTGTGCTTTTGATGAAAGAATTTGAAGATCTTGATGCTGATCAATCGGGGAATTTGTCTGCATCTGACCTTGTGCTCTCGCAAACCTCCTCAGAAGGGAGCTAACATCAAATACAACATTCATATAGAGATATTTGGGATCTGGAAGCTGCGTTTTCTGGAGTCCTCTAATTTCAACCAAACAGATGCTTGCTCAAAAGTTGATGTGTAGAGTTTAACTATACCCATTGACTTCTTTTTCTCTCTTTCTCTGACGAGCTATTTTGAGAAAATGTGAGCATTTTGCATGTATTTTATGTATGTATGATATTTGAATTGAGTGCTTTCTACACGAACGGGTTGAAGAAACCAGAAGAGAGGAAAAAAAAAAAAACTGTTGTGATTGAGCTTCTTGGATGAAGGGCAAAGTGTTTTGAGATAGGCATTTACTGCATTTGTTTAATTGCGAAAGTAAATGGGTTGGGTCTGGTCCATTTTGGTTTGGTTTGATTTCGACGGGTGCTGGACCCAACCCATTTAGTAATTGGGATGAACTTTTGGACCAAGATGTGGTCCAACAGGTCCAAGTACAGGTCCAGACCTGCTTGTTGGGTCAACCTGGCCATTTGCATCCATACTCAGGGAGGTTATCTATGTGGGGGCAAGATAGGAACTGCTCATCTGCTTCGTCCATTATGGATGGACCATACCCAAAGCTGGGTGATCCTGACCATTAGATTAAAAAGTTTTCAAAGAAAAGGGGACAACTAAGAAACGTCGTTAATGTCATTATATGATTGAGAAAATTAACCCAAAAATATTACATCTATCCAAATACTTTGGACATCCAAACAGACAAATGTGAGGCAGTTTTATCATCTAAGGGTAAATTCAGGTAGGCCACCACAGGGGACAGTTGGGATCGTAAAAACCCTTCCAGATTGTGTGTGGGGTCCACTGTGTATTTTATGTGGCATCCAATCCATCAAGAAGAGTTGAAGTGGATGCCGAAAAAGACCAAGCCATCCACAAACTTAAGTGGGACACGGCAAGTGATTTTAGGGTTTAGATGGTTTGGATGCAATGCGGTGGGCTCATACATCACGTTTAGTTTCCAAAGTTTTGTAGTGGAGGGAAAGGCATGATTTTCAAACAACAGGTCATCAGCCAATAGGGCCGTCCATCTAGTGGTCCTCCACATCAGGGGATTCCAGATTTTAGACTGGATGACTTCAGATCTGACCACCCTATTCGTAGAAGTGTGTGGACATAAGTCCATGTTGAAGAGCCCTAGGCACCAACACTTTGGATCGCTAGAACATGGGCTCTATTTGTACAAAATAGCTTAGTCAACGGTCTTATAATTCCTCTTAGGTTCAATACGGACAGAAGTTTCGTGGCCCATGTGCACAGTACACCGCTACAAACGGACGGACATGCATGCATTCGTGTCATGTGTGTGGTACATGGGAGCCTTGTATCACGTGGCAGTGGTACCCACCGTGTGGATCTTCTCTGCCATTTAAGACGTTAAAGAGGTGTTTCCAACAAGCTTGAAGGGAAAACATAAATTGATGTCAGATCTAAGAGTTAGGTGAACCCTCATAAGGTTTCAACAGTATACGTCCATTGTGGTGTGGCACACTTGAAATTTTAATCTGCCTGGTTCTTTATATTACATCTTTGCGTGGGACAGAGAAACGGACGGATGGAGTGGATATAACACAGGCATAATGGTGGCCCCACAGAGATTAGGGATAGAGGGGAAGCGGATTGGCTAGTGTACCACACATAGAGTACACGAGTCGAGTCAAGTCAAGTATCGCCCTACTCGTACTCGGCTCTTAACGCCCGAGTGCTGCTTGTACTCGGTTCTACTCAGCCAACGAGCATGGACTCCCTGCTCGTACTCTACTCGCCTGAGTACGAGTAGTAAACGAGTACACCATGCCAAACAAAGGTGGGCCCATCATGGGGATCACCTTGTATAAAAATCAGGATAGTCCACACTTAAGGTGGGCCACATGTACACCGAATTAGACCACCCAGGCATCTAATTTAAACCGTCCGTTCTCCCAATACAGTGTAAAACTGCAACTCCCTCCATTTAAAAAAAATTACATTACCATACATTCAACTGATTGAAAGCCTTCATTAATCAAACCACACACCATCGATCTACATGGTGTGTTGACGTCAACAAGTTCTGTGGCAAAATGAGATATGTGTTATATCCAAACCGTTCATACATTTGGAGAGCTCGTTGTAATGCTTCGGACTAAAAATAAGACAGATATAAATATCAAGTGTACCACACTGCAAAAAGCAGTGGGGGAATTGAACATCTACCATTGAAACAGACGTTTTGGATCGATATGATATTTATTTGACTCTTCATCCAGGTCTTTGTGACCCTAAATAGATTGGATGGAAAATAAACGTTATGTTAGCCCTACTAATGTTTTAACTGTGAAAATCATTATCTCTACTGCTATATGTGTAGTCGATTTTACCTTTGTATATGATTCATTTTTTAGTTCACACTCTAAAATGGATAAACGGTGTGGATATAATAAATACATTATTTTGGGGCCACGATCTACTTTGAACTGTTTGTACATCTCAGAGTTCGAGGAGCATTAGTGATGCAGAACGTGTCACAGAGATATTCCCAGCATGCTTGAACCAAAAGGAGGTGGACCGTAAATTGACCATAACTTTTGATCCGGGTATCGTTACGGGGCGTACAACCTATCAATTTTTATTGAAACGGGTCATCTGAGATGAACTGACCCACAAAGTGGGTCGCGTCTGTCCGTTTCGTCAGAAAACGCGTGCTTTCAGCTCAAAAACGAATTTTGAGAAAAATTTTACTATTTTAAGTAATTCTGATTTTTTAATATTTTTTAGAGTTTTAGATTTTCTTTCCTTATAGAAATAAGTTTTAGTTATACTAGGACTCTTCTAGAGAAAGTTTATTTGCAATTTTTATTTTTAGAAATTAGGTCTTAGAAGAGTTTTATTAGAATTAAGATTTTTATTAGAGTTAGAATTTTGCTATTTTTGGTAATTACGAATTTTAGTTTATTTTTTTTCTATATTAATGGTGTAAGGAGACACATTAGAAAATTATCAATGATCAATTAATCAATTTCGAATTTCTTAGAATTTGTTTCTATTTTCTGCTTTCTTTCCTCGTGGATTCGAGAAGTCTCTGTGAGGAGTCTAGAGAAGCTCCGTGGATTCGGAGTAGTTATCCTCATCATGTTCATCCCTGCGTCAATTGGTATCAGAGCGAGGATTTCCCTCGGGCCGATGGCAAACAATGAAGGTATGAATCAAAATTCTATGGACGGTGATCCAAGGATTCATTATCTTTTGGAAAGAATGGAAGCTTTCCACCGGGAGAGTCAGTTGACCATGCAAGGGCTGTAGGCAACTCTCAACCGTATTGTGGATGCGCTAATTTCGCCCCGAGCTCAAAGTGATGCTCAACCGCCCGTGGCCGCTGTACGACACAATCCCCATTTCTATAAAGTACCATCAGATGATGGTAAATCACAGGCCACCACTTCGATTATGAGGAAGTCGCTATATATGCCAAATGTAGAAATAGAATTACAGCGAGACAACATCTTTCGAATAAGGTGCACTGCATACAAAAAAGTCTGCAATGTGATCATCGATGTCAGGAGCGATGAGAATTTCGTGTCGAAAATAATGGTGGAAAAGCTACAATTGAAAATAGAAAGACACCCATCTCTTTACACAATTGGATGGATCAAGGAGGTCAACAAAACCGAGGTAACTGAACGATGCCGTATATCTTTTTCCATTGGTAAATATTATAAGATGAAGTAATGTGTGACATGGTCGACATGAAAGCTTGTCACATGTTACTTGGTCAACCCTGGCAAAATAATATTAATGCTACACATAAGGATCAGAATAACCTATTTATCTTTATTAAAGATGGTAAAAAGATTATCCTCGGCCCTATGAGAAGGGAGAACCAACCCAAGACTTCTAAAGTTGAGGAACAATCTCTTATAACTGAACAGACTTTTGTTAAACAATATGAGGAAACAAGATATATATATATATATATCCATTAGTTGAAAAGAAAGAATATATAGAGCCTGTGAATATCCTAGAAGATTTGAAACTAATGTTGCAGGAGTTCAAGGAGATTGTGCTTGATGAACCCCCCAATAAGTTGCCTCCCATACGAGATAAACAAAATCACGTTGATCCCGTCTTAGGGGCAAGTCCGCCTAATTGCCCACATTATCAGAAAAAATATGAGATCTTAAAGACAAATGTGAAGGAACTGATCAATATTAGTCAAGTCAAGGAAAGCATGAGTACATGTATTGTGTCAGATGTGAAGGAACTGATCAATATTAGCCAAGTCAAGGAAAGCATAAGTACATGTATTGTGTCAGCTCAAGAGCTTAATGTCAAGTACAAAAAAAAAGGTAATGAACATCGGCATCAGAAGTTATTTCAGACTTATGTGCCAAGTATCTTGCGTAACTCGAGGACGAGTTTTTTTCAAGTGAAGGGGTCTGATGTAGAACGTGTCACAGAGATATTCCCAGCATGGTTGTGCCAAAAGGAGGTGGACCGTAAATTGACCATAAATTTTGATCTGGGTATCGTTACGGGGCATACAACCTATCAATCTTTACTGAAACGGGTCATCTGAGATGAACTGACCCACAAAGTGGGTCGCGTCTGTCCATTTTGTCAGAAAACGCGCGCTTTTAGCTCAAAAACAAATTTTTAGAAAATTTTTACTATTTTTAGTAATTCTGATTTTTTAGTATTTTTTTAGAGTTTAGATTTTCTTTCCTTATAGAAATAAGTTTTAGTTATACTAGGACTCTTCTAGAGAAAGTTTATTTGCAATTTTTATTTTTAGAAATTAGGCCTTAGAAGAGTTTTATTAGAATTAGGATTTTTATTAAAGTTAGAATTTTGCTATTTTTGGTAATTACAAATTTTAGTTTATTTTTTTCTATATTAATGATGTAAGGAGACACATTAGAAAATTATCAATGATCAATTAATCAATTTCGAATTTCTTAGAATTTATTTCTATTTTCTACTTTCTTTTCTCGTGGATTCAAGAAGTCTCTGTGAGGAGTCTAGAGAAGCTCCGTGGATTCGGAATAGTTATCCTCATCACGTTCATCCCTATGTCAATTAGCGCTGGTCTTGGCACGACACGTACCCACACTAGTTATATTGCTGGTGTGTGGTACCGCAACCGCAACCAATCCGCTTCTGTTCGCCCGGACGGGTAAGGCTCTGTGGGGTCTACCGTGATGTAAGTGTTTTATCCACGCCGTTCATATTTTCTCTCAAATTATTTTAAGGTATGAGAAAAAAATGAAGTAGGTTTACAGCTCCAATGGACCACACCAAAGGAAGCTGTAGTGATAATGACACCCACCTTTGAAACCTTTCCGAGGGCCACCGTGATGTTTTTTTTTTTATACCATCCAACCTATTAATAAAGTCATTTAGACATGGATGAAGCAGAAAAATAAATATCATCTTGATCCAAAACTTCTCTAGCTCCAATCAACACTGTGGTCCATTTTGTGGTCCACTTAAGCCCGGTTCCGGCCTAGGTTTTTTGGATCATACCTTAAAATGATCAGAGAAAAACGATTAAGCGGTTTGGCTAGTGATACTCCACCAGCTAGGTAGCTAGTGCTAGGTGCTACGTTGACTCACCATGATGTACGTGTTTTATCTAAGCCGTCCATCTATTTTGAAAGATAATTTTAGGACTTGATGCCAAAGATTAGGTATATAAAAATCTCACGTGTACCACACCATGAGAAAACGGTAGTGATTTAATTTCCACTATTAAAAACCTCCTAAGGCCCACTGTAATGGTTATTTGACATCTAACCCGTTGATTATGTCATAAAGACTGGGATGAAGGGAAAAAAAAAAAAATCATCTTGATCCTTGTGCCCCCAAGAAACTTTTAATGGTGGGCGTTCAATCAACACTGTGCGGTCTATTTGAAATTTGGATCAACCTAGTTTTTGGGTTCATTTCATAAAATGATCCGAAAGAATAGGTGTACGGCATGAATGAAACACATACATCACAGTGGGGGCCACAGAGCACTGACCACTGGCCAAGCCCTTGGCCAGTGGCACGGGAGTAGCCAATCACTTTCCGTTCTAGCCCTGCCTCACCGTTTAGATTTCTATTTTTACCTAGCATATCTGATTAACTCAGTAGGTTTTTATCGTACTGAATACACTATGTCGGGCCCATTGTGAATATATGTGGTTTATCCACGCGGTTCATCAGATTTTAAAATTATTTTAGGGCTTGAGCCAAAAATTGAAGTATTTCAGAAGGTCAACTGGACCCACCAAAGGAAACAGTAGGTGTAAATATTTACACCGTTGAAACCTTCCTAGGACCCACAATGATATTTATTTTTCATTCATACCGTTAATAAGATAAAAAAAAAAGGACATGGATAAAGGTAAAAACCAAATATTATCTTCATTAAAAAACTTATCATGAGCCCAAAAAATTTTCAACTGTAGAAATTCAATTGACACCGTTTCCTGTGGTGTGGTCCAATTAAGATTTGAATATCCTTATTTTTTGTCAATTCTTAAAATTATATTTCAAAAATGGATGGACGGAGTTGATAAAATACATAAATCGCAGTGAGCCCCACAGATTTTACTCCGTACTGAGTTACTCGGTGGGCAATCGGCTTCCGCTTCCGCATCGGACGCGTGTTGCGTCCTACCCCCGCCCGTCTCTAGCCCGGAACGGCAGTTCTATGGGCCGCCCCACCGTAATGTATCTGTTTATCCCAGCCGCCTATCCCTTTTCTCAGGTCACTTGAAGGCATTATAAAAAAAATGAGACAGATACAACGCTCAAGTGAACCACACCAAATAATAAGCTCGGTTGCATTAAATACACAAGGCATTAATGTAAGTTACATTAAATGCAAGAGGAAAATTTGGGGAAAGAAATTTATACCGTTGAAACATTATATAGTTCCACCTTGATGTTTATATGCTATCCAAACCGTTTATAAGGTTATTCCAAATGGGTTGAAACATACTAAAATGAGCTCGCAAAACGGATGGACGGAGTTGATTTCTCACGAACATCTAGTTGGGACCCACCCAGCATCCTTGCGGAGGATCCTCTTGCGAAAGTATTTCGCTGGAAATCCGCGATCGTCCGCACCGAACTCCGCTACTCCCCTGCCGCTGGCTAATGGCTCGTGGTCGGTGCTCTGTGGGCCACATAATGATGTATGTGTTTCATCCATGCCGTCCACTTATTCTTCCAAATCATTTTATGGTATGATCCAAAAAATTAGGTTGATCCAAATCTCATGGGGACCGCACAGTGTTGATTGAACGCCCATCATTAAAAAAATTTTGGGGCCACAAAAGTTTTGGATAAAGATGATATATATTTTTCCCCTTCATCCGAGTCTTTACGACATAATCAACAGGTTAGATGTCAAATAAACAGTACAGTGGACCCTATGAGATTTTTAACGGTGGAAATCACTACTGTTTTCTTATGGTGTGGTACACTTGAGATTTATGTATAACTAATTTTTGGAATCTAAGCCCTAAATTATCTTTCCAAACATATACATTATGTTGGGTCCACATATCACCGACCACTAGCCACAACTTAGAACGGGTAGTACAGCCATTGGCTCTTTCTCATCATCGGCTATTTCTCGTCTGCTTTAAAATCAACAACAGCCTTTCTTCGCTTATTTCTGCTCTTCTGCTCTAAATCAGCGTTTCTTCGGTTATTTCTCCTCTTCTGATTCGGTTATTTCTCCTCTTCTGCTCTAAATCAGTCTTTCTTCGGTTATTTCTCCTCTTCTGCTTTTAATCAGCAACAGCCTTTCTTTGGTTATTTCTCCTCTTCGGCTATTTCTTCACAGTAGAAAATACAAAAATCCTACTGAATACTAATTGCAGTTTTATATTTTGTTCTGAGGGTAAGAAGATAGAATTACAAGCTACAATCAATGGCAAGCTTAACAAAGAAGGTGAATTTCTATTTCACTGCAACCGGATTCGTAGTGGAATATGCAACAGATCCGTTTTCAGGTCATCAGAGTCAAACTCCTGCATGCAAGAACGACGAATTTCAAGTGATGACCGATGTCATATCTGCTTCACCTACAGCACAAGAAAGTGATCAAGATTGGGTTCAGGTGACATCTCGAAGAACAAGAGCCCATAATGCGATAATAGCCAATCATCAACCATCAAAGAGAATGGAGAATAATGATATATGTAGGTGGTCTCAGCTTCCTACTGAAATCCTTGTTACCATCTTAATGCGTTTATATCCAATAGATTGTATCCATGCCGGTGCAGTCTGCGTATCGTGGCATGCAGCCATGACGAGGATGACGGCCTGCAATCTCAACGTACCAATGCATAAACTCCCATGCCTTATTCTCTCAAAAAATCAAGAAACCAAAATTGATAAATTTCTCAGTCTATCAGACAACAAGATATACAGGCTATATGTTTGTGAGTCACTTGGAGCAAGCTTGTTAGGAGGTTTCAATGAATGGTTGATTTTGATGGATAACAAGACCAATGGATGCTTTATATTCAATGTAAATTCCAAAGAACGAATCCAACTCCCGCGGCAGGCTAGAGTTTGGTACTTGGCTGGAAACCATAATGTTGAAGTTGATGATTTCTTCTCGGAGCACGGTCCGAAACCTGTTAGTAAGGCTATTTTGTCTTCGGACCCTACTTCCGGTGATTGTAAGGTTGTGATTAAATATTGTAATACACTGGTATTTTTAAATTTGGGAGATACAGTATGGACGGCTTTTGAAAGAGAATCCCACAAATATTGGTTCTTATCCGATATTATATTTTATCATGGCTTACTACATATAGTATGCTATTACCACAACGAACTCACCATCTACGAGTTGGGTCACGATCCAGCCTCCACAAATCAGAAGACGCTTCCACTAGCAGAGCCTGGATATCCTCTGTGGTTGGATATGACTTTCGTTGGTGACATTCACTTGGTTGAATCACATGGAAACTTACTAATGATTTTAAGATTTTATCAGTATTTTGGTGAACGTTATCACATGCAGACAACAGGCTTTCATGTTTTTAAGATGGACGCTAGTGGGACTCATTGGATTAATATGAAAAGTTTGGATGGTCAGATGATTTTCTTGGGGTATCCCATGTCTCTTTCAACTGAAGGATTGTCAGATTTCAAAAGGAACTGTATCTATTTTACTAGTACCTATCCTACCTACCATGGCCGCCGTGTTACCAATGATTCAGGTGTCTTCAGCTTAGAAGACGGAAGCATCAAGCGATTTTGTTCAAAAATTCGTTCAAAAATTCGTTCAAAAATTGGCTACCCAGCTTCCCATCAAGCAACATGGATAATACCATATACATTGCAATAGTTTTTATTTTATTTATTTACTATTTATTTTTATGTTTTATGACAGTTGATGTAATATAATCAGAGAAGGAAATTATATTAGATTAGATTGATTTAATTACATGTTAGGATTTTAAATGGTTCTTGTTTTTTATTATTAATTGGTGTATGAGTTTATGTTTACATGCATCCAAATATATTGAGTTTATTACATGAGTCACAGTGCAGGGCCGACCATTATGCATATATACCATCCGACCGTCCATCTGTTGGACCCACTCTAGAATGTATGGACAATGAGGAGATACATGATATGTGGGTCATATCTTTGCATCAGTCTTCGATTCTCTTACACCAATTCCTTGGTAATTAAGAAATCCATAAAATAATATACTTAATTCCCACCGGATTTCTAAAACCCTAGTTGCATTGGGACAGTTAGACAGTCCAATCCATTGATCTAGACCGTTCACTTGGTCCAATTTAAGTTTCATGGGTGACCATTAAAAAGTCACACTGATTTGACAAATATTAAGCAATTGATCAGTGGTTTTAATCCTGGGTGGTCCAGATCATTGACAAAAAATAAGTCCAATCAAAACGAGTGCGGATCGTCTGTTTCCTGGAGGCAGGAACTGCCTCCAGCGTTTTCATTGGTCCACGTCACTGTAAGTTCCACATCATCAGTTTTTTTTAATATGTTAAAAAATATATATTTAATAAGAAGTATAACGTAGACGTTTGACACGGAAAAGGACTGGCTACTCCCCATGCCACCGGCCAATGGCTAGTGGTCAGTGCTCTGTGGGCCCTATCATGATGTATGTGTTTCATCCATGCTGTCCATCTATTTTTATAGATAATTTCATGGTATAAAATCAACAATGACATATATCCCAATCTCGAGTGGACCACATTGCAGGAAACAGTGTTGAATGAACGTGGACCATTAAAAACTTTTTGAGAGCCATACAAGTCTTTGATCAAGCTGATCTTTGTTTTTTCCCTTCATCTGGATCTATACGACATAATCAACGTATTTGATGTCAAAGAAAAAGTACAGTGGGCCTTAGGAGAATTTTAATGGTGGATATACAATCACTACTGTTTTCCTGTGATGTGGTCCACTTGAGATTTACTTACGTCTCATTTAAAAAAAAAAAAAAAAAGACCTAAAATGATCTGTAAAAATGGATGAACGGAATGGATGAAACACATACATAACAGTGGGGCCCACCGAGCACCAACCACATCCACCGGGCTAGTGGCAGGGGAGCAGCCAACCCGTTTCCGTCGGACACGGGGACGCGGATTTCCTGCCAAAGCCTTTTGCAGCAAGTTCCTGCCCAAGAATTCTTGATGGGGCCATTGCGATATCTGTGATAAATTCAAACCCATTTATCCATTTTTAAATATAATTTTAGGACATTGTACCAAAATTAAATTAAGGTGTATACAAAACTCAAATGGGCCACACAAAAGGAAACAGTGGGGATTTAGTGACCACCGTTGAAATATTTGTATGGCCACAAAAGTTTTGTATCTGTTTAATTTTTTGGTGCTTTCACTTCATCTAGGTAAAAATGACCTTATAAACAGTTTGGATGGCATATAAACATCAAGACGCTTAGGAAGGTTTCAACGGTAGGAATTTCTTTCTCCACTATTTCATCTCGTATGGCTCAAATGAATTTTCAGTCATCCTAATTTTTGGTTACATGTCCTAAAATGAGCTCTAAAAATAGATGAATAGATTGGATTTCTTACAAACATCATGGTGGACCCCACCTTACATCCTAGCATTGGAATTTCCTGCAAAAGGCTTTCCCTAGTAAATCTGCATATGCTTATACGGTTTCCATTCAAAACGGATTTGCTACTCCCCAGTCATTCGGTGCTATGTGGGCCCACCATGATATATATATTTCATCCATGTTGTCCATCCATTTTTCTAGTTCATTTTATGGTACGAGAACAAAAATGAGGTATAATCTAATCTCAAGTGGACCACATTACATGAAACAATTTTGAATGAACGTCGACCATTAAAAACTTTTTGGGGGCCATAAAAATTTTGGATCAAGCTGATCTTTGTTTTTCCCCTTCATCTGGGTCTTTATGACCAAATAAACAGATTGGATGTCAAATAAACAGTACATTGGGCCTTGGGAGGACTTTAATGATGGATATTCGATCACCATTGTTTTCCTGTGGTATGGTCCATATGAGGTTTATATCCCTCTCATTTTTGGGATGAAACCCTAAAATTATATGTAAAAATAGATTAAAGGAATGGATGAAACATATACATCATGGTGGGGCCCACAGAGCATGACCACCACCGCTGGGCTGGTGGTAGGGAGAGTAGCCAATCCGATTCTGTTTCCATTTGGGATTCAGCGCACACGTTGTGATGTCACCTATTTATGTAGGTCCCACTATGATGTATGTTTTGTATCCACACCGTCCATCCATTTGGAGGGATCATTTTAGGGCATGAGCCAAAGAATGAATTAGATCCCCCCCCCCCCCCAAACAAAAAATAGTTGAGAGTGTAACAAAAGTTTTCGATCAAGTCGATATTTGTGTTTTCCCTTCTTTAATGTCTGTCTCAACTTAGGAAGAGATTGGATCTAAAATAAAAATCACGGGGACCTTAGGAAGGCTTCAATGGTGGACATCACTCTAGTCACTGTTTTCTGTGGTAGGATCCAGTCCAACGTTGGATCTGCCTCATTCTTTTGATCACGCCCTAAAATGATCTCTCCAAATGGATGGACAGTGTGGATACAACACATACATCGTGGTTGGCCCCACGGAACTTGGTGGTGTCACTTCTGTAGCAAGTCTAGCTACTCAACGTTTCCGTAGCTAATCCGCCTCTAATTTCTTTCTTCTAAAATTTAATTAGGTCATGTCATCTCATAGCAATTTTATAAGATAAAAAAATTATTTACAAAATTCTTGATTAGCAAGGAATATTAGCTGCGACCCAGGATGAGTGATACCCATAGGATCCTCACCGCAGGCCCACCTTGATCTATGTGTTTTATATCTACTTCATCCATCCGTTTTCCTACATTATTTTAAGACTTGACCTGAATCGGTATAATTGACTTTATCGGGGCCCAATGCAACTAGGAGGTTGTTGAAAAAAGTGACGAGTTGCCGAACAAAGTTATCCGGTTCCACAAAATGAATTGATGAGGTTGCAGTATAAAGTGACGGTGTTCACTAGACAAAGTGACGAGTTTGCAGTACAAAGCGACGGGGTTCACTAGAAACAAGGATAAGATTGCAGCACAAAGTGACGGGGTTCACTAGACAAAGTGACAAGGTTGCAGTACAAAGTGACAGGGTTCACTAGACAAAGTGACAAGGTTACAGTATAAAGTGACGGGGTTCACTAGACACGGTGACGAGGTTGCAGCACAAAATGACGAAGTTTACTAGACAAAGTGACGAGGTTGCAGTATAAAGTAACGGGGTATAGTAGACAAAATGAGGGGGTGTTAACAAACGGAATGATGAGGTTACAGTACAAAGAGACGGGGTTCACCAGACAAAATGACGAGGTTGCAGTACAAAGTGACAGGATTCACTAAACAAAGGGACGAAGTTGCAGTATAAAGTGACGGGTTCACTAGTCATAGTGATGAGGTTGCAGCACAAAGTGACGAGGTTGCAGTATAAAGTGGCAGGGTACAGTTGACAAAATGATGGGGTGTTAACAAATAGAGTAACGAGGTTATAATACAAAGAGACGGGGTTCACTAGACAAAATGACGAGGTTGCAGTACAAAGTGACGGGGTTCACTAGACAAAGTAACGAGGTTGCAGTACAAAGTGACGAGGTTCACTAGACAAAGTGACGAGGTTGCAATATAAAGTGACGGGGTTCACTAGACATAGTAACGAGGTTGCAGCACAAAGTGACGGGGTTCACTAGACAGAGTGAGGAGGTTGCAGTACAAAGTGACAGGGTACAGTAAACAAAATGATGAGGTGTTAACAAACTGAGTGACGAGGTTACAGTACGAAGAGACAGGATTCACTAGAAAAAATGATGAGGTTGCAATACAAAGTGACGGGGTTTACTAGACAAAGTGACGAGATTGCAGTACAAAGTGACAGGGCTCACTAGTCACAATGACGAGGTTACAGTACAAAGTGATGGGGTTCATTAGACAAAGTGACGAGGTTGCAGTACAAAGTGACAGGGTTCATTAGTCACAATGACAAGGTTGCAGCACAACGTGATGGGGTACAGTAGACAAAATGACGGGGTGTTAACAGATAGAGTGACGAGGCTGTAGTACAAAATGACGGGGTGTTAAGGTGACATCTCGAAGAACAAGAGCCCATAATGGGATAATAGCCAATCATCAACCATCAAAGAGAATGGAGAATAACGATATATGTACGTGGTCTCAGCTTCCTACTGAAATCCTTGTTACCATCTTAATGTGTCTATATCCAGTAGATTGTATCCATGCCGGTGCAGTCTGCGTATCATGGCATGCAGCCATGACGAGGATGACGGCCTGCAATCTCAACTAACCAATGCATAAACTCCCATGCCTTATTCTCTCAAAAAATCAAGAAACCAAAATTGATAGATTTCTCAGTCTATCAGACAACAAGATATACAGGATATATGTTTGTGAGTCACTTGGAGCAAGCTTGTTAGGATGTTTAAATGAATGGTTGATTTTGATGGATAACAAGACCAATGGATGCTTTATATTGAATGTAAATTCCAAAGAATGAATCCAACTCCCGCGGCAGGTTGGAGTTTGGAACTTGGCTCGAAAGCGCCGTAGTGTTGAAGATTTCTGGGAGGACGGTCCGGGAGCTGTTGGTAAGGCTATTTTGTCTTCGGACCCTACTTCAATGGATTGTAAGGTTGTGATTACATATTTTAATATACTGGTATTTTTAAATTTGGGAGATACAGTATGGACGGCTTTTGAAAGAGAATCCCACAAATATTGGTACTTGTACGATATTATATTTTATCATGGCTTATTACATATAGTAAGCTATTACCACAACGAACTCACCATCTACGAGTTGGGTCACGATCCAGCCTCCACAAATCAGAAGATGCTTCCACTAGCAGAGCCTGGATATCCTCTGTGGTTGGATATGACTTTCGTTGGTGACATCCACTTGGTTGAATCACATGGAAACTTACTAATGATTTTAAGATTTTATCAGTATTTTGGTGAACGTTTTCACATGCAGACAACAGGGTTTCATGTTTTTAAGATGGACGCTAGTGGGACTCATTGGATTAATATGAAAAGTTTGGATGGTCGGATGATTTTCTTGGGATATCCCAAGTCTCTTTCAACTGAAGGATTGTCAGATTTCAAAAGGAACTGTATCTATTTTACTAGTACCTATCCTGCAGGCGCCAACAGTACGTGGCGGCCTTGTTACCAACAATGATTCAGGTGTCTTCAACTTAGAAGACGGTAGCATCAAGCGATTTCGTTCAAAAATTCGCTACTCAGTTTCCGATCTAGCAACATGGATAATACCATATACATTGTAATAGTTTTTATTTTATTTATTTACTATTTATTTTTAAGTTTTAATGACAGTTGATGTAATATAATCAGAGAAGGAAATTATATTAGATTAGATTGATTTAATTACATGTTATGATTTTAAATGGTTCTGGTTTTTTATTATTACTTGGTGTATGAGTTTATGTTTACATACATCCAAATATATTGAGTTTATTACATGAGTCCCAGTGCAGGGCCGACCATTATGCGTATATACCATCCAACCGTCCATCTGTTGGACCCACTCTAGAATGTATGGACAATGAGGAGATATATGATACGTGGGTCATCTCTTTGCATCAGTCTTCAATTCTCGTACACCAATTCTTTGGTAATTAAGAAATCCATAAAACAATATACTTCCCACCGGATTTCTAAAACACTAGTTGCATTGGGACAGTTAGACAGTCCAATCCATTGATCTAGACCGTTCACGTGGTCCAATTTAAGTTTCATGGGTGACCATTAAAAAGTCACACGGATTCGACAAATATTAAGCAATTGATCAATGGTTTTAATCCTGGGTGGTCCAGATCATTGACACAAAAATAGGTCCAATCAAGACTATGATACATCTATTTTTACGCTGAAAACTTCACCATTCCCTCTGTCACAAACCGGACGCGGATTAGGTACGAATAGGCGTCACCAAGTTCTATGGCCCTGCCATGATATGTATTGTTTCCCCACCGTCCATATATTTAGAGAGATCCTTTCAAGGAATGATCCAAGGAGATCCAAAACTCGAGTAGAACCCACCACAGAAAACAGAAGAGAGTGACGCTCACAGTTGAAACCTTCCCACTATGATAAGCGTTTAATCTCTACTGTTTTCTGTGGTGGGGTCCAATCTAGCTTTGGATCTGACTCGTTCTCTTGATAATCCTCTAAAAAGATCTCTCCAGCTGGATGGACAATGTAGATAACATACATCATGGTTAGACCCGTAGAACTTGGTAACATCACATCAACCTGTTCAGTAGCTAATCTTGGTTTTGAAGTTACCTCATCAAGTTTCGTGGGGCGGTCATTATCTATGTGTTGTATCCACACCGTCCCTCCATTTAAAGATATCATTTTAGGGTATGAGCTAATCTACGGGTTGGATGGCAAATAAACATCACGATGAGGCATAGGAAGGTTTCAACACTGGGTGTCATTATTATCCCCACTGTTTCCTATGGTGTTGTACTCTACAGCTTTCAATCTGCTTGATTTTTTGGCTCATGCCCTAACATTATATGACAAAATGGATGGATGGCATGGATAAAAAAATTCACATCATAGTGGACCCCACTATACCTATCACCACCATCTCTACTGGCTTCCTTCCTAAGTTCACTCATTAATGGTCATGTTAGCTAAAGTAGGAGCAAAGGTTCAATCTAACAAGCATAGCCTATCCATCCGTGACAAAGTAAATCATCAATCAGTGTTGTATATATTGTGGCATTTAAAAAGTAAGCTTTTAAAATTTCGGTTATCTTTTTCTTAAAAATGCTTTTAGATGCTAAAGATGTTATACATTGATTATTGTTTTACTTTAATAAGGTTAGGCAGCTCAATGGCATCATTTCATGTCCAACAACCAAGTTGGGCCCCTTAAATATTCATCAGGTTCATCACACATTCAACATTTAATCCAAAGTTCAAATACCAACACTAACATGTGGTGTGAATACTTGCGGCAACTAGACTCTACCCAAATTTCCAAAGATAAATCATAAACCAGCTGGATCTCACCATCGTTTTAAAACTCAGTAACCTGACTCAAAACTCGGCAAGATTTCAAGACAAGTCATTGAGAGAACTTGTTGTAACCTTGACTCGGATTGGACCAGGTGTGGCTCATTGCTTGACTCAACCCCACAAAACTCAAAAAGGGATTTAGACCAAAACGTAAGAATTGGGTCTTCAAACGAATACTTTAAGTTAAGAGAGCGATGATTCTAACCAACGAGTGAGTTGAGTTTTGTTGTGTGTGTGTATATATATATATACCATATATATATATATATATATATATATATATATATATATATATATATATATATATATATATGGGAAAAGGTTCTATACGGTCGAGCTCATGGGAAGTCCCTATGAGGTCAAGTTGTGTGGGCCCCACCATGATGTACATCAAACATCTACCCCATCAGTCAGATGCACCATTCCATGGTGGCCTAGGGCTTAAAAATCAAGTCAATCCATGACTTGTGTGGGCCACACTATATACAAAAGTTGAGAGGGGTTACCCTCCATTAAAATATTCATAATCATTTTTGGGGCCCACCGAGAGGTGGTTCAAAAATCCAGCCCATCGATTATGTGTGTCCCACTTGGATGAGGGGTTAGATCAAGTTTCAGACGCATCCAAATTTCAAGTGGGCCCCACCAAGTGCTTTTATATGTTTTAGGCATGTTTTCACATGATTTTAGATGGTATGGCCCACCTGAGTTTCATATACAGCTGATTTTTGAGATATCCCATGATTTAAAGGGGGGCCATCAAATGCACGGTGTTGATGTTTGACATACATCATGGTGGGGCCCACACAGCTAGACCTTATGGGGAGTTCCCATGAGCTAAACTGTATAAAACCTATTTCCCATATATATATATATATATATATATATATATATATATATATATATATATATATATATATATAGGGAAATGCTCACATGCGCACCAGTACGCATGGAATTGGTGCGAACTTTTTTGAGAACCCATTTATGTGACCTGGATCCAAAATCTGAACCGTCCATGTGAAGCAGCACCTCATGAAACCTCCCGAGCCCAATTTTTACTTTGATCTAAAACTTTGGTGGGCCATAAAAAATGAAAACAACTTCATTCCTTGATTTGCATTTCCCTTTGCTATGGCCCACCAGAATTTTAGATTAGGGTGAAAATTCCCTTAGGGTTTCATGGGATTCCGCATCACATGGACCGTTCAGATTAGACACCCATGACACGTGTGCAAAGGTGCGCACGTGCGTAGGTGCGCAGGTGAGCATGACTCTCTCTCTCTCTCTCTATATATATATATATATATATATATATATATATATATATATATATATATATATATATATATATATATATATATATATATATATAATGTTTGTTAAACCTTAGTTTTTGGTGTTTTGGAAATAATCCCACATCAAAAGGGATAAGAAAATTTTGAATTTATAAATAGGGTGCCAAATACCTTACTATTTGCTTGGTGAATATGTGGATTATCAAGACTTGCGCGTTCTAGTGTGTGCACACTCACACAAGCATGGGCACAAGCATGTGATGCAGTATAGTTGTAAAGGCGCTAGTGGTGCACTTTGCACTTCGCACGTGTGCGGCTAGTTTCTCACCAACAGTAAAAAATGGTTATTTGGAATTTTTCATTCTTTGAGTTTTTAAACTATAATCTCACTAGGTTACTATGGGTCGTCTATTGTACAAGTGGATACTGTTCCATAATCTAGCAACCAACAATTACTAGATTATCCCACCTTCCTCATTAGTGTCCATTCTGATGGTTAAAAAGAAAATGATTAGCTGCATAAATGGTGAATAAGATAATCAAATCAGTATGATTTTAAGGCAATGCCTCATCCATAATTGGGTCCACAATTCCAAAGGTCCAAAATTAGCATGCAACACAGCCATATATTCCATACAGTGGGTGGCCTAGATAGCATTTAAACCTAAATTACAAAAAGTGGCTAAATGAAGTGGTAGGATTTGAATGCTTACGTTTACATTCGGTCCAAATAAGATTAATATGAAGAAATCTAATCTGACTCATCCAAACTGCTTTTTATCCACGCCGCCTTTTTCTTTCTTTCTCTAAGCAATGCTAATTTCAGGCTTCCCATCTTCAAGCACTAATGAAACGCACCACACCTACCCACATTACATGTGTGGTGTGTGATATTCATGATAACCACTTAAAAAAATGGTAGCTTATTCGGTCATGCCAGGTAATATAGAGTTCCATCAAGACATGGCCTGGCGTCGTTTCATTGGTCCACGTAACATGATCAAACACATGTTGTTAGAGTTGATGCCTTAAATCTTCAAGGCTGCTCGACCGATTGAGGGGACTGCTCGACTGGTCAAGGGTGTTGCTCGACTCAAAGTCCAGCGAGCTTATTTTTTGGGTGTCCGTGATGTTCGATCAGTTGAGGGTCAGACTCGATCGATCGATCGAGCGGGTTGCTTGACCAGTTGAGGCCATCCTTCGACTAATCGAGGTTATACAGATCCTGCGCAGACTGCGTAAATTTGAGGCGGTTTTCAGACTTTTCCAAAGGAGGTACGTAAGTGGAGTTTCCTAAACTATAAATAAGGGTCTCTATGACTATTCTAAGGTATTCTAAGGCTTCCTAAAGGTATTCTACAGGATTCTAGGGTTATCAAAGGGTGTAGCAAGGGTGAGATTTGAGGTTGTTCAAATTGGGTAAGTCCTCTCTCTTTGTAATTGATGCTTTCATAGTGGAATTTTGTCGCTTTGTGCCATGGTTTTTTTCCGAAGGGGTTTGCCACGTTAAATCTGTGTGTTCTCTTGTGTTTGCTTGGTGCCATTGTATTGCTATCCTATATCTAGATCTGTATGATTCCACAGCAAAAATCCCAACAATACATACTCAACCCGACAATGATTTCAAAATTATTGGCTCCTTGATGACAAAAGGCTCTAGGCCAATTAAATGGCTCATGTCACAGCCTGACATAACTTGGTGTTCTACCACCATGTAACAGCCCGGTATAACTCAATGTTCATCTGACCGATCGAATCCACTCCCTATAGATTATGATACATGTGTATGGTCCAATCAAACCCGCCATGTTAAGTCCATGGTAGCAAGAGTCGCCAAATAATCCGCATCCTATCCAGTGGGCCCGCATGAGTTAGTTGAATATAAAATGTGGTTATCTTCCTTTGACCGTCCTTTTTTCTCCAAACATGTGCATGACCCGTCCTGATTGGGACAGGTTTAGCAATCGCTGAATAGTTGTGATTGTCCAAACCATTGATTATAATAGGCCTGTTAGAAAACGGTCCAACTAACAGTCAACATTCAATGGGCAAAAGTCCATCGACTGCAGCTAAGTATCATCTGACTTTTGTGACGGTTAGCATATGGTCCATCTTTTATAGGGCCAACAACTGAACGGTCTAAATTGCATGCTTGTGTGACGTGTAATCAAGAGTGAATGTTTGATAATTAGATTGATGATTTATAGGGTATTTCTTATCATTTATTTGTCGAGCATGATTTCGTGCATGTGGGGTCCACCGTTTGTTGATGTAAACCGTTGATCTGGTGGACATCAACATGGACTGAGATGCCTATTCAAATCTTCCGAATGGAAGACCCTGGTATTCCTCTCTACCAGAATGAAGGGTTGTGATCTTCCAAATAGGGAAGATGTTTTAGCACCCCATCCAAGGCAGGACAAATTAGATCGACGGTTTAATTTACTAGATGATGGCCCCCACATGCACTCGATCTTGCATTCCAGTGAAACAGATGGTGGATGATGTCATCCCTTGTCTTAGATGTATAAGATCATTGCCGTCCATGTAGTGGTATGGCGCCCCGAGAAGGGTTACGCAGCCATCGATTGATGTAACCACCTTATTAGAGGTCTTTCATCTATTGAACGTGTGCAATCATTCCTTTTATTTCCTTCCGTCCACTCCTGGATTAGGTTTATTTATTTATTGGGTCCTTACTCTTGCTCCGGTGGTAGAGACTAAGGAGTTTCAAAACCTGGTCATGGGTTCGAGTACCCATATGTGGTGAAATTCCACTAGCGTGAGTGTGTGGGGGTGTGCACGCATGTGTAGAAAAAAAAAAGATTTATTTATTTATTATTTATTACACCCACTCACACCCCCACATACACCCATGCACTCACACTACAATGTGATTTCACTGGAATGAGTACTCAAACCCATGACCTCGTATTGAAACTCCCCTGAGTTTACCACCCACCAAGGCATGAGTAAGCACTAATGAATGCAAGAGATCATAGGCACCATTAGCTTGAGCTTGGAATGCTATTTCGAAGTGATGAATCACAAAGGGAATGACATGATATTAGATGAAGTAGAGTCTAAGAGAAGGGATTAAGAGAGGAAATAAACTCTTGCTCTATCAAAATACCATCAACTTGCAAATGCCTTAAGTGACTCAATAAGTAAAGGAGTGAAGCAACGAATCTAAATTGGTGAAATCCTGGTCCAGCTGGGGGAGGCGGGATTGGTAGGGATGCTTCTGGTTCTTTTCTTTTTGCTTTCTCCCATGATTATGGTATGGGCACCAATAATAGAGCGGAACTCCAGGCCCTTTATGATGCTATGTCTATTTCTATTAGTCGGGGCTATAATCTGATTTTTTTAGAATCTGATTCTAAATGTGTGGTGGATGCGTTCATTGGCAAATCTTCCCTAGCCTAGAAATGGAGATATTGGTGGAAGCGGATTAGCGATCTTCGTACCAGAGGTACTTTTGTGATTTTCCTTACCCCGAGAGAAGCAAATGGGCCGGCTAATGAGCTGGCTAAGGTAGCTGCTTCGTCCCAACAAAACTTCACGTACCTTTCCTACTCGGACCTCCCGATGAGAGTCAAGGATCTTTATAGACTAGATAAGTTGGGATTTGGCACTTTAAGAGAGACATAAGGGATGTGCTCTCACTTACTGTATTTCTGTACATGGTTGTCTGGGCCCATCTGGCTTCTTTTTGTGCCCAGGAGGCCCTAAAAACTTTCTGTACATCTTTTTTTATTTTAATGTACAACCACCCTTTCCTTTAAAAAAAAAAAAAAAAAAAAAAAAAAAAAAAAAATCTAAATTGGTTAGAAAATAGTTACCTTTCGGTCGGACCTATAAGTTGTTGGTTCAACCGCGGGAGGTGGGGCTGAGACAAATCGAATCTAAACAGAAATTGGTCATGTCGGTTCGACTGACAGGTCTCTGGTTCTTACTGACTTATTTTCGTCCATGGTCAATTGGACCGACAGTATCTCAGGTCGAACCAACATACCCTCTAAACCTCTAAAATCCTACTGAACATGTCTAATTTTGATCCAAATGTTTGAAAGATTTAAACAAGTATTTTCCTATAGTTGAGGATCACCTAGAGGTTGGTGTCTTGGGATTAAGAAGGGTATAGGTATAGGGATACCAAGGCACTTCAATTTGCCAATTTCTTTACTTGTTGATTGTCATATGTCTTCAAGTTTTCGATGTCTTCGGCTACCAATAAGGCTAAACTGACTCAATGACACATTGAATCAAGCTATTGACAAATATGTACTAACACATAATACCAAGCAAACAACTTTCACTATAAATACAGAAAATTTTAAGTACAATTAATGTTTCAAAAAGGTACAAAACATAAGCATCGCAGTAGCAAAAGATAGATAGCATGCATCCAAGAGGCTAAGTCCTCCAAACTACTCCTATCCTGAGAAGGAAAAAAAAAAAAAACTATTGGCTAAAGTAGGAGCAAAGGGTTAATTCAACAAGCATAGCTTATCCAACTATAACAAGGTAGATCATCAATCAGTGTTCTCCTCTGGCATCTAAAAAGTATGCTTTGAAAATTTCCACCATCTATTTCTCAAAAATGCTTTTAGATGCCAGAGATGCCGTACATTAATTATTATTCTACTTTAATAAGGTTAACCAGCTCAATGGCATCATTTCCCGTCCAACACCACCACGTTGGGCCCCTTAAATATTCATCGATCCATGTTCATCACATGTTCAACATTTAATCCAAAGTTCAAAGACTAAAATATGATGTGAATACTTGTGGTGATGAGACTACCAAAATTTCCAAAGATAAATCATAAACCAGCTGGATCTTGCCGTAATTCCAACCTCACTAACCTGACTCAAAACTCAACAAGATTTCGAGTTGAGATATTATGATAACTTTTTGTAACCTTGACTCAGCTTCGACCAAGTGTGGCTCATTGCTTGACTCAACCTTACAAGACTCAAAAGGGATTTAAACAAAAAAGTAAGAATTAGGTCTTGAAGAGGGAGCAATGAATCTAATCAGTGTGATTTTAAGGCAATGCCCCATCCATAATGGGGTCCACAATTTCAAAGGTCTGAAATTAGCATGCAATGGAGCCATATATGCCATACAATGGATGGCCCAAATAGCATTCAAACCTAAATTACCAAAAAGTGGCCAAATGAAGAGGTAGGATTTGAATGCTTTACATTCGGTCCAAATGAGAATTCGAAGAAATGTGATCCGAGTCATCCAACTGCTTTTTATCCTTTTTGCTAGTTGCAGATACTTTATCCATGACGCCTTTTCCTTTCTTTTTCTAAGCAATGCTAATTTCAGGCTTCCCATCTTCAAGAGCTAAACGCACCACACCTACCCAAATTGCACGTGTGGTGTTCAGGACATCAATGGGTTCCCCATTGCATTGCATGTGTGCTGTCCTGACATCAGGCTGGCCTCACTGGTTCGGTGATGCCCGGGAAACACAGGTTCGGTGAGGCTATGACGTGGAGGGCTCTCAACTAATGTGTGATATTCATGCTAACCACTTTAAAATGATAGCCTGTTCGATCAGGCCCAGGCCAGATAATATAAAGTGATCCATCAAAATATGACATGGTGTCATTTCATTGGTCTACCAGGTATAATTAAGCACATATTCAACCCCACAATTAGAGTTGGGCATCAAGTAGATTCAGATCGAGTTAGGGCTCAATCTAGTTTTGAAATAGGCATGACCCGAACTTTAACCGACTCGGTACTATGTCCAGCATGCCTAACCCAATCTGAGTTCGGGTCTGGCCTGGACTCTTCCAGACCAAGTTTAACCTGATCATAAGTATCGAGTCGGGTCGAGACGGCACCAAGTTGAGACGGGTGCAGTGGGTATTCACGGGCTAAAATCACCACTCAAAGCCTAGATTCACTTGTTAGAACTGCAGCTTCTCCATCAGCAACATGGCATCTGAGATCTGAAACGTTAGATTTGAATAAGTTTTTTTAATATTTTATATATATATATATATATATATATATATATATATATATATATGAGTTGAGTTTCAGATCGAGTCGAGTCAGTACCGAGTTGGTTTGAATTCAGATTGAACGAAGTCAACTCAATTCGGATTGACTCACCCACTCAGTTCAAAATCAAGTAGGATTTGAACAAGCCGAGTTTACTGAGTGAGAGTCGTCTCGTGCCCAGCTCTACCACAACCTTTTCAAAATTAGTGGCTCCTTTGTGACAAAAGTCTCGCTGGCCAATTAAACGGCCCATGTCACTTCTTGACATAACTCGGTGTTGTACCACCGCATCACAGTCCGATGTAACTCAATATTCCACCGGCATGACTGAATCCACTCCCCTACAGGTTAGGATACATGTATATGGCCCAATCAAATTCAGCCACATTAAGTTGGTGATAGCAGGGTGGCCACACAATCCGCATCCCATCAAGTACGCGCATGTGTTCATTGAATATAAAATGTGGTCTTCTTCCTTTGACCGTCCATTTTTCTCCAAACATGTGCATGACCCCGGCCTGATTAGGGTTATATATTAATGGATGAATAGCTGTGATTGTCCAGGCCATTGATTATAATTGGCCCATTAGAAAACGGTCCAACTAACAGTCAACATTCACGGGGGCAAAAGTCCATCGACTGCAGCTAAGTATCATATGACTTTTGCGTCGGTTGGCATATGGCCCATCTTTTATAGAATCAAAAACTGAACGGTTAAAATCCCATGCATGTGTGACATCTGTAACCAAGATTGAATGTTTGATAATTAGATGATTTATCGGGTCTTGCTTATCATTTATCTGGCGAGCATGATTTCGTGCATGTGGGGTCCACTGTTTGTTGATGTAAACCGTTGATCCAGTGGACATTAACTTGGGCGGTGATGTCATCCAAGTCTTCCGAATAGAAGACCCCGGCATTCCTCTCTACCATATTAAAGGGTTGTGATCTTCAAAATAGGGAAGAAGTTTTAGCACACTCATCCAAGGCAGGGCAAATTAGATCGGTGGTTTAATTCACAAGATGATGGGTCCCACATGCACTCGATATTGCATTCCAGTGAAACGGGTGCCATCATTCCGCTTATTTCCTTCCGGTCCACTCCTGAACCAAGTTTTTTTTTTATTATTATTTTTTATTTTTTACATGCACTCATGCCCCCACATACACAAATGCACTCACACCACAGTGGGATTTCACTAAATGGGTACTTCAACTCATGACCTCTTGTTGAAACTCCTGTGAGTCTACCACTATAATGTCCCAAAATTTCGAGAGCCGTGTAGTGCTCGGCTTGCGAGAAATCAGACATTAATCTCACCCTTTTTTGGCAGGAAGCATATTCGACTACTCGTAATATAACGATCAAGCACCTAGGTAATCACACGTAAACATGTAACATGCTTCAAAATGATTATACTTAAGGGAAAAGATGTTTACTGAGTATGCCCTATACATCGAGTCAGGCTATGGGCCTATACCTAGGCCCAATATACAATCAAGGTAATCAAAAGACTATGCCCAAAAGAATAGGGTATTCAGGCCCAACATGGATGACAAAAGAAGACAAAGAACCCATAGGCTAAGCCGGCCCGTAAGAGAATTCCGTGTCCTGGTCCAAATACGATTCGTCATGGGCATCTGCCTCTATGGTACCTGCATCTAAGGGGTTATCTAGTTGGTGTTTTAAAACACCGTCCCAGGTAGGAGTGAGTGATCAACTCAGTGGTACCATTAGCAATGAGTTACGCATGTTATCAATCCAATCAGTACAGATAAGGATATTAAGGAAAATAGCAAACACAGTTAAATCTAATGAATCCCAGAGATATGATGATGTAGCATGATCATTTCCTAACTAGTGCGATGCAAGCAATACAATTTAATAATCAATCATATCGTCAATTTTATTCACCCCGTGGGTTGGAAAAACTAAAGTACCCTCGTCTTATCTTAGTCTTGATTATTTTGCAGGCTCGGAGTGGCGGAAACCCTCCTTGCCTGCGACTCTGAATTCGGTAACGGTTTCGCGACCCATGCGACAATTCCTTCGTCGATAAGAAGCTAACACTGGCCCGACCGATCGCTATGGACGCGGATGACAGCGTCCGGATGCACAGGATTAGAAAGCTCATCGATGAGTGGGGGGCGTCCGCGATCTACATAGGAGTTGTCACTCATATGTACCAGCGAGACGGTTGCAATATCATTGTGGTTAGGAATATCTGATTTACAGCTTCCTCGGTTGGTCAATGGTCATTACGGGGAGGCTCATCACCCCAGCGTAGGTCGACAGCTCAGGCATGGTATCCCATACTACCATGCTCGGCTCATGAGTCTCGCAGATTCTTTCTTGGTTACGATTTAAAGTGGACTCATCCAGTAGTAACGTGGGTACTCTAAGTTCCTTTCAAGGTTACTCAATCCAAGGTTTTCCAACAATTTATCGACTCTCGAGCTAATTTGGTCGACCTGGGGCACTTCGGCTCAATCGAAATTGGCACAAGTGTGCCGTGTAGTCTAGCTACTGTCGGTCTTCCAAGTTCAACCCGGGGCGATTGGATAAGCCAAATACGGCTGACTTGGACCGAGCCATTTCTAAATTTAAGTGGTTAGTCGACATCCCTGAGGTAAGGAGAAATTACACATCTCTGCAACTCAGCAATCGCCACGTTAAGTTTGCATGTTATTACTTTCAAGTTCACACAGGCCTTTCATCAAACACATGAGCATCAGTAGATCTATACATTCACATAATCCTAATAATTAACACATACGTAGCATTTAACATCCTAACATCACTTAGTGATGCAGGGGAGGACGTGAGGTCGAGCACCGCCTTCCTCAAGAGGATAACTATTCCGAATCCACAGAACTTCTCTGGACTCCTCACAAAGACTTCCTCGAATCCACAAGAAAAGAGAGCAGAAAATAGAAATAAATTCGAAATAGATTAATGAATGCATAAAAACGAGTTCACAACCCTTTAAATAAGGGTACTAAGTAATGGGAAAGAAATCATAATCAAACTACAACTAAAACTCCTAGAATTCGTGACTTACTATAAACAGTAAACTTACTATTTATAGACGGTCGTGATGTCTATTAGTGCGCAAGGTTTTCGGCCAAAAATAGTAAGTGTCCTATTTGGCTTCACCAAACTGTTCCCCTAATTATTCTAAGCTCTTTTCACGTTGGGTGCAACTCCTAAAGCCCGAAGGATGAAGAGTTATAGTCAAACTAAAACTTACTATTTATAGTAAAAATGAAATTAAAACAGGGAAACGACCGTCGAATCAGGGGTTTCTCGCAATTCTAAGCTTCATAACCCAGCGTAACAGGGTTTCTTGGCTAAAGTAGCTCGTTCTACCCCAAAATCATATATTTTACGTCGGCTAACTCATCCCGGATTGTGAGATACGCCTGATTGAAGGTCTGATGGTCCAGATCACTTCTGTCGCCGACCGGGCCTTTTCTGATCCATCTTTGCCATGTAATTGTCCGTGACCCGCTCTACATCAGTCTCTTCCACTTCAAAAGAACTCGTCCTCGAGTTATCATTATGCGCTGGTTCATGATACTCGATCAGGTCCGTGACATTGCAAGTCTATGAGATCGCCATATCATCTGGAAGATCAACAATATAAGCGTTGTCATTGATCTTTCGGATGATTGGTACCAGTCCAATCTTTTTATTCTTTAACTTTTTGTACGTTTCGGTCGAAAATCTTTCTTTACGCAGATGGATCATTACTTGGTCGCCCACTTCGAACACTTTCTGTCGCTGATGCTTGTCCGTTTGCTCCTTGTACTTTTCGTTCAAGGCATGTACCTTGTTCTGTACCTCTGCATGAATGCCCATGATTTTTTCTGTCATATGTTCTACTGCAATGCTCATGCCTGGGAGCTTGGGCAGAGAGATCAAGTCTAGTGTGTGGCGAGGTACTCGTCCATAAATAACCTGGAACGGGGATTTCCCTATTGAGCGGTTCATCATGTTGTTGAATGCAAACTCTGCTTGAGACAAGGCCAAATCCCACTGCTTCAGTTTTTCTCCTGAAATACATCGAAGGAGGTTTTCCAACTTGCGATTCACAACCTCAGTTTGATCGTCAGTCTGTGGGTAGTACGCACTGCTGAACTGAAGGCCGGTATCGAATCGAGTCCACAAAGTCCACCAAAAGTGGCTTATGAACTTCGTGTCAAGGTCGGAAGTAATAGTCTTGGAAACCCCATGTAGCCACACAATTTCTCTGAAAAATAGATTTGCCACGTGTGTTGCATCGAGAGTCTTCTTGCATGGAATAAAGTGTGTCATCTTAGAAAAACGATCTACTACCATGAACACCGAATCCATGCCACATTGTGTTCGTGGGAGACCAAGCACAAAGTCCATAGATAAATCCTCCCAAGGGCCGTCAGGCACGAGTAACGGGGCGTAGAGGGCCGTATTATGAAATTACCCCTTGGAAGTCTGACAAATATAACAGTGTTGGACTGCCTTTCCCACATCACGTACCAATTGCAGCCAGTAATACCGTTCTTCCACAAGAGTTCGCGTCTTGTCTCGCCCAAGGTGTCCACTGAGGCCACCTCCATGTAGCTCTTGGATTATCTGTTCCCTTAGCGAACTCTTTAGGATACATAGTCGATTTCCCTTGAAAAAGAACTCGTCTTGTATATGTAAGTCACCGGGGCGACCTTCTTGACATCTAACCCATGCGTCCTTGAAGTCGTCGTCGTCGGCATATATGTCTTTGAGGCGATCAAACCCGGCAACGTCATTGCTCATAGTGACTAACAAAGTTGCACGGCGACTCAGCGCATCGGCTACTTTGTTCTGTTGCCCTGACTTATGCTTTAGCACGAATGTGAATTCCTGCAAAAATGAGATCCATCTAGCATGCAGACGGTTAATGTTAGCTTGACTATTAATAAATTTGATGGCTTGATAGTCTGTGTAAAGTATGAATTCCCTTTGAATCAAATAATATCGCCAGTGTCGCAGTGCTTGGACCACTGCGTACAACTCGATCTGATATGTAGACCACTTCTTACGTACATCACTAAGTTTCTCACTGTAGAAGGCTACCGGCCTACCTTATTGAGACAAAACTCCCCCAATACCGACATATGAGGCATCACATTCGACTTCAAACAGTTTGTTGAAGTTGGGAAGTACAATAACTGAGGTCGTGGATAATCTGCGCTTGATTTCAGCAAAGCTCCTGTCGGCTTCGTCAGTCCACTGAAACTGCCCTTTCTTCATGCAATCTGTGATCGGTGACACAATGGTACTGAAAATTTTCACGAACCGACGATAGAATGTCGCTAGTCGATGGAAACTTTGCACTTCGTGAATATTTTTGGGAACCGGCCATTCTCTGATTGTCTTCACCTTTTCCTCATCTACTCGAATGCCCGTGGATGTAACCACAAAACCCAGAAACAATAGGTTATCAGTCATGAAGCTACACTTTTTTAAATTGAGGTACAATTTATTTTCAATGAGCACTTTAAGGACCTTCTTGAGGTGCTCCATATGGGTGGTTTCGTCTTGACTGTATATCAAAATATCATCAAAATAAACCACAACGAACCGCCCAATGAAAGGTTTCAGAACTTGGTTCATCAACCTCATGAATATTCTAGGCGCATTAGAAAGATCGAAAGACATGACCATCCATTCGTACAATCCTTCCTTAGTCTTAAAGGCTGTTTTCCACTCATCACCCGGTCGTATTTGAATTTGATGGTAGCCGCTCCTTAAGTCCAATTTAGAGAATATTTTTGCGTCCTCTAGCATATCCAACATATCATCCAACCGTGGTATAGGAAACCTGTATTTTATAGTAATCTTGTTGATGGCCTGGCTGTCAACACACATGCGCCAACTCCCATCTTTCCTTGGAGTTAGCAGAGCTGGTACAACGCATGGGCTCATGCTTTCTCGAATAAGACCCTTACGGATTAGTTCCTTCACTTGTCCCTGCAGAATCTCGCACTCATTCGGGCTCATTCGATAATGAGGATGATTAGGTAAACTGGACCCAGGGACAAAGTTGATATGATGTTGGATATCTCGCATAGGAGGTAACCCATCGGGAAGGTCCTCGGGATAGATTTCTTAGAATTCATGTAACAAAGGCCTTAGTCTTTTAAGGATGATGGTAGGCTCGAGTTCTTCCCCTTTCATAATTAATGCATAAGTTTGTTCTGTTTCTTTGGATTCTTCCACGAAGTTCCGAATGGTTAAGAGAAAATGACTCTCCACTTTAGAAGTTTCAGGTGGTCCTTCTGGATCCATAGGGGCCAATATGGTCTTCCGGCCGTCCTTAACGAAAATATATATGTTATCTCGCCCTTTATGAGTGGCGTCACGGTCAGATTGTCAGGGTCGACCGAGTAGTATGTGACATGCTTCCATATCAACTATATCGCATACTACTTCATCCTTATAATGTTTGCCAATTGAAAAAAATATGGTGCACCGTTCAATTACCTTTGTTTCGCTGACCTTCTTGATCCAACCGATTGTATATGGAGAGGGATAACACTCTGTTTTCAATTGTAATTTTTTCACCATGCCCCTGGAGACGATGTTCTTGCTGCTTCTATTGTCAATGATCACGCCACAAACCTTTCGATTCACCGTACACCTAGTGTGGAAGATGTTATGCCGTTGTGGATGCACTTCTTTTCTTAACGCATATAATAGCCGCCTCACGACGAGCGACTCGCCGTGATCTTGCTGAACCCAATCTAAATCATTTACCTCGTCCTCGGCGGTATGCTCCTGTTCTTCAATATCTGGATCTTCATAAGCGTTATCAGTACTACTATCATTAATGGTGAGGTTTGCCACTTTTTGCTGGGGACAAGTATTTGACAGGTGGCTGGGCTGGCCACAACGATAGCAGCTGTCGGGCCTTGGCCGAGCATAAGGGTTTGAAATTCTACTTGGACCAGCAGTAGTCGAGACGCCCTTTTCCGGTCTAGCTTGCCCACTCCCCTGATCTCGATTCTCAGATGTAGGAGGTTGAGTGCATGCTCCTACGGGCTCCTTCCCTTTAGGCTGTGGAGCTCCCTGAGGTGACCTACCGCAGTAACCCTTACAGTAGGATAGGTTCGTGTGTTAGGACATTCAAGTTGTGCTTCTGCCTGAGTAGCCAACTTGATCACATCATTCATCGTCTAGATGGACTGCATCTGGACCCGATCCTGAATCTCCATATGCAATCCACCGTTGAATCGGGTGACTTGCTGCGATTCAGTCTCGACCAAATTGTTACGTGCCGCCAGACGGTAAAATTCTTCTGCGTACTCTCTCACCGACCGACTACCTTGTCGACAATTTTGGTATTGTTGGAATAATACCTGATCGTAATCGTTAGGGAGGAATCGGGCGCGTAATAGCTGCTTCATCCGCTGTTATGTGCGGATTGATGCTTTCATCTGCCTGGTTCATGCGAGTTACAGTTGTTCCCACCAAGCTGACGCTCCTCCTTTCAACTTATAGGCCACCAGCTTGACCTTCTTTTCTTCAGGGATGTCCATATAGTCAAAAAATCACTCAACTTCAGAAAGCCAATCGAGGAAATCCTCAATGTGTAGTTGGCCATTGAAGTTAGGAATATCAACCCGTATATTGAATTCTCGATCTACTCAATCGCCGCTTGGTCTAAGGTGTTAGAAGATTATATCGTCGATCTCCTCCTCACTGGAGCCCCCATCCTCAGGCATGACCCTTGGATGCCCTGCCGGTATTATCCTGCGATCAGGTCGATTACGAGTCTCAGCAATTGGCAGTGGAAGATTACCACCAGGAACACAGAGTTGCCCTAGGGTTTCTGCCAAGAGATTCGCTATGCGATCCATGGAAGTCTGCAGTCCTTGCATGACTTGCCGATTCTCTTGCTACGCTGCTTAAAAAGTTGCCACCGTTAAAGGCAAATTCTCTGGAGCACCGCTTATGGGATTGTTGCTTGACCCGTTGTTAGAAGTCATCGATCCGAGGAGAAACCTCGCTTTGATACCAAACTGACGCAGGGGAGGATGTGAGGTCAAGCACCATCTTCCTCAAGAGGATAACTATTCCGAATCCACAAAACTTCTCTGGACTCCTCACAGAGACTTCTTCGAATCCACGAGAAAAGAGAGCAGAAAATAGAAATAAATTCTAATAAATTCGAAATAGATTAATGAATGCATAAAAACGAGTTCACAACCCTTTAAATAAGGGTACTAAGCAGTGGGAAAGAAATCATAATCAAACTACAACTAAAACTCCTAGAATTCGTGACTTACTATAAATAGTAAACTTACTATTTATAGACGGTCGTGATGTCTACTAGTGCGCAAGGTTTTCGGCCAAAAATAGTAAGTGTCCTATTTGGCTTCACCAAACCGTTCCCCTAATTATTCTAAGCTCTTTTCAAGTTGGGCGCAACTCCTAAAGCCTGACGGATGAAGAGTTATAATTAAACTAAAACTTACTATTTATAGTAAAAACGAAATTGAAATAGCGAAATGACCGTCGAATCAGGGGTTTCCACAATTTCGAGCATCGCAACCCGGGATAGCATGGTTGGTTGGCTAAAGTAGCTCATTCTACCCCAAAATCATATATTTTATATCGGCTAACTCATCCCGGATTGCGAGATACGCCTGATTGAAGGTCTGATGGTCCAGATCACTTATGTCGCCGACCGGGCCTTTTCTGATCCATCTTTGCCATGTAATTGTCCGTGACCCGCTCTACATCACTTAGGCATTTTGTCGAACACATAGACATCGGCCGAGTTACATATGGATAAAATCCTAACAGTTTAACATAAGATTAACATATGATGTGATAGCTTCAAGCATGTGACACGTTAGGTTTACTTAAGCATTTCATCAAACTTATAATTAACAGCAGAAACTAAAACATGGAAAATCAGGCATTTCACCAAACACATGGACTACAATGCATTTCATAAAACATATCATTTGCAAATCATTTCAAATAAACAGGGCAGCAAGTTCTTAAGCGTAGATCGCAACCCATGATCATTATCTGGGCCCTCATGGGTTGATAAAATGGTAACCAAGGGTTAATAGTCCGCACCTTTGCGGTGATTCTTCCTCTCTCGGCGGTTTCGAAGGTGGAGTTCAACATAGGGCATAAGGATCTGCACAATAGGCGTAGTCTATAAGGAATTGTGGAAAAAGAGATTTCATTAGTGTAAGGTTTTGGGTCAAGGGTCGGATCTCACCTGTTTGTGGTCCTAAGGAACCCAAAAGGAGTCTCGGTTGTGGCACAAAGTCTTCCCGAAGGAAAGGAGATCAGCGTTCCTTGGTTAGATCCCAGTCCTCCCTGCTTCTCCGCCTCTTCCCTTTGCTCCCTCTTTTAGAAATGCCCTAGGGAGAATAGAAAATTCGTGCAAGGGAGAGGGGTGTGAGGAAATGGGGTTTTATAACTCCAGTTTTGATGCAAATGGCCCTAGTGGCACTTGTACTCTCATACTAACCCTATATGGGTCAGTTTTGGTCAGTAGGGTTACAAGGGGAGGCCCACAAGGTAATCCGCGCCTAAGGCTAACGATTCTACTAATGGATAAGCCAAAGTACATTGCAGGCCAATGATCAGGCTCTTAGATGGGCCTTGAGAACCCTATTTTGATTCAACGGTGTCCCTTTGCCTGTTGGACTCCAGACTGCATGGAACCGGCCAAGATAATGACCCTGACGGATGTTCCAAATCTGGCCAACATCTGACGATCCGAACTACTCGATTACACTACCGAATGAGGTGTTGTGGCCTCCTTTTTAATGTGTTGACTCATTATGTTGGTCATGTGCACCTTGTCATGCACTTTGCTGGCAGGCTCAAGTTGGGAGTTTACCTTGTATCGTCCTGACTTATTACTCGCGATGGGTGCCAAGCCTGCAATGGTGTATGCCTCTCCAAGATCTTGGGCTCAACGAGCTAGTGATGCTCGTTATACAACCGAAACAGTGTGTCAAGTCACCCTTACGAGGATTTCGGCCATTGGCGTAAATCTCTGGTGTGGTCGATGGTTTGATCTAGTCTCACTTGTGGACTTGTATGGTCAAGGGGTCGTAACCAAGTCATGAATACCCTAAGTCAGCTAACTTTTGACAGGTCGGTCAATGCGCCATGACTTGTACGGAAATTTCCAGGATGTTACAACCACCATGGCATGACTAAGGACCCACCTGGACTAGGTTGAGTAGTTAATGGTGGTGCCCTAAAATGAGCTAGAAAAATGAATGGATGACCTGATAAAACATATACATTAATATTGTGGTGGGGCTTAGAGAACCAACCAATACCAAACTTGGCACTGGAGGCGTCACTACCGAATTGGAGTCCTCACTAATGTATACGAGCTTGTTTGGAATCATTGAAATATAAATAAAGAAAATGCATACAATTTTATTGTTTGTTTTTTATAAATTTCTTGAAAGCATCATTTTAATTTCCTTGTCATTAAAAAAAAATGTTAATTATTCATTTCCTTGTCCACATTTAAGAAACCCACTTTCTAAATAGTCATCTACATTTGACTGTCCATTTTTCTCCGAACATGTGCATGACCCCGGCCTGATTGGGACAGAATTATCAATGGATGAATAGTTGTGATTGTCCAAACCATTGATCATAATTGGCCCGTTTTCTAACGGTTACATTTGACTGTCCATTTTTCTCCAAACATGTGCATGACCCCGGCCTGATTGGGACAGAGTTATCAATCGATGAATAGTTGTGATTGTCCAAACCATTGAATATAATTGGCCCGTTAGAAAACGGTCCAACTAACACTCAACATTCACTGGGCAAAAGCCCATCGACTGCAGCTAAGTATCATCTGACGTTTATGACGGTTGGCATATGGCCCATCTTTTATTAGGACCAAAACCTGAATGGTCTAAATCCCATGCTTGTGTGACATGTGTAATCAAGATTGAATGTTTGATAATTAAATTTTTATTTTTATTTTTTTGGTTAGCTTGTTAGTACACCCATTGTCAGTTTACACTTCACTATTAGACACCCCCACTAGGGATCGATACCAAGACCTCAGTGTTGAAACGAGACATCTTTCAAGGCATCTTTCACTCAGTCCACCACTTGAGCTATGGTTCTGGGTGTGAATGTTTGATAATTAGATAGATGATTTATCTAGTGTGATCACCTATATGATAGGTCAGGCTCGTATCTTTCTGTTGGGGCTGGCCCGAAAGGATAGGATGTACAGTCAGTCTTTTCTTAATAAAATTGGTGGGTTGGCCCACCTTCTTTAAAATAATAATAATAATAATAATAATAATAATAATAATAAAGATAGATGATTTATCAGGTCCTGCTTATCATTTGTCGAGCATGATTTGGTGCATGTGGGATCTACCGTTAACGTTTGTTGATGGAAAACGTTGATCTAATGGAGTACATCAACATGGACGGAGACGCCCATGTGAATCTTCCAAATGGAAGGCCTTGGTATTCCTCTCTACCAGAATGAAGGGTTGTGATTTTCCAAATAGGGAAGATTTTTAAGCACCCCCATTCAAGGGAGGGAAAATTATATCCACCGTTTAATTCACAAGATGATGGCCCCACATGCACTCGATCTTGCATCCCATGAAATAAATGGTGGATATGAATTCATACATGTCCCTTGTCTTAGATGAGATCACTGCGTCCGTGTAGTGGTATATATGGTGCCCCAAGAAGGGTTTCGTAGCCGTCGATTGATATAACCACCTGATTAGAGGTCTTTTATCCATTGAACGTGTGCCATCGATCAATCCTTTTATTTCCTTCTGGTCTCCTCCTTCATCAGGTTTATTTATTTATTTAGTATTTATTAATACACCCACTCACACCCCCACATACACCCGTGCACTAAAGTGGGATTTCACTAAAATGGGTACTTCAGCTCATGACGTCGTGTTGAAACACCTGTAAGTCTACCACTGAGGCATGAGTAAGCACTAATGAATGTAAGAGATCATAGACACCATTACCTTGAACTTGGAGTGCTATTTCAAAGTGATGAATCACAAAGAGGATGTCATGATTTTAAGAGAAATAGTCTAACGAAGGGATTAAGAGAGGAAATAGACTCTTGCTCTATCAAAATATCATCGACTTGCAAATGCCCTAAGTGACTCAATAAATAAAGGAGTGAAGCTACGGATTTAAATCAGTTAGAAAACAGCTACCTTTCAGTCATACCTATAAGCTGTTGGTTTGACCGGCAGGAGGCAAGGCTGAGACAGACACAGAAATTGGTCATGTTGGTTCTACAGATAGGGATCTAGTTCTTACTACTTGTTCATGTCCATGGTTGGTTGGACCAACAGTATCTGATCAGGTTGAACCGACAATCCCTCTAAACCTCTAAAAGTCTACTGAACATGTCTAATTTTGATCTGAAGCTTTGAAAGATCTAAACAAGTATTTTCCTATAGTTGAGGATCACCTAGAGGTTGGTGTTTTGGGATTAACATGTGTATAGGTCCAAGGATACCAAGTCACTTCAATTTACCTATTTCTTCACACTTTTATTGTCATTCGTCTTCGAGTCTTTAGATGTCTTTAACTACTAATAAGGCTCAACCGATTCAATGACACAGACTCACATTATTGAAAAATATAAGTACTAGCACATAATACCAAGCAAACAACTTTCACTATAAATGCAGACAATTTTAGGTACAATGTTTCTAAAAGATACAAAACATAAGCATCACCATAACACGAGATATATAGCATACATCCAAGAGGCTAAGTCCTCTACGGTACTTCTATCCTGAAAAATGAGACAAAAGAAAGCTATGGGCCTTCCTTCCTAAGTCAATTCACTCAATGGTCATACTAGCTGAAGTAGGAGCAAAGGGTCAATCCAACAAGCATGGCTTATCCAACTATAACAAGGTAGATCATCAATCAGTGTTGTCCTGTGGCATCTAAAAAGTATGCTTTGAAAATTTCTGCCATCTTACTCCAAATAATGCTTTTAGATGGAGGAGATTGCGTACATTGATTATTGATCTACTTTAATAAGGTTAGCAAGCTCAATGGCATCATTTCCCGTCCAACAACCACATTGGGCCCCTTAAACATTCATCCAGGTTCATCACATGTTCAACGTTTAATCCAAAGTTCAAAGATCAACACCAACATATGGTGTGAATACTCACAGCAATGAGACTACCAAAATTTCCAAAGATAAATCATAAACCAGCTGGATCTCACCATAATTTTAAAACTCAGTAACCTGACTCAAAACTCGGCAAGCTTTCAAGTTGAGTCATTGTGAAAACTTGTTGTAACCTTGACTTAGATTCAACTTGGTGTGGCTCGTCGCTCGACTCAACCCTATAAGACTCAAAAAGGGATTTTAACAAAAAAGTAAAAATTAGATCTTGAAGTGAGTACTTCAAGTTGAGGGAGCAATGAATCTAACCAACAAGCGCCAAGCATGGTAAACAAAGCGATGACTCTATCCCACAAGCCGAGTTTATAACTATTCAAGTCTTCTGTTACCTGATGAGGCTAAACATCAAGTTGAGTTGAGTTTTCTATTCTTCAAGTTTTAAAACTATAATCTCACTGGGTTACTATGGCCGTCCATTAATTATACAAGTGGCATGATAGTCCATAATCCAGCAACCAACAGTGACTAGATGATCCCAAAGAAAATGGTTAGCTGCATAAATAGTGATTAAGATAATCAAATCAGTGTGATTTTAAGGCAATGCCCCATCCATAATGGGGTCCACAATTCCGAAGGTCTAAAATTAGCAAGCAATTGGGACATGTATGCCATACTATGGATGGGCGAATAGCATTCAAACCTAAACTACAAAAAGTGGCCAAATGAAGAGGTGGAATTTGAATGCTTACGTTTACATTGGGTCCAAATTAGAATTTGAAGAAATCTAATCTGAGTCATCCAACTGCTTCTTATCCTTATTGGTAGTTGCAGATGCCTTATCCATGACGCCTTTTTCTCTTTCCCTAAAGGAATACTGCTTTCATGCTTCCCATCTTCAAGTGTTAAACGCACCACACGTGCCCACATGGACATGTAGTATATATTTAGTGTTGGAAACCATGGAAATAATATGAGATGAATCAAGTCTAAATAAAAATAATCCGAATTTCACATGGAAAAATCCTCTTGGGTAAAAACCATAGCATAAAAGCAACGACTGATGCACTATGAAAGTAGAAAATACAAGAGATAGAGTCTCACTGATTCAACAAGTATAGAATACTTCTTATTATGTAAATCTAAATTATACTTGATATATAAATATCACAATCAGAATAAGAAACAACTTGCATACTTTTGCAAAACTGCGGGCATCTTCGATGGGACTTAGATGGGATCGAGCTCCCATCGAGGATCTGTCGATAGCATCGAAGGACTTTGATGCCATTGAGCTCCCATCGAGGATCATCGAGTAGCAATATCAAAAACGTCCAATAACCAATATGGAAGTTTTGGATTTTCTCGATGGCATCTAGCACCTGTTGATAGCATCGACACTGCTCAATGAAATCGAGTGGTCTGTCGATGGCATTGACAGATCCTGTTGCTGACAGATTTAAGGCATTAATAACAATCTCCAACATGTCTTTAATCTTCATTCACCATATCTCTTTATCAATCCTCATCTCTAATTTTGCCTTCATCATAGCTCCACCATTGCTTCTCATGTAAACTCCGTCTTTCATTTACGTCTTCCCCAAGCTCAGAGAAATTACATAGAACTTGAACTTCTCTATGAGAACCACCTTAGTAAGCATCTTACCCGGATTTATGCTTGTATGAATCTTTTTTAGAAACACACCTGATCATTCCTTAAGTACGTGTCGGATAAATGATGACATACATCAATATATTGAGTATGTGAGTGATAAACAAATTAAATTTTTAACGAAGTTGATTGCGCCTTCTCTATCACAATTGATTGACATGACCTCCTGTTGAAGCCTCAATTGGTTTATCATTCCCATCAACTAAACATCTTCCTTGAATGCTTCTGTCACCATCATATACTCAACTTCAGTTATGGAAAGAGCCACCACAGATTAAAGCTTCCACATCCAACTGATCGCTCTACTCGATAGCACAAATGAGTAACCAGTAGTCTTACGTACCTCGAATATATTGAAGTAGTCATTTCAGCACCTCCTAGTATTGCTTGTCAGGGTTAGACATGTATTTGTTAATAACACCTACCGCATGTGAAATATCTAGTCATGTACAGACCATGACATACATCAAGCTGCCAACTGTACTCAATAAGCACACGAGACATATTTTACTTTTTTTTTCATCTGTTTTAGGATACTGTTTAAAAGATAACTTAAAATGAGTCTCGTGAGGAATGTTGACCAGTTTTGCCTTATCTATCTCATACTTTATCAATACCGTCTCAAGATATTCCACCTGAGATAACCATAATAAACTCCTCTTCTTGTCTCTAAGTGTATCAATGCCGAGAACCCTCTTTGCAGCCCCCATATCTTTCATCTCGAATGTTCCTAATAACCGAGTCTTCAATAAGTCAATCTCAAGTATGTTGTGACTGGCAATAAGTATGTCATCGATGTACAAAACCAAGATAATGAATTTTCAATCACTTAGTGTCTTATAATAGACACAATGATCATATTCGCTCCTAATAAATTTTTGACTTAATATGAAAGAATCAAAATTTTTATACAACTATCTAAGCGACTGTGTTAGGCCATACAATGACCTTTTTAACCTACAAACATTATTTTATGCCTCTTGTATTTTAAAACTTTCTAGTTACTTCATGTAGATCTGTTATTTTAATGCCCCATGCAGAAAGAAAGTATATACATTCATCTGTTCCAACTTGAGATTGTATTGGGCAACCAGCGCCAATACGAATATAATAGATACTTACTTTACCACCGGTATAAATATCTCCACGAAGTCTACACCTTCTATCTAAGTATATCCTTTCACTACCGACCTTGCCTTGTACATATCTTATTTCTTTTTTAAGATCCACTTGTACCTGATCACTTTACACACTACGGAAAGCTCCACCAACTCTCATGTCTTGTTCATTTACAAGGAGTCCATCTCATCATCTATCACTGCTTTTCACTTTTTGACATCTATCTCATCGAGAGCCTCCTGAAAAGTAGACAGATCTCCCTCATTTGTAATTAGGGAAAATGTGATGTTTAAGTCATTACTATATCTCATCGGTAACCTATGATCCCGCGATGGATTCCTTCTCACAGATCACTACAAGAAAGTAGGTCTTTAGCCTCAATTTTTTAGCCTCGGTTTAAAAAAAGGAGGCTAAATATGGTTTTTAGCCTCGGTTGTAAAGGAACTGAGGTTAAAAATTCACTTTTTGCCTCGATTGATGAGAAACTGAGGCAAAAACTCGCCCTATTGCCTCGGTTGGTGAGAAACCGAGGTCAAAAATCCGACTTTTGCCTCGGTTGGTGATCGAGGCCAAAAGTCTGCCCTTTTGCCTCGGTTGGTGAGCAACCGAAATTCTAAAAGTCCCTTTGCCTCGGTTGTTGAACTCGAGACCAAAGTTTGCCCTTTTGTCTCGGTTAGTGAGCAACTGAGGTGAAAATTCTGCCCTTTTGCCTTAGTTGGTGAGCAACTGAGGTTAAAAGTCTGCCCTTTTGCCTCGGTTGATAAGAAATTGAGGCGAAAAGTCTGCCCTTTTGCCTCGGTTGGTGAGAAATTGAAGCTAAAAGTCTGCCCTTTTACCTCTGTTGGTGAGCAATTTGTCCTTTGCCTCGATTAGTGAGCAATTGAGGCTAAAAGGTTTGCCCTTTGCCTCGGTTGTTGAAAATCGAGGCTAAAGAAATCTGTCCTTTGCCTCGGTTGTTGAAAAATGAGGCTAAAAGTCTATCCTTTTGTTTCGATTGGTGAGATTGAGGCCAAAAGTCCGCCCTTTTGCCTCGGTTGGTAGCAATGAGGCGAGGCCAAAGTCTACCCTTTTTGCCTCGGTTGTTGAAAACTGAGGCCAAAAGTTTACCCTTTTACCTCGGTTGTTAAAAACTGAGGCCAAAAGGCTACCCTTTTACCTCGGTTGATATAGATTCAAGTCTTAAATGGACCACATAGTGGGGATTAAATTCCTACCATTGAAAAATTCTCAGGGCCACAAAAGTTATAGATCGTATGATATTTATTTTTTCACTTCATCCAGGTTTATATGAACATATCAACAGGTTGGATGGAAAATAAATGGCACAGTGGACCCTACGAAGTTTTCAATGGTCGGCATTCTTAGCACTGCTTCTTCTTATGGTGTGGTCCACTTAAGCATTTTATCTACCTTATTTTTTATTTAGTATTTTAAAATGATATAGAAAAATGGATGGACGGTGTGGATAAAAGTAATACATCACGGTGTCCCCTTAGTGGCCCGTGGGGCCTCCACTGTCTCTTGAGGCTCATAACATGAGGCGTAGGACTGTTATGTGCGCTACTTTTTTAGCCTCAGTTGCCTAAAACCGAGGCTAAACGCCCTACGTTTTAGCCTCAGTTGCCTGAAACCGAGGCTAAAGGTCTACTCACCGTCACCGCCTTGGTGAGAGAGAGCGAGAGACTTGCCATCGATAGGTTTTTACCCGAACCAAACCAGAAAAATGAAAAGAAGAAAAGGAAAAGAAAAAGGAAAAAGAGAGAGAGAGAGAGAGAGAGAGAGAGAGAGAGAGAGAGATCGCAGCAAGAAAAAGAAAGGAAGATGAAAAAAATGTAAAATCGAAGATCTGATCTTCAATCGATCTCGACATGGCCGATCATGCTTTCTCCCTTCGATTTGTGTTATTCACCGTGCCAATGGCATTTCTTCCCATTTTTTTCTTGACTATTCTGTCGGCGATTGAAGAAAGGGAATCGCTAGGGTTTCGTGACTCTTCGAGTGTCGTTTCATCTCAAAATTGTGGTGGGAATCGCTAGGGTTTTTTTATAGTAGGAATGGTTAGGTTTTGATGCGTTTGGTGGGAAAATGTTTGAAAAAATTCTATCTTGTGCCTTTTTTGCATTTTGTGTGTTTTTGCAATTCTTGAGTTTAAATCGCTTTTGATTTCGTCGGGGAGACTTAGGTTTTGGATGCGGTAGATGTGGGAGAAATCCCAAAGGTTTTATTTTTTGCGTATTATGTATGAGTTGTGGTTTGATTTGTAGGAATTTTCTTTGGAGTTCCTGAGATTGGCCCCTTTCGGAGATCTCTCTTCGACTCTGATGTGATTTGTTTGTTCTTTCCACACGATGTTATGATTTTTAGAATGAATATGAATGATTATCTTTTGTTCTTTTTTACTATCGAAATTCACAATTCTATATGTTTTAGTTGTATTTATTCAAAACTTTCTGATTGGGAGAGATTGCTTACTTTCATTGTGATTTTCTTAAATCCTAAGAATGAACAAAAGATATCTGTTGGTTTCTGATATTTATTAGTTCTCTTGATATTTTGCCCTTCTTGGAAATGAAAAACGCTTGCAGACCTCGCCTAGATACCTACTAAGTTAATTTCTCTAATGTGGGGGAAATGACTTGACATGCACGAAATCCACGCCATCCATCAGGCACACCACCCATCGTTTCACCTTAATTCCAAATATCAGGCTCATTCATCCTAATGAGGCATTTTAGGTGGATGGATTGGATGTCATATAAACACCACGGTAGGCCTTACACAAAATTAATGCTTGGTGTTCCATCCCAACTGTTTCCTATGGTGTGGCCCACCCTGATTGTTGGATTACATGGTGAACATAAGGTAGCTTACCTAATGGGTGGGTGGATCTTAGGGAAGTTTCACCAACATGGCTCTTGGATTGGAGCACCCCTTGTGGTGCTTGATGTGCTAGAGTGTGTGGGGTGTGAGTGTATGTGGGAGGGTGAAAGAGGTTCTTTCAAATTAGATGGTTTTGGAGTTACTTTGCTAAGGTGGAAGAAGTAGAACTTGTTATGGTCTCAAAGTATTTATGATGTTGCTCGATTTATATGTACTTTCGGGAGTAAAATCAATTGTCTGATTTTTAATCTCTTATTGTTTCAAATAATTTTTTTAAAAAAATATATATTATGGAATTGAGCTTATGCATGCATTACTTGGAGCATAGTTTGGACAACCATTAATTGAGAAGCTGCTCTATTTGCTTCTTGGAATGAGATCTTCTCTGGTGTGTGTCCACTCGTACATGTGTGCATATCTGTATGCATGTTTGGTCTTTTGGGATGTATATCCATTTCCCTAACTAATAGTTTACATTCTTTAATACATATGAAATTTCTTAGCTATTTTTAAATTACGTGAATCGTAATTTCTTGGATTGAAGGTAAACTATTTTTCTACTGATTTCTCAACTAAAATCCTTTCAAAAATCGAAATCAGAAAATCTCTCATTTTCGTGCGTTTTCCCCATTTGGCATTCAAAATCCAATTTCAGCGTTTTTGGTTCGATCCGAGGAGTTTTTTTTTTTTTTTGCTGATTTCACTGATTTTAATATGAATCCAGCTTATGTCTCTCGATTCTGAGAGATTTCGTTGGATTTTGATCCGATTCTTGCTGATAGATTTGTTTTCCTTTCGGAGCTCATTGTTTGGAGCTTTGCTTTTTTATTTTTGTTTTGAGCTGATGATGCATATTGCCTTCCTTTCGGATCTCTGTCTATTAATTATTATTGAGCTCTCTTACTTTTTGAAGTTTCTTCTCCAAACTGTTAGAACTTCTACAGTGAAATTTCCAATGAATGTTGATTACAAGTCTAAACTTATTCAACTACTCTGCAAGTAGAATTCAACTCAACTTGGTAAGACTCAACTTTTGAAAAACCTGATATCTATTGAAAAGTTGCCAAGCACTTGAAAAACTCTAGTGATTTCTTCACAAATACTTTTGGACTTTTTGAGGCTTGGATATGGTCACAATCCACCCTTAGTCACACTCATCTATCCCTTTTACACTTTAATCCTTAATTTTTCCCATCGATATGATTTTCTTATCTTTTTTTTTCCTTTTCTAACCTAGGCAAGAAAATCTTCTCTAGAAGTGTTTAACATCCCATTCGTATTCTCATGCCATTGTGGGGCTTTAGGGAGCTTTAGGAATTTTAGCGACCATTATTGATTTTTTAAGCGGAAATAATGTGGATAATTGCCCACCGAACAATGGCCACTGCTCGACTAATCAACAATAGGAAAAAACTGAACAAGAAAAATATTTTCATATGCATAATAATTACGTATTGCTATAAGCCTATAAGATGTATTTCCTCCTCATGGAAGTGGAATTGTAATAATCTCAATTAGTTGAGGTGCTTTGCTTCCATGTTTTGCCTTCTTTGGATCTTTCTCGGTCTGGTTAGTCTATCTGATTTAGATTTGTTTGGACTTTATCTTTCGAAAGAACATATAGAGTTGCATTGGGATTGGTAAGGCACTTTCTTTGATTTGGGATTTGGTCTCCATACTTTCAGCATTGTAGGGATCTAAGCTTTTTGAAGCCTTGTCTAGCTGTTTGTTTTGGTGTTACTTATCATCTACAAAAACAAAGCTGTTTCACTCCACAAAATGTGCAAAACAAAAAAACAATGCCTAAGACAAATCATTAATACATAATGACTGAGCCCATGCAAAAGAAAAACATCAAGATGAACTTACGATCCAATTTTTTCAACACCGAGAACTTCTTGTATATTGAGAGTCATGATTTGGTGGACCTCATAAAGTTCATCATTTAACTTTGCAAGGTTCTGCTGAGTGCAGTGTCCAAGTATAATTTCTTGGTCTTCTGTATGAATGTATCTTTAAAACAAAAAGAAAAAAAAGAAAAAGAAAAAGAAAAAGAAAAATCAAGCAATCCAACAAAAGAAACAACAAGGAATTAGAACAAAGATTGATCAATATTAAGTAATGCATGTATGGAATAGGTTCCATCCTGGATGGCCATTTTGTGAGGCGTATTGACGAATTTCAAGATTTCGTGTGGTTAGGTGGACTTCAGCTTTTCGTCTTCAAATGTGTTCTAGAGTGTTGTAGTAGGCTTGTTAGTTCCAAATTTCCTCTTTTCTTGGGTTTGATTCCTTTTATCTTTTTATTTTTGTGGCCTTTTGGCAAAAGAGTTTGATTTTGTTTGTGTTTGGTGCTTTCTCTTTACTGTTTTGGCAATTAATCATTGACGGAGGTACATTTTCCATTTTTGTTTTTTGGTTATGTAGGCTGCCTTTGGATGCACAAGTGAATTGAATTGAGAATGTTTGAGGAAATGACGACTAATCAGTGGTCTTGTAGTATTTGTAAAAGGAATATACATTAGCAAAGTCTGAGAAAGGGTAGCTTTGGTAAAATCCATCAAATCAATCAGTTATTGACGACAATAAAACCATCCGGCCCCTACAGGAACAAGCTTCATGCCGGTACCAATATGGCATGCCTTGAAATTTTCTTTGTAATTTGAGAGTTTTGCTAAGCCCACACCTCACCTCTCCATACACCATGTATGTGCCTTGGACATCCAATCGGGCATCATGTGGGCCTGCCATGTAGATGACTCGGCCTAAAAGAGGGCCGATCCGGTAACCACTTTGGCCATAAAGCATACTTTGATGTCGTTGTTGGCATTTTTTCTTGAAATGCTCATTGTATCCTACATGTGGGGCCGACGATGAGTTGACCGGCACGATTTTGGGGCTAGATCACCTCCACGGGGAGCCCACCCAATGATTGGCTTGGATGTCCCCCGATGCGGCAAGTCGGCACATGTGGGCACATTCGGACTAAGCAAAAAGCTCATAATTTTGAAGTTGTCCCTCTTGATTTGTTTTCTAATAATCATTTCATTATCTTTGTTTTTAATGTTTTTGAAATGAAACAGGGTAAGGAATCTAAAATATGGAGCATGTTGTCACTAACGAGTATGTCCAACTGCAGGTTGTAAGCGTGGGGCGACCTTGTTCTTGTTTCAACAAACTAACGTGGAATAAACGTTGTGGTATACTATTCGATTTATTGTGTTCCCAGTACCGGAATTGCTTCGATGTTGTGGCGATGGTGCTCTTGTTGGTGCATCAAATGTCTTTGGTTAGTATTTTATTAGGTGAAACTGTCCTTTAGAATTTTGCAATCCATGTACACCAATTAGGAACATCGTATCCATAGATGCAAATTATATGCACGATTTTCTTTATTTCTCGATGCAGATTATATGCACGACTCTCTCTCTCTCCCTCCCTCATTGGGGTTACATTTTCTTTACGAGACATTGAATTGCATCTTCCTTGATGGACAGGCAAGGAAGAAAAAAGTCTTCTAATCATCACTTCACTGGAATGGTATGGCCTTATTCAAATCATTGGCCTATTCATATAAAGCACATGGTTTGAATCTTTGAAAGTGAGATGCATTCTAACATTAAATGATTTTTCATCATTTTGGGTTCAAACCCATGTATATGAGAAACATCCTGCGACAGTGGCTCTAGTGGGCTCCACCATGATGCGTATGTGACATCCATGCCAACCATTGGATGTGTCACTCCATGCTAGGCCCGTCCATGATTCAGGTGCACCACATGATCGGGAACACCGTGACGGAGGAACGCCCACTCTCCATACTTTCCCCTTAGTGCAGCCAACCGAAGCCCAGATTGGCCTGATTTTGGCCCTGGGACTAATGTCAGGTGACACATCTCTAATGGTCAGAGTGGATGTGACCTACACAACACAGTGGGGCACTGTAAAAGCAAGGGTGGGCATCCCCTCTCCCAACTGTTTCCATTGGTGTGGTGACTTCATGGATCAATTGAATTTTGGGAGCCTGGACCTAAAGTTGGGTGATGCATCTAATGGTTGGAGTGGATGTACACAGCATGGTGGGCCATGCCACTTTGCTTGCATGGAACAATTGCCCACGCATTCATGCACGCCTATATGTTTATGAATTTCTAACTTGTGCACATCTTGGGTTCTGGTTCTAATCATAAGCATACTATCATTTCTTTTTCCAGATCCCATGATTAATGTTCATGATTCTTGGTTGCTTCATGGAATACCAAGTCTCATATCACACTGTCTTGAATTTCTCGATTGTTGATTACATTCTATTTTTTTTTTTTTTTATTTGTATTTTTTAAAGGCTCTTTCAATGTCAGCTCCTTTCCTGTCCTTCACTTGGAGTGTCCACGGCACCATATCTTTGGCACCCTCATTCTTGCACGGTCCTGTAAGTTATTATCTTTTCCTACATTTTAGCTTTTGTTGGGCGCCTAGCACATACATTGGAGGAAATATGTAGGCTGTCTGACTTAGGACTTCGATATATCAATTTTTGCTTATTTTTGAGATGGCCCCAATCGCATTTCTTCAAAAATAAAAAATAAAAAAATAAAAAAATGGATTTGAAGGCACGGAAGTGTTGTCTAGATGATACTAAGCTTTGTTGCTTTGTTTGCATTATCTACTTTGTGTAGTGTGACTTGCATCCTAATATGGGCCACGTATAATCGAATCGTTTACGTCCTCAAAGTGCAAGCATCATTTCAATTTCTCGGTGTTCATTAATCACCGGATGGAAGGTATATGATGGCCTGTTTGTAAATATCTTTCAATATTTACCAACTCCTAAAGCCGAATTGAGATATTCCGATCTGGTTGGTTCAAGCGGCTCCCATTGAATCAGGATATCATGGGGAAAGCGAGGGATAGGGTGAGGAGTTGCTACCATAAGGATTTCGTCACCGACGAAGATAGCCAATGGATGCTTCAGGGGTGGAAGGGCGGATCATTTATGCACTTTCCATGTGGAAACCAGACCATGATAGCTTTTGAGAATCAGAAAGCTTGCTTCTAGTTGTGTACTTGAAATGGGAACGCTCTTCCTGCTTCTCTGGTCCTATGGCCGCTCGGAACAAAATCAAAGGTACTTTTGATCTGATGTGCAATTTTTTTCTTTATTAGGGTACTGTTCTTATATGTATTCTCAATCCAATGTCATTAGTAATCATCATATTAATGCGGGTATGGGACCGATGAGTTGCAAAAAGAATTGGTCTTAAGCACAAACACTACACGAATTTCCAACTATGCTAAGTCGAATTCTCATGAGAGTCCCAAAGCGTGAGGTCGGTGTTATGAATGACTATATTGATGAAAGCATCATTTGTGAATGCTATTGGAAGATTGGAGCCTAACATTATGTGTGTAGCGAGATTGCACTTCTCCACAAGGCATCCTTTGTACTCGACACTTGTTGCTAAATTTTAGGTATAGTTATCAATTTTCTATTGCGTTTATCTCTACTCTCCATCTAGTCTTGCACACAACCTGAATTTTGTTATTTGCCATTCTCACAATTGTTTATTGTAACCTTGTCCTCACTGTTGCTTTCTTTTTCTTTGAGACTATATCCTACATAGTCTCTTACTCATTCCATTATACACCTTCATGTCTTTATGTATTCACATGATAGCAATGCTTTCTACCTTAATACTTGAGTTGGATATACGCTGATTATCTTTTCCTTACGCAAACAATTCGAGATCGATCCTCGGGTATTCTAATATCATTTGCAAGAAATTTGAAGATTTACATCTTTTGCATAACCAATTCTTGTCTTCAAAAAAATAAATGTAAATATGATATGTGGAAGCATCAAAAGACATTTAGGGTACATTTGTTTGCAAACCATTAACATATGTAAATGCTTTCCATGGTAAAGTATTTTATTAGGAAACTAGTTACATATGTAAATGTTTTCTATTTTCCTTTTTAAAATTGATGGTAACTCATGGAAATGATGCTCCTTTGGTCATTGATGCTCGATCCGAGAGAAAATGGTCACGTGGAAGGGGACCATAAAAACTTGTTCATGTGGAAGGTTATGTGGCGATTTAACATTAATTGTTTTGTTGATTGTTGTTTTGATGGATGTTAAATGAGTGAAACATGCACAGATTGAATCATTGGTTGATTATAATATTGTTAGCTTTTGTTGATAGAACTAGATTTAGCCTTGATTATTGATAAATTATGTTAAAAATTGATTTTAGCCTCAGTTGATGCCAACAAAGGTTAAATCTATCTTTAGTCTCAATTTTGCCTTAGTTATCTAAACGAGACTACAACTTCCGTGGCTAAAGGCTTTAGCCTCGGTTGTTGAAACCGAGGTTAAAAATAGATTTAGCTTCGGTTGGAGGCAATTGAGGCTAAAATTTGGATTTAGTCTCGATTGGAAACAATGGAGGCTAAAATTTTGATTTAGCCTCATTTTGAGAAAATCTTGAAGCTAAAGTTCTTTTAGCCTCATTTGAAGAACCGAGGCTATAAAAGTCATTTTAGCCTCGGTTGCTAAAACCAGGCTAAACCCTTTAACATAGGGGTTTCAACCTCGGTTTGGATAATTGAGACAAAACTGAGGCTAAAGGCTTTGGCCTCAGTTTTTAACCTTTTTAGCCACAGTTTTGAACCGAGGCTAAAGCCCCCTTTTTTTTGTAGTGGATGGTTGTTCCACCTGTTCTTGTACCTCTATCAGTGTTTCTGTATCAACCTGAGTCTCATTTGTCTAACTGAATGTCAAGAACCAACTTTTCGACTTTCTTTTACTCATCTTTATTGAACAAGGATCCTTCGTTGAATTTGATGTCATGACTAATGATGTTTTCCGTGTGACCCAGCCATATAACTTAAATCCCTTCATACCACCACCATATCCAATAAAGATGTAGTTTTTATTCCTTTGCTCTAACTTATCTCTCTCAATTGATGGTACGTGAGAGTAAGCATCGCAATTAAATACACGCAGTCCCTTGTAGTCTATTTGTTGACCACTCCACACCTCCTCTGGTATTTTACATTCAATGGTTGTAGAAAGGGACCAATTCACAATGTAACAAGCTAGGTTAATAGCATCTGTTCACAATTCATTTCCCAACTCTATATTACTGATCATGCATCAAGCTCTATCCAAGAGAGTTCGATTCATTCGCTCAACCACACCATTTTGTTATAGTGTATGGCTGATTGCTTACCTCCAAGTGCAGAGGTTTGTAAGTAATATCCTGTGAATACAGGGCCGATCCCACATGGAGATGATCTATGAGAATGAGAAAATCAAATGTAAAATTAACTAAGTAATGGAAACTAAACAAATGAAATGACTTTAAAAGTTTTGAATGTATGGAATTCAATTAATTTGAAAACAACACCCAAGCTTCAAAGTTCCACATATAGGTTAATGTTCCATAAGTCATGATGACTTTGATAACACAACTAGGATCTGAACACTATGGTTAGTCTAATCGAAAAATAAAACAGTTTAAATATTTTAATAAATGAGATAAAAGATTAAAGAATCATGGATTAGCATCATTGATATATATTCCCAAATGCCAGTGATTTTAAACATTCAATCTCCCTGAGGTAATGAATCAAAGAAATACAGCAGGTTGAGAATATCTCTCATCTAATAAATCTAACTAATCCAGGTTAAGCCTATCCATCAATATGGATCTCATATGATAGAAACATACGGATCTCACATGAGGATCAAAAACCTAAACCTAGATAATTGATAACATGCATACACCATTCATCTCATCATTAAAAACAATCAATCATCATAATTTATAAAATCATTAAACCAATGTACTTCCCTTCTAACTTGGGCTAGAGGGAACTAGAAAAACATAACTAAATTACAAAATAAAAAAGCAACAAGAAAGAAATAAATGCAAATAGAAAAGTTCTAAAAGAATTTTTTTTTTATATAAAACTTTAATAAAATTGAAAACTCTCTAAAAACCCTAAATATTGCTCTTGAATGCTTTAAATGGTGCTTAGGAATGCCCTGAGAAGCCCTATTTATAGATGAGGAACTCCCTCTTTCAAACTGATTTGAAAAATCTGAAAACCGCCTTAAATTTACGTAGTTTGCTAAAATAGACTTCACTCTTCACAGTTTTCCAAAATAAACTTAACTTTGCGCAATATCACAAAATGACCCAGAGTTTCAAAATATGCTTTTTCAAGACGATTTTAGGATTCATTTTCTTCACTTCAAATCTTTAATTCTCTTCATTCCTCACTCAGTTTCCTTAGATCTTTGGCAAGTGAATTCTTCAATCTTGGTCTCCTAAGATCCATCCCTTGCCTTAGTGATTCTTGAGTATCAAATTCATGCTTTTAACACCATTTTCAATCCAAGCTCTTAAATTCACCTTGCAACACAAACATGAGTAAAATAGATCATTAAACATTATCATGTTCATAAAACCAAGATAAAAATGGGGGATAATGTGCAATATTTGACCATCAACAGTGGTGTACTATGTTATGCCTCACAATCCCTTCATCTTTATAGTACTGATTGAATTCTTCAAAAGTGACTTCCTCGTCATTATCCGTTTTTAACATTTTCAATTTTCGCCCTAACTGTTTTTCCACCATGTCTTCCACTGTTTGAAGTTTGTAAAAATATCGGACTTATTTTTCATAAAATAAGCATATACTTTCCTAAAATAGTCGTCAATAAATATGACAAACCATGAAAACCCCCACCAGAAACCATGGGTGCCAGCCCCCATACATCAGAATGCACATTTTTTTTTAAAAAAAATAGAGGATTTCATTGCTGAGCGGAGATTACATGCCTATTTCGGGCAGATGAACTACCTGCCATGTGCTATACAATTTAGCGTGGGGAACCTTTCCAATAAAACCTTACCCTTGATTAAGCGATGGAGGGAAGCGAGACCATGGAAAAAGGAGTTAATATGTTCCGAGCTACAATCTTAGCCAAACTATCAGCTGGGTTGTTAGCTTCCCTAAAAATGTGGAGAATCCGGAAGTTCCCCTGAGAGGAGAGACATCTTATCTTTGACAGCCAATAAGACCATTTCCAGGAAGGCGAGGAAACTTTAGTTAGGCTGGACACCGCCCAACTAAAATATGATTCGATGATGACATTAGATATCCCGAGAGCCAAACAGAATTTAATGTCGTCATGCACAGCACGCATTTCAACCATATTGTTAGAGGTAGAACCGTATCCGCATGTGAAGGCGAAAATAGGGTTGCCATGGTGATCCCGGCAGATCCCACCACCACTCGCAGGACCAGGATTAGCTAGAGTTGAACCATCAATGTTCAGCTTGAGGAAACCAACTCAAGGCTTGATCCATTTGATAAAGGAGGGGGGGACAGACAGGCAGATGGGAGGAAGAGCCAGCGTGGGAAGCAGAAGAAGGAGATGCCTGGTGCCGAAGGAGGAAAATTTTGTCCAAATTGGGAAAATGGTATGTAGCCACCACCGAACCTTAAGGAAAATAGCTGAAGCAGAACACAGGCGATTGTCGAATCTGGCAGCATTCCTAGCCTTACAAATCTCCCATAAAATGAAAACCGAGGCCATACGAATGATCGGATTCCTATTTCCAGGGGGAAGGGGTCTCTGCCACCACCAATACAGTCTGTTCGAGATGGAGAGATGAGTGAAGAGTTGTATCCCAAGGAAAGCAGCGGTCCGGTGCCACACCGAGCTTGCGAGGGGGCTCCGAAGAAGAGGTGCGATGGCGATTCAGTCTGGGGGCCTGAAGCAGAATCTAAGGTGCAGCAACTACATGTAGACGCAAGCTGCATACCCTTTCGCTACACCAAGACATTAATAGGAAGGGCGTCGTGAAACAACCACCAAAGGAAAACAGAGATTTTGGGGGAATTTTTTGGGTTCCAAATCCTGTTGGACCAGGGAAGGACCTGACCGCAAAACCAAGAGATGTTCCAAGCCGATTTAGCTGAGAAATGCCCCGAGGGCTCCAAAGGCCATACGAGAGAATCATCGGCGTCTGAGATGCAGAAACCGCCACTGACGATGTGAGTCTTGAGCCAAGTAGGGAGCAAGACGGTAGCGTCCAGTCTAATGCCCTCCCCGTCCAAAAAGTCGGACACATCAGAATGCACATAATCTAGAAGTCCCTTAAAAAATATTTTTTAGACTTAAAAGACAACCTTGATTGTTTACCATATATACGATGCTCGCATATATTAAAATCAATGCTTTTAAAAACTGAAATTAAACAATGTCAAAAAGTACCTTCATGCCCCACTCACTCATTTGGCCCAAGCGAGCATGCCGCATGCATGCATACGTGAAATCCGCTACAGACGTTGAATTGTTTTACTAGTGCATAAAGAGTCCTTGAATGACTCATACGATGATGGGAGGGAATTCAGCAGGATGCATGCTTGATCCTCATCTTTCATCGTTTCTTCCACTTCCAGCAATTTATAAATCAGTCTATTAAAGCTACTAATATTGATTTCAGCATTAGCCCCCTCTGACATCTTTATATTGAACAACTATAGCTTCAAGTACAAGAGATTTTCAAGAGTTTTCTTTACATAGATATTCTCTAATTTTGCTCATGTACTTACTGCAGTTTTCTCTATTATAATGTTATAGAGGACTTCATCCATAAGCATAATTAAATAAAGGTTCTAGCTTTCTTATTCATCTTATTCCATCATCTACCATAGATTTCGATCGCTTCAAAAAGAGAACGTCTAATCCTTGCGGAACTAGAAGACTGGTCATCTTGACCTTCCATAGTTCAAAGTTGTTTTTATCAGAATATTTTTCTACATCGAACTTCAGGTTAGATGTTATTGATACGATACTTTCGGTTTCAATCTGCTTCCCAGCATTAGCTCTGTTACCGCTTGTTGGAAACCGCAGAAACATCCAGAGACGAATCAAGAAAAGTACATCCAATCACACAACCATGTCCAAACAAAGACAATCAGAATTTTACATGGAAAAATCATTGTAAGAAAAAACTACAATACAATGCAACGAGGGATGCACTATGAAAGCAGAAAATATAAGAGATAGAGTCTTACCGATTCGAACAAGCCTCGAATCGCCTTTACAAGCCCTAACTATGCCCTTAAACCCTTTAGAACAAATTAAAAAGCCATAGAATACTTCTCATTACCTAAATCCCGATTATACTTGATATAAAAAGTATCACAACCGGAATACAAAATAAATCACTCACTTTCACAAAATTACGTGCATCTTCAATGGAACTTCGATAGCATCAAGCTCCCATCGAGGATCTGTCAATAGCATCGATGGACTTCGATGCCATCCTGTAACAACATAAAAAATGTCCAGCGACCAATATGAAAATTTTGGATTTTCTTGATGGCATCGACACTGTTAGATGGCATCGAGTGGTATGTCAATGGCATTGACAGACTCGTTGCTGATAGATTTGAGACATCAACAACATTCAGGATGTCTGAAGGTTCCCCAATTGTATTGCATGTGTGATGACCTGAAATCAGGCTGGCCTCATTGGAACTAGATACGATGATGCCATATATGGAAACACAGGTTCAGCGAGGCTATGATGTGGAGGGCTCTCATTTGACCAACTAACTAGTCGTGTGATATTCGTGGAAACTACTTTAAAAATGGTAGTCTATTTGGTCAAGTCGGGTAACAAGAGTTTCATCAGGCTATAATGTGGCTTCGTTTCAGTGGTACATCAGACATGAGCAAACACATACTCAAATCGACAATCTTTTCAAAGTTGGTGGCTCCTTTAGTACAAGAGTCTCGCTGGCCAGTTAAATGACCCATGATACGGTCTGACATAACTCGGTGTTCTACCACCTTGTAACAGCCTGATGTAATTCTACTACCATATATGTAACTGCTTGATGTAATTTAGTGTTCCACTGGCATGACCAATCCAATCCCTAGAGGTTATGATACATGTATACGGCTCAATCGAACCCTACCATACTAAGTCCGTGATAGCTGTTTCGCCAAATAATCTGCATTCCATTAAGTGGGCCGCATGTGTTTGTTGAATATAAAATATAGTTATCTACCTTTGACCGTCCATTTTTCTCCAAACATGTGCATGACCCGGGCGTGATTGGGAAAGGGTTATCAATCGATGAATAGTTGTGATTGTCCAAACCATTGATTATAATTGGCCCATTAGAAAACGGTCCAACTAACAGTCAACATTCACCGGGCAAATTAAAGTCCATCGACTGCAGCTAACTATCATCTGACTTTTGTTACGGTTGGCATATGGCCCATCAACCAAAAACTGAACGGTCTAAATCGTGCATGTGTGAAATATGTAATCAAGATTGAATGTTTGATAATTATATGATTTACAGGGTCTTTCATCCATTGAACGTTTGTCATCATTCCTCTTATTTCCTTCCACTCCACTCAGCTCCTAAAAATGAGATGATCGGACTGATAGACGGAGTGGATCATGTCATACCAAACATGAAGGTGAGCCCATATGCATAAATATGTGATTCACGTTTGTACAACAGCCGCTGGAGAGAGGTACAGTCCTACGTTTTCTACGCGGGCCCAGGCAAAGAAAGAGACTATCATCATTACAACGCAACCGAATGAATTGAATTATTAGTTAACGACGTAGAGAACACAACAGCCACACACTCCGTTACAACAAACTCAGTGATATGTTCACACTACCATCTTCAAAATGGTGGTGATACATGCGTGACAGCTGTGGCCGTGCATATGGATATCCTGACCATCCAATTATGAAAAGAGGGTATCTCGAAACAGATTATCGATCCTGATTTTGCGAAAGGTGGCTTTCAAATGCAAGGTTGGCCCACTCGATTTCCAAATATGGAGAATTATCTTTATCATAACCTGCTGATTAGCAAAGAATGTCTTCCATAAAGCCTACATCTTCATGCAATAGAAAGAGCTTAGAGAGGTAATCATGGTACATTTGAGGAATATCAAGATATCATTCATCAAGTGGAGACCACCATTGCCCAAAAGTCTGAGTGGTCTACTTATCAAGTTTTCCACCTGTAAGGCCCACACATTTAGTGGTTCTACCTTAGGTCTTTACTTCATCTAATGCTACAAGTAGGGTTGAAAGTCGGGCGGGTTGGGTTGGGTTGGGTTGGGTCGGGTTGGTGCTCAACCCTAGCCTAACCCAAGGTTCTTGTACCTCAACCCTAACCTAATCCAACCCAACCCAACCCAACCTCTTGGGTTGGGAATTCTCAACCCAGGTCCAACCCAAGCGGGTTCGGTCCGGTTGGCAGGGTTAGTCAGGTGGATACATGATAATATTTTAATGATTGCATTAGTTTATTATATTTTAATACATGTCTTATTTTTTATATTTATGATTTTATTAATTATATATGTAATTATTTATTGTAAAGAACTTCATTTATTCTAAATGAACAAGCTAAAATATAGGACAACTACTCATTTAAAAATCGTGTTGTGTAGCACACGATCTACTTGGGAGAGAGAAATCCAACATTTCTTGTTAGCTTGAGTCATTAGAAATGATGTGGACCAATGAGACCCAACAACACCGGAATTTCATATGCCTTCAACACATACTATCCACACTCAATTATAATTTATAAGTAACTTATATATTGATCGGGTTCGGGTTGGGTCGGGCAACCCAAGACCTCAACTCGAGCCCCACCCAAGATTTATCTGGTTGGTGTTTGTATAGCCCAAGCCTGAGATCAGACTCGATATATCTTGCCCAAGCCCAACCTAATGTCGAGTCGGTCATGGGTTGGTCGGGTTCAACCTACCTAACTTTTAGCCCTAGCTAGAAGGCTATGCAATTTTAGCCTTGTAGTTAGATGTGAGGAAGGGGCGCGAATTAGCTACTGACGGGTTGAGTAGCAGGACTGGCTACTGAAGAAACGTCACCAAGTTCCGTGGACCCACCATAGTGTATGTTTTGTATCCACGTCTTCCATCCATTTGGAGAGATCATTTTAGGGCAACATTCAAAGAATGAGTTAAATCCAAAACTCCAGTGGACCCAGCATAGGAAACAGTGGGGACAGTGACACCGACCACTAAAAACTTGTAAAGGCTACAAAAGTTTTAGATCAAGTTGATATTTGTGTTTTCCCTTCTTTCATGTCTTTTTTAACTTTTGAAGAAGTTAGATTTCAAATAAACATTATGGTGGGCCTTAGGATAGTTTCAACGGTGGGAGTCACTCTCCCCACTGTTTTCTGTGGTGAGGTCCACTACAGTTTTTTTATTCACCTCATTCTTTGGCTCATGCCCTAAAATGATATCTAAAAATGGATGGACAGTGTGGATACAACACATACATCATAGTGGGGCCCACATAACTTAGTGATGTCACTTCAGTACTACTCAACGTGTGAGTATCCGATCCCTTAACCGGGAGGAAGTAATTTAGGGCTTGTTTATTAAATCTGAAATCCAAAGTAAGAATTTGAAGTCTGAATCAAATTTGAATCTGAAGTCGGAAAACTAATAGTGAATCTAGAATAACTTGTTTATTAACCAACGTCTCAAATGTTTAAAATATATTAATTTAACACATTTACCCATATGAAACAATTGTTATTGAATCTGTATCTTTAAAAACTTTATGAATTTCACTGAAATGTTTATTTGTCATCCAAACTATTGAAAAGGTCATAAACAGCTAGATGAAGCGATGACACATTACAAGAAATTGTGGGAATTGAGTGCCTGTCATTGAAAATTTCTTGGGGCTGATTTTTGTGTTTTTCCTTCATCCAGGTATGTGTGACCTTATAAAGAGATTTGATGGAAAATAAGTTTCATGGTGAACATCAGAAAGGTTTTAACGATAGTCATTCTTGTCCCACTACTTTATGTGGTGGGATTGACTTGAGCTTTGGATGTGCATCTTTTTTCGGATCATGCTTCAAAATGATATAGAAAAGTTGATAGACGGTGTGGATCAAACACATAAATCATGGTGGGCTCAGTGAAGTGCCCCAAATTAAAAGTTGGGATGTTTACAACCCAAGGGAGAAAATCTTTGTCACCAAGGACAATTTTGGATTTAAAAAATAAAAAATAAAAAATCACAGAGCACATTCTTGATTCCCCATTAAGCTAGACTCCTATCACGGAAAAATTTTGACATAAAATAGTGGAGCGCTTTCCTTCTTCCGCGTTAACAAAACACCACTGAATATGGAACATTTTCCAAATTCCGTGTTAAGTACAAAAAGTCAGCATTAACAAAGAAGCCCTTAGTGTATTTTTATATTATTTTTGAGTAATTTTTATTTTATTTTCTCCTCTTTATATATAGTCTGCACAACCAATAACTTTAAAGAATCCATGCAAGTAGGATTTTGTAATGTTATACCAACTTATATTATGATGTTGGAATGAAAACAAGGAAGATCTTAAACTTCAATTGGCCAACATTGAAAAACATGGAAATGGATAGCCCACTTATTAAACCGGCCGGTCTGCACCCTTCCCTTTCACTCTTGAAATGTAGTTGTACTCTCTATCTCGATCTCTCCTTTTCTCTATCTCACCAGCTCTCTTCACGTGCACTGCATGTGCCATATCCCTTTCTTTAATGCATATGCTGTTATTTCAAAGCCACACACCACATGTTTGGCTCCTTTTGTAAATTACGGAGATCCACAAAAGTCCACATGAGTAAGAAAGTCCTAAAGCTTTTTAAAAAAAAAAGAACCTTTATGTTTCTAATTTTAAGGACAGCAAAGATCTTGAGAGGAAAAAAGCCAACTAATCTAATTGGCTTTCTTCTAAGGAACGCTTTCAATATAAATGACGAAAATCAAGACACCAACATTCAAGGCCTTATTCCTTTTGGTCTTTTTATAGAATGTTGGCCCCACATGATAACTCTTTTGTGGTTCCTGGTTCCCACTTTTGGATAGCACTCATGTCAGAGGTCCAGACCATTAATTAGGTGGTGAACATGCCATATACCAGCAATTGAGGCAATGCACTTCATTGAATTTGCAATTATTGTCCATTGTTCTTATACAAGTTTGGACCACTTGAAAATAAGGCCTAAGTTATTTTTTTTAATCCAAAGCACTGCACGTGAGCTGTTACATGGGGCTCATTTGCATTGAAAGAAAATCAGGTCTTTTTTTAACATCTTGCTATGATTCTTCTATCACAGAGAAATAGACAGCTAATGCCTGCTTATCTAGAACCAATGTGATAGAAATATCCGAAAATATGAAAATAGCCTAATTTTTTTATTATTATTTATTTTCGTGGAAAATTTATTAACTGTTGTTATGGTAATAATATTGTGATTTGTGAGTTTTTCAAATCTTGGTAGTTTTAAAATTTTCTCTATTTAAACTGAATAAATATTTATAAGTCTAAATCAATTCACCTAATTTTAAGGACAGCAAAGGCCATTTCAAGACTTGAAAATGACTGTTTAGCTGGACTGAGAAATAGAAAAAAGAAGATGAAAATTTTTTTTTTTAAAAAAAGGAAAAACACCAACTAAACTAATTGGCATTCTTCTAAGGAACGCTTTCAATGTAAATGAAGAAAATCAAGATACCAAACATAGAATATTAACCTTTTGGTCTTTTGATAGAATGTTGGCCCCACATGATATCTCTTTTGCGGCTATACTCATGTCAGAGATCCAGACCATTAATTAGGTGGTGAACATGCCATATTCCAGAGATTGAGGCAATGCATTGAATTTGCAATTATCATCCATTTTTCTTATACAATTTTGGACCACTTGATAAGTACTGCACATGAGCTGTTACATGGGGCTCATTTGCATTGAAAGAAAATCAGGTCTTTTTTTAACATCTTGCTTTGATTCTTCTATCACAGAGAAATAGACAGCTAATACCTACATATCTAGAACCACTGTGATAGAAATATCCGGAAATTTGAAAATCAGGTGGGTTTTTTTTTCGGAAAATTCATTAACTGTTGTTATGGTAATAATATTGTGAGTTTTTCAAATCTTGGTAGTTTTAAAATTTTCTCTATCTAAACTAAATAAATATTTATAAGTCTAAATCAATTCACCTATACCTGTATTTTTAAATTTTTAAATAATTATTATTAATAAAAAAATATTTTTTAATAATTAGTTTCAGCTAGTTTTTTTTTTGTTAATATCAGAGAACAATCAAAACATGAAAATCTCTTGAAAAATTGCCTTCAACAATGTAAATTAGGAGAGAAAACCTTAATATAAAGCTAATGTATGCTTATTTGCAACTGTACATTTGTGTAGAAAAACTCCCACTCTGGCAAAGTATGATGGATGCTCGAACCACTTGTAGTTTAACCCGAAAGTGCTGAGTTAACTTAGTGACAAACTCAGCAATCAAAATTTTATAAACCAGAAGGCAAAAAATAAAATGGAAGTCCTTATATAAACTCTGAATAGATGCATTAAGCATCATTTCGAAAGGGTTTGATCCATTGGGTTTAAACTCAAAAGACAGAACCAAATTCACAAGCCTCTTGAATGAGGCTTAAGCCCTAAGGCAAAAAGCCTATCTTATATATAAGAAAATTTTCTTAAACAAATTTGATGTGGGATAAAATTTGCAACTCAAAAGCAACGGAAATTTCAAATGCATAGGAAAATCAAAATATTCGAAATTCCAATTTTAATGTAAATTTTAAAACAAAATATTATATGGTCATGTCACAGTCTAACATAACTCAGTGTTCTACCACCAAATAACAGCCTGATGTTACTTAGTGTTCCACATGCATGACTGTCCACTCGCTATATATAGGTAATGATAGTTGTATATGGCCCAATCAAACCCTACAATGTTAAGTCAGTGGTAACAAAGTCGCCAGCTAATTTACATCCCAACAAGTGCGCCGCATGTGTTCGTTGAAAAAAAAACGTCCATTTTTCTCCAAACATGTGCATGACCCTGGCCTGATTGAGATATCAATGGATGAATAGTTGTGATTGTCCAAACCATTGATTATATATAATTGGCCCGTTAGAAAACGGTCCAACTAACAGTCAACATTCACTGGGCAAAAGTCCATCGACTGCAGCTAAGTTTCATCTGACTTTTGCGACGGTTGGCATATGGCCCATCTTTTATAGGATCAAAAACTGAACGGTTAAAATCGCATGCATGTGTGACATGCATGTGTAACCAAGATTGAATGTTTGATAATTAGATGTTTTATAGGGTCTTGCTTATCATGTCTGGCGAGCATGATTTCGTGCATGTGGGGTCCACTGTTTGTTGATGTAAACCGTTGATCTAGTGGACATCAACACGACCGAGATGCCATATATACAATTAAGTCTTCCGAGTACTAGAAGACCCTGCAGGTATTCCTCTCTACCAGAATGAAGGGTTGTGATCTTCCAAATAGGGAAGATGTTTTAGCACACCCATCCAAGGAAGGGCAAATTCGATCGACGGTTTAATTCACAAGATGATGGGCCCCACATGCACTCGATCTTGCATTCCAGTGAAATAGATGGTGGATGATGTCATACACGTCCCTTGTCTTAGATGTATGAGATCACTGCCGTACATGTACTGGTATGGTGCCCCAAGAAGAGTTTCACAGCCGTTAATTGATATAACCTCCTGATTAGAGGTCTTTTTAAAAAAAAAAAATTACATGTGCTATTTTATTTATTTATTTATTTATTTTTGTAAATTTCTTAAAAGCATCGTTTTCATTTCCTTGTTATTTAAAAATAAAATGTTAATTATTCATTTCCTTGCCCACATTTAAGAGACCTAGTTTCTAAAATATTAAAGTAATTAAATAAGAAGAAATGACCCCTTCTATAAAGTGCTCCAAATGGTAAATTACATGTACAGGTGTCCATTTAAAAGTGCCACTTATATGCAATTAGCTCATCTTTAAGTGTTACACATGTGCCAAAATACTACATGTGTTACATGTACCACCATCTATCTTAAAGCACTACTACACATATGCCACTGTACCACATGTGCCAAAATGCCACACATGTGCAACTTATATCTTCAAATGCCCTATATGAGCTACATGTGCTATTTAGCTATACAATTAACATTGATCCGCTTTTAATTGCACCATGTGCGTGAGACATAACATATGCTGAATAGATCACCTTTTTTTTTTTTTTTTTTTTTTTTTTTTTTTTCACACACGCACACACCCCCACACACGCACACACTCACTCCCTACACCTGAGAATTTCATATGGATACTCGAACATGAACGGGAGTTGAAACTCAGAGTCTACCATCCGTCCAAGAGCCCGGATCCTCTGAATAGATCACCTTTAATTGCCTCACATGTGTCAACATCTATTCAAGCGCCCCACATGTGCCACAGTTCATCTTAAGTATCATATACATGTTATTTTGCCACAAGTGTGACGTGTACGATTACTCATGCATACATGTCTATAAATGTGCATCTATACACATCTGGTATATGAGTATGTATATGTACCACGTATGCAACATGTACAACTATCCTTATGATGCTTGATACACTTGTTTGTTGATATTCGAAGAATGAATGATTTTTTCTTCACCATCCAATTAATTTCTACCAATGGATGGTCAGATAATCAAATAAGCACATTTTTTTTATTAATCATCCAAGTATGGCTTACTTCACGAGTGCATTGCCTCAATCGCTGGTTTACGCCATGTTTGGTTAGAGCAGATAGCATGCGTGGAGAAAATCTCATGCATTCACCCCGTAAGGTGACTCGTGATCATGCATATCCTGATGACTATAGATAAGGATTATGCATATCTTTTTGTCTGTAATTAGCCTAATAATATTCAATTACTATGTATCTCTTATAACAGCCCTCTTAATTAATTATAAATAGAGACCATGCACCTCCATAATGTCTATCAAATTACATCCCAATTGATCTTGCTCACCACCTAATTAATGGCCTGGATCTCTGACATGAGTGCTATCTCAAAGTCGGAACTAAGCACAGCAAAAGAGCTATCACGTGGGGCCAACATTCTATCAAAAGACCAAAAGGAACAAGGCATGCTATGTTGGTATCTATATTTTCTTCATTTATATTGGAAGCATTCCTTAAAAGAATGCCAATTAATTTAGTTGGCTTTATTTCTCTTTTTCCTTTTTTTCCTCATACTTCTTTCTCTGTTAGTCCAGCCGAACAGTAATTTTCAAGTCTTGAAAGAGCCTTTGCTGTCCTTAAAATTAGAAACATAAAAGGTTCTTTTCTAGCGTTAGGACTTTCTTACTCATTTGGACCTTTATGGATCTCTGTAATTTACAAAATGAGCCAAACATGTGGTGTGTCGCTTGGAAATAACAGCATATGCATTAAAGAAAGGGATACGACACACATGCAGGGGAGATAGAAAAAAGGAGAGACAGAAAGGGTGCAACTACATTTCAAGAGTGAAAGAGAAGGGTGTATACAAGGAAGAGATAATAAAATAATAATTTATATAAAATAATAAAAATACAATTAATTAAAAAGCCATGTAAATCTCATTTTCCAAATGTTTACACCCTTCCCCACATTTAATTGCAAGGGAAAATTGCCTAGCCTCTATAAGGACTGTTTATATACCATCTTTGTTATAAGGAAGAACCACTAAATGTGTGGGCCATACAGGTGGAAAACTTGATAAGTAAACCATTCAGACTTTTGGGCCATGGTGGGCCCCAATTGATGAATGATATCTCAATATTCCTCACATGTTCCACTATTACCTCTCTAATCTCTCTCCATTGTGTGAAGATGTAGGCTTTATGGAAGACATTTTTGCTAATCAGCATGTTATGATAAAGATAATATTCTCCAAACTTAGAAATGGAGTGGGCTAACCATGCATTTGAAAGACACCTGTTGCATAATCATGACCGATAATCTGTTTCGAGATACCCTCTTTTCATAATTGGATGGTCAGGATATTCATTTGCAGGGCCACAACTGTCACGCATGTGTCACCACCATTTTGAAGATGTAGTGTGAACATAGCACTGGGTTTGTTGTAACGGAGTGTGTGGGTGTTGTGTACTCTACGCCGTGACTAATAATTCAATTCATTCGTTAGCTTTGTAATAATGATAGTGTCTTTCTTTGACTGGGCCCATGTAGTAGACCTTTGGACTGTACCTCTCTACAGCGCCTGTTGTACAAGGAACGTGAATCACATGATGAATATGGTCTCACTTTCATGTTTGGTGTGACATCCATTCCGTCTATCAGTCCGTTCATCTCATTTTTAGTAGATGATTCAAATGATTAGGTCCCCAAAAAACTCAGGTGGACCACACCAGAGGGAATGGTTGTTTATGATCCATTCAACCCTTTCTAGGACCGTACCTCTCTACAGAACCCGTTGTACAAGGAGCGTGAAACACCTGATGCTCGTGGACCTACCTTGATGTTGGTGTGACATCTATTCGGTCTATTGGTCTGGTAACCTCGTTTGGAAGCGGATTGGCTGGTGTACTACACACCACCGGTCTGGCTGATGTGTTGACGTCACCAAGTACTGTAAGTCCCATCATGAGATATGTATTATATCCAAACCGTCCGTTCATTTGGTGAGCTAGTCTTAAGTCTTGAGCCGAAAAATAAGATAAATATAAAGATTAAGTGGACCACAATGAAAAAAGCTATGGGGGATTGAACGTCTACCATTGAAACCCTTTTGGGTTCACAGATGCCAATATGATATTTGATTTTCCTCTTCATCCAGGTCTGTGTGACCTTAGGAACAGATTGGATGGGAAATAAACGTTATGGTGGCCCTATGAATATTTTAACGGTGAGAATCATTGTCCCACTGCTATTTTTAGTGTGGTCCACTTGAGCATTGGATATGACTCATTTTTCAGATAATGCTCTAAAATAGTCTCTCCAAATGCATGAACGGTGTGGATATAATAAATACATCATTTGATGGCCCGTATAACTTTGATCTCCTTTGAACCGTTGGTACAACTCGCTAACGCTAGTCTTCGCACGACACGTACCCACACCAGCCCTGTCGGTGGTGTGTGGTACACCAACCAATCGGCTTCCCGTTTTAGGAGCTGAGTCGAATGATTAGGTCCCTAAAAACTTAGGTGGACCACACTACCGGGGATAGTAGGATGCAGACACCCATAACGGACAACTGCCTGAGTTACGGTGTTGTTTATGATCCATCCAACCCGTTCTACGAACGGACCTCTCTACAGCGGCCGTTGTACGAAGAGCGTGAACACCTGATGCCTGTGGGCCCACCTTGATGTTGGTGTGATATCCATTCCGTCTATCAGTCCGGTCACCTCATTTTGAAATCTGAGTCGAATGATTACGTCCGTCAAAAAGTCAGGTGAACCACACCACATGGAATATTGGTGATGCAGACACTCACCATGGACAAATTCCTAAGGTCACGGTGTTGTTTATGATCCATCCAACCCGCTCATCAGGGGATCCTAACGAGAGAGTTCGGTATGGTACAAAAATCACATGGATCACACAGAATGAATTAAGAGGTTGTGTCCCACCTGAGGTTTGAATCTATTTTTTTATGTACGGTGAAAATGAGTTTATGCAACTGATGGACGGTGAGGATTTCCCACACAGGTCACGGTAAGTCCTTTGGTGCTCGAGTCTTGTACGCTCCTTTACGACGCGTTGGAGGAGGACTCCGATCCCCGTCATCTTTATCAAATATTCCTCTTGGGCATACATAAAGAGGAATTAGAGAAATTTACGACTGTACGACCCATTTATGGCCCATTTACGAGACCAAGCCCACCTTAATTTACCCTGCAAGAATAAGCCCTAGCTGTACGGACGCCTTCCCAAAAGGCCGAAAATGCCCCTGCTTTTTCGGCTTTTTGAAAAAGCTAGCGCTCCCTTGGCTACATATTATAACCGTAGCCGGAGATAACAAAATTCGTAGTTATAGTTAACTACCCGGGTGGGCTCAACTGGTGGCCCCACATCGGTTGCTGGCCTATCCGGCAGGGTCATGCCCATCTAGTGATCCCTATGGCTATGGATTATAACTGTAGCCATTGACAGACTACCGTGACAACAGCCTGTGCAAATTATTTTATTTTTTTTTCATGGAGAACTTTATTCTACCCACATTTTCTCAAACACATATTTATATAAATATGTATATATAAGTATAGAAAAATTTTTTCCACTCTTTTTTTCATTTCTTTCTTTATTTATTTAAAAAGTATATCTTCTAAACCAAAATTAGTTACTCGATGAACCTTATATGATTTTGGGGTAAGAGAAGCTACTTTAGCCAACCAACCTGGTTATTTTCCAAGATTCCATCACGTCGATGACCGTGAAATGCATGAGAATGATAATTAAATGCATGAAAATGACCATGAAATAAAACGGAATTACCGGAAATGACCGTGAAATGCATGTAAATGACTGTGAAGTGAAGCGAATTGACCATGAAATGCATCGAAATGACCGTGTAGTGAAGGGAATTGACCGTGAAATGCATGGAAATGACCGTGAATCAAAACGGGAAGTGAAGCAAATTGACCGTGAATTGCATGGAAATGACCGTGAAGTGAAGCGAATTGACCGTGAAATGCATCGAAATGACCATGAATCAAAACGGAATCACCGGGATTGATCGTGAAATGCATGAAAATGACCGTGAAGTGTAGGGAAATTACCATGAAATGCATAGAAATGACCGTGAAGTGAAGGGAATTAACTGTGAAATGCATGGAAATGACCATGAATCAAAACGGAATCACCGGGGTTGACCGTGAAATGCATGGAAATGACCGTGAAGTGAAGCAAATTAACCGTGAAAAGCATGAAAATGACCGTGAAGTGAAGCGAATTGATGGTGAAATGCATGGAAATTACCGTGAATCAAAACGGAATCGGCAGGATTGATCGTGAAATACATGGAAATGACCGTGAAGTGAAGCGAATTGATCGTGAAATGCATGGAAATGACAGCGAAGTGAAGGGAATTGATCGTGAAATGCATTGAAATGACCGTGAATCGAAACAGAATCGCTGGGATTAACCGTGAAATGCATCGAAATGACCGTGAAGTGAAATGACCATGAAATGCATGGAAACAACTGTGAAGTGAAGGGAATTGACCGTGAAATGCATGGAAATGACGGTGAATCAACACGGAATCACCGGGAATGACCGTGAAATGCATGGAAATGACCGTCAAGTGAAGCGAATTGACCGTGAAATGTGTGGAAATGACCATGAAGTGAAGAGAATTGACCGTGAAAGGCATGGAAATGACCATGAATCAACACGGAATCACCGGGAATGACCTTGAAATGCATGGAAATGTCCGTGAAGTGAAGTGAATTGACCGTGAAATGTGTGGAAATGACCATGAAGTGAAGGGAATTGGCCGTGAAATGCATGAAAATGACCGTGAATCAACACGAAATCGTTGGGAATGACCGTGAAGTGTATGGAAATGACCGTGAAGTGAAGCGAATTGATCGTGCAATGTGTGAAAATGACCGTGAAGTGAAGGGGCATGGCCGTGAAATGCGTCGAAATGACCATGAATCAACATGGAATAGGCGGGAATGACCGTGGTATGCATGAAAATGACCGTGAAGTGAAGGGGATTAGACCTTGAAATGCGTGGAAATGACCGTGAAGTGAAGGGGTATGATCTTGAAATGCGCCGAAATGACCGTGAATCAACACGGAATAGGCGGGAATGACCGTGGTATGCATGAAAATGACAGTGAAGTGAGGCGATTGGACCTTGAAATGCCCGAAAATGACCGTGAAATGCGCCGAAATGATCGTGAATCAATACGGAATAAGCGGGAATGACTGTGATATGCATGAAAATGACCGTGAAGTGAGGCGAATGGACCGTGAAGTGCGCGAAAATGACAATGAAGTGAAGGGGCATGATCTTGAAATGTGCTGAAATGACCGTGAATCATCACGGAATAGAAGGGAATGATTGTGATATGCATAGAAATGACCGTGAAGTGAGGCGAATAGACCGTGAAGTGCGCGAAAATGACCATGAAGTGAAGGGCATGACTGTGAAATGCGTCGAAATGACTGTGAATCAACACGGAATAGGCGGGAACGATCGTGGTATACATGAAAATGACCGTGAAGTGATGGGGATTGGACCTTGAAATGCGTAGAAATGACCGTGAAGTGAAGGGGTATGACTATGAAATGCACCGAAATGACCGTGAATCAATACGGAATAGGCGGGCATGACCATCATATGCATGGAAATGACCGTGAAGTGAAGCGAATGGACCGTGAAATGCGAGGAAATGACCGTTAAGTGAAGGGGCATGATCGTGAAATGTGTCGAAGTGACCGTGAATCAACATGGAATAGGCGGGAATGACCTTGATATGCATGGAAATGACCTTGACGTGCAGTGAAGTGCAGCGATTGGACCGTGAAATGCGCGGAAATGACCATGAAGTGAAGGGGCATGACCGTGAAGTGAAGGGTCATTTCCATGCATATGTCGGTCATTTTCACACATTTCGCGGTCCAATTGCTTCACTTCACAGTCATTTTCATGCATATCACTGTCATTCCCGTCTATTTCGTGTTGATTCACAGTCATTTCGGCGCATTTCACGGTCATGCCCTTTCACTTCACGGTCATTTTCGCGCACTTCACGGTCCATTCGCCTCACTTTACGGTCATTTCCATGCATATCACAGTCATTTCTGCCTATTCCGTGTTGATTCACGGTCATTTCGGTACATTTTATGGTCATGCCCCTTCACTTCATGGTTATTTCTGCGCATTTTAAGGTCCAATCGCCTCACTTCACGGTCATTACCATGCATACCACGGTCATTCCTGCCCATTCTGTGTTGATTCACGGTCATTTCGACGCATTTCACGGTCATGCCCCTTCACTTCATGGTCATTTCCACGCATTTCAAGGTCCAATCCCCTTCACCTCACGGTCATTTCCATGCATACCACGGGCATTCCCACCTATTCCGTGTTGATTTACGGTCATTTCAACGCATTTCACGGTCATGCCCCTTCACTTCACGGTCATTTCTGTGCACTTCAAGGTCCACTCACCTCACTTCACGATCATTTTCACGCATATCACAGTCATTCCCGCCTATTTCGTGTTAATTCACGGTCATTTCGGCGCATTTAACGGTCATGCCCCTTCACTTCACGGTCATTTCCGCGCACTTCACGGTCCATTCGCCTTACTTCACGGTCATTTCCATGCATATCATAGTCATTCCCGCCTATTCCGTGTTGATTCACAGTCATTTTGGCGCATTTCATAGTCATGCCCCTTCTCTTTATGGTCATTTTCGTGCATTTAAAGGTCCAATCGCCTCACTTCACGGTCATTTTCATGCATACCACGATCATTCTCGCCTATTCCATGTTGATTCACGGTCATTTCGGCGCATTTCATGGTCATGCCCCTTCACTTCATGGTCATTTCCGCACATTTCAAGGTCCAATCCCCTTCACTTCACGGTCATTTCCATGCATACCACGGTCATTCCCACCTATTACGTGTTGATTCACGGTCATTTCGACGCATTTCACGGTCATGCCCCTTCACTTCACGATCATTTCTGCGCACTTCACAGGCCATTCGCCTCACTTCACGGTTATTTCCATACATATCACAGTCATTCCCGCCTATTTCGTGTTGATTTACCGTCATTTCGGTGCATTTCAAGGTCATGCCCCTTCACTTCACAGTCATTTCCACGCATTTCAAGGTCCAATCGCCTCACTTTAAGGTCATTCTCAGCAATTTTGTGTTGATTCACGGTCATTTCCGTGCATTTCACGGCCAATTCGCTTCACTTCACGGTCATTTCCACGCATTTCACGGTCATTCCTAGCGATTTCGTGTTGATTCACGGTCATTTCCGCGCATTTCACGGTCAATTCCTTTCACTTCACGATCAATTCCACGCATTTCACGGTCATTCCCAGCGATTCCGTGTTGATTCACGGTCATTTCGACACACTTCACGGTCAATTCCCTTCACTTCACGGTCATTTCCACGTGTTTCACCATCAATTCGCTTCACTTCACGGTCATTTACATGCATTTCATAGTCATTCTCGGCAATTCCGTGTTGATTCACGGTCATTTCCACGCATTTCACGGTCAATTCCCTTCACTTCACGGTCAATTCGCTTCACTTCACGATCATTTCCATGCATTTCACGGTCATTCCCAGCGATTCTGTGTTAATTCACGGTCATTTCCACGCATTTCACGGTTAGTTCCCTTTACTTCACGGTCATATCCACGCATTTCACGGTCAATTCGCTTCACTTCACGGTCTTTTCCATGCATTTCACGGTCATTCTCGGCGATTCTGTATTGATTCACGGTCATTTTCACACATTCATGGTCAATTCCCTTCACTTCAGGTCATTTCCATGCATTTCACGGTCAATTCGCTTCACTTCACGCTAATTTTCATGCATTTCACGGTCATTCCTAGTGATTCCGTGTTGATTCACGATCATTTCCACGCATTTCACGATCAGTTCGCTTCACTTCACACTCATTTTCATGCATTTCATGGTCATTCCCAGCGATTTTGTGTTGATTCACGGTCATTTCCACGCATTTCACGGTCAATTCGCTTCACTTCACGGTCATTTCCATGCATTTCACGGTCATTCTCAGCAATTCCGTGTTAATTCATGGTCATTTCTATACGCATTTCACGGTCAATTCCCTTCACTTCACGGTCATTTTCACGCATTTCACGATCAATTCGCTTCACTTCACGGTCATTTCCATGCATTTCACGGTCATTCCCAGTGATTTCATGTTGATTCACAGTCATTTCCATGCATTTCACGATCAATTGCCTTCACTTCACGGTCATTTCCACGTGTTTCACCGTCAATTCACTTCACTTCACGGTAATGACCGAAAATTCATGGTCATTTCCATGCAATTCACGGTCAATCCAGATGGGCGTGGCCCACCGGACAGGCCAGCAACTGGCGTGTGGGCCACTAGTTCGGCGTGCCCACCCCGGATAGATTTCCATGCATTTCACGGTCATTCCCTTTAAGTGAAGCAAATTGATGGTGAAATACAAGAAAGTGACCGTGAAGTGAAGGAATTGACCGTGAAATGCATGGAAATAACATGTGAATCAACAAGTGTAAATCCCGTGGAAATGACCGTGAAGTGTAAATGCATGGAATGACCGGAATTGAAAAATGCATGGAAATGACCGTGAATCAACACTGAGAATCGTGGAATGACAGAAATGCATGGAAATGATCGTGAAGTGAAGCGAATTGACCGTGAAATGCGTGGAAATGACCGTGAAGTGAAGGGAATTGACCGTGAAATGTGTGGAAATGACCGTGAATCAACACGAAATTGTCGAGAATGACCGTGAAATGCATGAAAATGACCGTGAAGTGAAGCGAATTGACCGTAAAATACGTGAAAATGACCATGAAGTGAAGGGAATTGACTGTGAAATGCATGGAAATGACCGTGAATCAAAACGGAATCGTCGGGAATGACCGTGAAATGCATGGAAATGACCGTGAAGTGTAGGGAAATGACCGTGAGATGCATAAAAATGACCGTGAAGTGAAGGGAATTGACCGTGAAATGCATGAAAATGACCGTGAATCAAAACAAAATCATCGGGATTGACCGTGAAATGCATGGAATTGATCACGAAGTAAATGAAATGAATGAAATTGACCACCAAGTGAATGAAATGGATTTTCGACCATCGACCTGATGGAATCTTGGAAAATAACCAGATTGGTTAGTTAAAGTTGCTTCTCCTACCCCAAAATCATATAGGGTACATTAAGTAACTAATTTTAGTTTAGAAGTATTCTTGTTAAATGAATAAAGAAAGAAATGAAAAAAGAGAAAAAAAATTGATATGCTTATATATACATATTTATATAATTGTGTTAGAGAAAATTATAGGTAGAATAAAGTTATATATATATATATATATATATATATATATATATATATATATATATGTATGCACAGAGGCATCGTCGTAGTAGTCCATTTATGGCTACGGTTATAATCCGTGGCCATAGGGGCCTCCGGATGGGTGTGGCCCCGCCGGACATGCCAGCAACTGGCGCGGGGGCCGCTAGTTCAGCGAGCCCCCCACGGATAGACTTCTATGGCTACGGATTAGCGTATTTATGGCTACGGTTATCCATAGCCATAGGTCTGACCGTAGCAAATGTCTTTACCATTCTGCTTTGAATTTCTATCGTTGAAACCCTTTTAGGGGTCACGGAAGTTTTGGATCATTACGAAATTTGTTTTTCCTCTTCATCCTGGTCTTTGTGACCTTATGAATAGATTGGATGGAAAATATATGTTATGGTGGGCCCTACAAAAGTTTCAACGGTGAAAATCAATTTTCTGCTGCTCTTTGTGGGGTGGTCCAGTTGATATTTGGATATGATTTTTTTAATTTTTTTGATAATGCTCCGAAATGATCTCGAAATATGGATGAACGTTGTGGATATAATAAATACATAACTGTGGGGCCCATGTAACATTGATATCTTTTGAACCGTTCGTACAATTCGGAGTGTGAGGAGCGTCAGCGCTCGTCTTCCGATCCACTTGAAGGAAAAAGTAGGGGCATTTTCAACCTTAGACAAGTCGTCCGTACGGCTGGGGCTTATTCTTGTAAGGAAAAATGAGGTGGGCTTCGTCTCGTAAATGGGTCATACAGTCATAAATTTCTCGAAATTACGGGTCCAATCTTTTGGTACGGGCCTTTCCCAATTCACACGTAGACACGTGTCGCACATGCACGATATTTAAGCCGTCCATTAGAGGATCAATGGTGTAAATTGCGTCCAGGAAAATCTAAATTGCTTCTATGAAAATTCGGGCGGGTTGTATTTGTACATCGATACGTAAATGCTTTACCTTAGCCGTCCATTTATTTATCTTTTAGATTTTTGGACTATCTAAAGAGGGAGATGACCCAATTTTTTCAGGAGCCACTCGAATCAGTAGTAATCGTATGATGATCAGCTTAGATCTCTGACACGTGTGCCTCGTCTCCCCGTATGAGAGGAGAGTTCCAAAACTGCGGATTGCTCGAGGCACTCTGGCATTCCCTCAATTCAAATATATCTGAGCCGTTTCAGCTAGAAACAAATTGGGTACTTCCCCTGCCACTGGCCCGGTGGCTGATGGTCGGTGCCCTGTGGACCCCACCATGATGTATGTGTTTCATCCATGCCGTTCATCCATTTTTAAATATCATTTTAAGGCTTGATCCAAAAAAATGAGAGGAATATAATTCTCATGTGGATCACACCACAGGAAAACAATAGTGATTGGATATCCACCATTAAAATCCTCCTGATGCCCACTGTACTGTTTATTTGACATCCAATCTGTTGATTAGGTCATACAGACCTAGATGAAGGGAAAAAAAATATCAGCTTGATCCAAAACTTTTATGGCCCCAAAAAGTTTTTAATGGTCTACCTTCAATCAACTATGTATCCTGGAATGTGGTGCACTTGAGATTGGGATATACCTAATTTTTGGTCTCATAAAATAAAATGATCTAGAATAATATATGGACGGCATGGATGAAACACATACATCGTGATGGAGACCACGGAGCACCGAACACCAATCATTAGCTGGTGGCAGGGCGATTTCAGCCCCCGCGCGCTGGGCATACCTCTTCCGTGTGTCTTTACCGAAATTGTATTGTGTATCAGTTGGGCACACCTTGAATGTATGTGATCTATCCACACCGTCCATTCATTTTTTCATATAATTTAAGGGGTTGAGACAAAAATCGAATTATATCCAAAGATCAAGTGGATCATACCACAGGAAACAGCGGGGATAATGACATCCACTTGATCCACAAGATCATACAACCTGCTCACAAGATCATACAGACATGGATGAAGGGAAAAAACAAATATAAACTTGATCCAGAATTTTTGTGGCCCCCAAGAAATTTTCAACAGTAGACGTTCAATTCAACTGTTCCTATGGTGTGGTCCATTTGAACATTTATATGTTTCATTTTTGGGGTGAAGCCCTAAAATTATCTGGTAAAAAGAATGGATGGAACAGATAAAATACATAAATCATGGTGGACCACACAGAGTTTACTCAATACGCTAAGTGTAGTGAGTTACTCAGTACACAATTCACTTCTGTCTTTACCGTGGCGGGAACAGAACAACAAGGAAAGTCAGCGAAGGCTATTAAGGTTTTGTACATTGATCCATGGGCTTTTGGGCGGCTCTGCGCAGCTAGGTGTATAGCACGCACCCTTCAATCCCAAACTTCTTTGATCCAGTTACCTTAACAGTTTTTATTAGGGCGTTTTTTGATCAACGACCTAGATTGTATTGCATTGTTTATATATAAAATAATACACTACCCGACGTTTGATTTCGAATTCAAATCCGGCGTACACGTGCCGGCCAAGTACGTCGTCGAACTAGATTTGCAGGTACACGCGTCTCTGCTGTCATTCCAAAATGCATCGTGCAATGTAACGCTTTCATTGCACTGCACCGCCAACGAAAAAAAAAAGATTTTCAGGAGGCAATGGTTCGGTGCTCCATAGCACCTTTTTACGACCCCCTTCTACTTCTTCATTCGTCCTCACCCTCTGTGAGAGAGAAGATCGTCCTTTTCCGACCACATCTGAGATGTGGGGTTGGTTGTTAGCCTCTTCCGAGTCGGCTATGTTGGGGGCCTTGCACAAAACCTTAGGATCTAGCCCTCCAGAACAAACCAGAATTATGGATAATAAAGCAATGAAATAAATCAAAGCATCAATCACACACCATACAAGAGATTTTTACGTGAAAAACCCTCAAAGAGGTAAAAACCACGGGACCTCATCCAGATCAACAATCCACTATGAAGTAGAACATTACAACCTTCTTCACTCATGCAGGAGTAGATGAACAGTAAGAGAATAAAAGAAAAACTGAGATATCTAACTGACTACGAGGACGTAGAGGCGCTGAGATATAGATTGCACATTATATCACCTCCATGAGCATAACCTCCCTTCTACAAGCTTTCTCTCTCTCTCTCTCTCTCTCTCTCTCTCTCTCTCTCTCTCTCTCTCTCTCTTTCCTTTGATAGCCCTCTTGTGTTTTTTTTTGTACATAGAAAAACCCTAGGAACCCCTATTTATAGTTTTAGGAAACTCCTTTCCGCATCCCAGTTGCGAAAGGACTTGCGAAACGAAATCCACACAAAATTGCGGAACAAATCTGCATAACCTCGACTGGTTGTACCGAGTCCACGACCGGTCGAGAGCCACCTACGACTGGTCGAGCACCCTAGAGAAATATTAGCCAAAGTTGCTGGACTTTGAGTCATGTCACGGCTCGAACCCACGACTGGTCGAGCACAACCCACGACCAGTCGAGCACCTCCCACAACCGGTCATGCAGCACGGTGAATTACTCCGATTTTGCACCTGCTGCACCGTCTCTCCTCTGAACTGAGGAGGAAAACCCTATCAAATCTCACCCTTTTTGACTCAGGAGGGATCACCTTCTTCAACCCCGCCTGGTTTGTACAAACCTCAAACTTGCCCTTGAGCAAATCCTTGGTCATCATATCTGACTCCTTATCATCTGTATGGACCTTCTCAAGCTGTAACACCTTCTATTCCAACGTATCCCTGATACAGTGATACCAAATCTCTATGTGCTTCGACTTGGAATGCTGACTTAGGTTCTTGCTCAAGTGTATAGCACTCTGACTATCGCAATAGACCATGTGCTTCTCCTGCTTCGGGTTAAGTTTCTGTAGGAACCTTTCCATCCAAAACATCTCTTTATATGCCTCTATGACTGCAATGTACTCAGCCACTGTCGTCAACAATGCTACGACCTTCTGTAGCTTGCTCTGCCAAGAAACCGCTCCCCCTGCAAACGTGAACATGAACCCCAATGTAGACTTCCATGAGTCTATGTCGTCTGCTATATCTGCATCCGTGTAGCCCTCTAACACAGGTTTACCATCACCATAGCGTAGGTTTAACCTGAATGAGCCTCTTAGATGCTGTAGTATCCATTTCACCGCTACCCAATGCTCTTTGCCAGGATTGGTAAAATACCAGCTGACTACACTAACCGCATATGCTATGTCTGGGCGTGTACACACCATAGCAGACATCAAACTTCCTATAGCTGACGCGTAGGGTATCTTCTGCATCTCTTCCACATCTACCTTTGTCTTGAGACACTGCCTGTCGCTCAATCTGAAGTGACCATTTAGTGGAGTACTGACCAGCTTCGTTGCATTCATATTGAACCGCTTTAGGACTTTCTCAATATACCGCTCTTGTGACAACCAAAGCTTCCTACTACTTCTGTCACGGGTTATCTCCATTCCCAGGATCTGTTTAGTCGGGCCCAAGTCTTTCATTATAAATGACTTGCCTAACTCCTGTTTCAGCCTGTCGATCTTCTTGATGTCTTTTCCCATGATGAGCATGTCATCAACGTACGTATAACAGCAGAACTAAGAAATCACCATCTGAGAACTTGCGCGTGAACACACAGTGGTCCGACTTTGTTCTGTCATACCCATGCTGTAACATGAATGAGTCGAACTTCTTGTACCATTATCGTGGAGCTTGTTTCAGCCTATACAAGCTCTTCCTCAGCCTACACACCATATGCTCTTTGCCCTTGACTTCGAACCCCTCTGGTTGGTGCATGTAGATCTTTTCTTCCAGGTCACCATGGAGAAAGACAGTTTTAACATCTACTGCTCTATCTTCAGATTCGTGCTAGCAGTCAACCTAAGAAACACCCGTGTGGATGTCATCTTCACCACTGGTGAGAATATCTCCTCGAAGTCTATGCTTTTCCTTTGACCAAACCCTTTCACCATAAGTCTGGCCTTGAACCTCGTCTGTGAATTCTTCTCCTCAACCTTCTTTCTGAACACCCATTTGTTGCTTAGACCTTTCTTGCCCTTAGGCAGTTTCACCATATCATAGGTGTGGTTCTTATGTAAGGATTTCATTTCCTCTTGCATAGCTTTCAACCACTCCCCCTTATGCTTGTCAGTTAGGGCCTCAGAATAATCTTCTGGCTCTCCCACATCAGTCAACATAATGTACTCACACGGTGAGTACCTCTTGGATGACTGTCTGTCCCTAGATGACCTCCTCACCTGTGGCTTAATAGCTGGATCAAGTGAGGGTTGCTCCCCCGGTCCATCTTCTGTACAAGCTCCCTCGTCTCTACACCTTGCTGTACTCCCCCGTCATTAGGCACCACGGGAGGAATAACCGAATCCATATCCTCTATTTCATCTAAACTAGGCTGGTTCTTCTCTAGCTTACCAATGTCTCATATACACTGGTCTTCAAAGAATACCACATCTTTGCTCCTGACGAGCTTCTTCTCGCTCAGATCCCACAATCTGTAACCGAATTTTTCATCATCGTACCCCAAGAACACACACTGCCTGATCTTCATATCGAGCTTGGACCTCTCGTCATTTGGTACATGAACAGATGCCCTGTATCCTAACACCTTGAGATGACTGTACGATGGATCTTGTCCAGTCCGCACCTTCTCTGGTACTTCTTCATTCAACGGGGATGATGGAGACCTGTTTATCAAATACACCGCCGTGTGCATTGCTTCTTCTCAGAACTTCTTGGGTAATTTCGCATGAGATAACATGTATCTGATTCTCTCTACAATAGTGCGATTCATTCGCTCAGCTACACCATTATGCTGGGGGGTCTTGGGAACCATCTGTTCATGCCGTATACCCAGGGACTTGCAGTACTCATAAAAGTCGTCAATGTATTCACCACCATTGTCAGTGCGGATGTACTTCAATGATCTACCTGTCTCTCTCTCAACCATAGCATGAAAAACTTTAAACACACCAAAGACCTCGTCCTTGGATTTCAAAGCATAAACCCAAACCCTCCTAGATGCATCATTTATAAAAGTAACAAAATATAATGCCCCACCCAAGGTTTTTATCCTTATAGGGCCACAAACATTAGAATAAACCAAATCTAATGCATGCACTTTATTAACATGAGAAGTTTTAACAAATGAAACTTTATGTTGTTTCCCTGATAAACAATCAATATAGGTTTTGAGAGGCATACCTGTCACGTCTGGAAGTAGCCGCTTCCTCGCTAGTAGTTGAAGCCCTTTTTCACTTTTATGGCTTAGACGCCTGTGTCACATGCCAATAGCTGAATCTTCCACTGCGTTCAACCCACCCTTGCACACACTGATACTTGCCTTGTAAAGGGTGCAACACTTCTTTTCTCTGGCTGCGATCAACGAACCCTTGATGAGCTTCCAGTGCCCACCAGCAAATTGGCTTTCATAGCCATCATCATCCAACCTTCCCATCGACATCAAGTTGAGGCGAAGGTCTGGGATATATATCACATCCTTGAGAACTAATGCGAAGCCCACATCGGTCTTCACACAAATATCACCGACCCCTACGATCTTCGATACGCCAGAATTTCCCATCTTCACGGTCCCATAGTCACCTGACTTGTAGATTGTGAAGAAGTCCCTGCGTGGAGTCGCATGAAAAGAAGCTCCTGAGTCAATCACCCAGTCGGTATCCTGACTCGTAGTCGTGAGATAAACATCATGATCTGCTGAAAGAATACTACAACGTCGCCATCTGAAGCGACCGCAGTGGAATCTGATTCATCTTCTTTCTCCTTTCCTTTTCCTTTCTTGTCGCTCTTCTTACCACGACATTCATGCTTGTAGTGACCCTTCTTGCCACAATTCCAGCAATCAACATCTTTTCTGTTACTCGACTTGCCTCTTGATTTATCTCGGGTCTTCCCGTCCTTTCTGTTCTTTCCTCTCCCCCGTTCCTATGTCACAAGGGTCTCTTGCTGAGTAGACCCCTGAGACTTCCTCCTTGTCTCCTCATTGAAGAGACAGCTAGTCACCTGTTCCATGGATATCTTTTCATCTTGCGCGGAGTTACTTAGAGATACCACCAATGTCTCCCAACTGTCAGGCAATGAACTAAGCAATAGTAAAGCCTACAATTCATCATCCAGGACCATCTTCATAGCGGACCATCTTCATAGCGGAGAGCTGGTTCACTATATTGCTGACCTCATTCATGTGCTCAGACACAGAACCACCATCCTTGAACTTGAGATTCACAAGTTGCCTTATCAGAAAAATTTTATTACCGGCTGTCTTCCTCTCATACAGCCCTTCTAATTTCAGCCATAGGCTAGCTGCTGAGGTCTCCATAGACACGTGGTGAAATACAAAATCATCCAACCATTGTCTAATAAACCCCACCGTCTTTCGGTCCATCTTCTTCCAATCATCATCAGACATATCCTTGGATTTTGCTGATATACCTAAAATAGGAGAATATAGGTCCTTGCAAAAAAGCAAGTCCTCCATCTTAGCCTTCCATATGGTCCAGTTAGAACCATTGAGGCTGATCATCCTTGATGAGCCACCTTCCATAATTCAAAACTGATCCTACCTGTTCAATGAACTTGGCTCTGATACCACTTTATTGGGGGCCTTGCAAAAAACTTTAGGATCTAGCCCTCCAGAACAAACCAGAATTATGGATAATAAAACAATGAAATAAATCAAAGCATCAATCACACACCACACAAGAGATTTTTACGTGGAAAACCCTCAAAGAGGTAAAAACCACGGGACCACGTCTAAATCAATAATCCACTATGAAGTAGAACATTACAACCTTCTTCACTCATGCAAGAGTGGATGAACAGTAAGAGAATAAAAGAAAAATTGAGATATCTAACCGATTACGAGGACTTAGAGGCACTGAGATATAGATTGCACAGTATATCACCTCCACGAGCATAACCTCCCTTTTACAAGCTTCCTCTCTCTCTCTCTCTCTCTCTCTCTCTCTCTCTCTCTCTCTCTCTCTCTCTCCCCTTTGATAGCTCTCTTGTGTTTTTCTTGTACATAGAAAAATCATAGAAACCCCTATTTATAGTTTTAGGAAACTCCTTTCCGCATCTCAGTTGCGAAAGGACTTGCGAAACGAAATCCGCACAAAATCGCAGAACGAATCTGCGTAACCTCGACTGGTCATATCGAGTCCACGACCGGTCGAGAGCCACCTACGACCGGTCAAGGACCTCCCGCGACCGGTCGAGCACCCCGGAGAAATATTACCCAAAGTCGTTGGACTTTGAGTCGTGTCATGGCTCGAACCCACGACTGGTCGAGCACCACCCACGACCGGTCGAGCACCTCCCACGACCGGTCGTGCAGTGCGGTGAATTATTCTGATTTTGCACCCGCTACACCATCTCTCCTCTGAACTGAGGAAAACCCCATCAGGCTACAACGAATATAAGATGAGTTCAGTCGCTGCATGAATCTTGCATAAATCTATCTTTCTTCCGCCCTTTAAAAATTATTCTAACAGATTCTGTGAAACCAAGTAGTGTATTTTCTTTCCATTACAGTTTCAGGAACAAAAGGTGATTAAGGTTTTATGTTGAGAGTATCCATCTTTAGAGTCGTGGATAAAGTTAGTCTCCATGTACCTTCTTTTACAAGAGAAGTTGCGTATAGTGGAGACAGTTCTCTCATATACCCTACGAAGAGATTGTCCCAAGCAATACACCCGAATCTGATTTTCCGTAAATGGAGATCTTTTTGACAACACTGCGTATCAGCAGTGTATCCGAGCGATGGATTCACCTCTTGACACTCAGGACATGACCTCTCCATGTCGTCTAGTGTGAGAGTAATGAACTCCATTGACCAATACAAACTCTATTTCGGGAATCACTATAAAAGAAAATATTATCCTCCATCTTCTTCCACAAAAAAAAAACCCTCAGTTTTAAAAGTATTTCGTAGGGTTTGTAATATTTTGTGGCTTGTTGATTGTTGAAGGTAATACTCTTTTTTAACTTTATATGATCTTGAATCCATCATCCTTCTTCTCATAAGGCCATGATTTGATTGCATGTTCGGCAACCCATGTGGAAACTGAAAACCCAAGGGTACCATGCATATACATTGGCTAATGATCATATAATTCTTATTTTTGATACCGACTGTTTGTTTGATCTGTGTGGCTTACATAATAGCAGTTAGGATACTTGGTCACATGCAATATTTAAAGATTGATAGTATCGTTATTGCAGGTCGGCAACACAAGATAATGGGGAGTTTTCTAAAATCAAGAGTTTTATTGTAGAATGTGTTGGGGATTTTGGCCTGCGGAATCACACAGATCTAGATTTAGGATAGTAATCCAATGGCACCAAGCACACAAGAGAACACACAGATTTAACGTGAAAAACCCTTGCGGAAAAAAACTATGGCACAAAGCGACAAATCACCACTATGAAGATAGAAATTACAAAGAGAAAGGACTTACCCAATTCGAACAACCTCGAATCTCACCCTTGCTACACTCTTTGATAACCCTAAACCCTTTTAGGAACCCTTAGAACTACTTTAGAAAGCCTTCCCATACATTACCATTCATTCTCATACCTTAGAAAAGCCCTGGGGATACCTATTTATAGTTTAGGAAACTTCCCTTCCGCATCTCAGTTGCGAAAGGACACAAATCTACAGTTTCGCGCAAAATCGCGGAACAAACTGCGTAACCTATGACTAGTCTACCCGAATCTTCGACTAGTCGTAAGACCCCTTCGACCAGTCGAGACATCCCTTCGACCAGTCGTAGCTACAGTAAAAAATAACAAAAGCTCGCTGGACTTTGAGTCGTGCCAGGGCTCGAACCTACGACCGGTCGAGCGTCTCCCATGACCAGTCGAAGCTTCCTACGACCGATCGAACGACCTCAAAACCTTCAGATTTAAGACTTTTCTCAACAATCTCTACCAAGTCTTCAATCTTCAACCGCATAGCTCCTTGACCTCTTCTCTTATCTCTGCTTCACATCATGGCTCAAGATCACACTCCGTCCTTCTTTTCCGCCATCGCCAAGCCCAGAGAAGTTTCACAGAACTTGAACTTCTCTACAGGAATTTCTTGTTGATCATGTCTGCCGGATCTAAATCAACATGCCCAACCACCTTTGCTCCTGTCTTCACAAAAGAATGACGTAGTCTTCTTACCATCTTACCGCTACCCAATATTGCTTGCCGGGGTACTTGCTCACAACACTGATAGCTTGTGAAATAACCGGTCTAAACCAGACTATGGCATACACTGCCAACCGCATTCGAATAAGGCTCATGAGATATCCTGCTTTTTCTCATCTATTTTGGGACATGTCCTGAGGAAAACTTGAGGAGAGATGAGTAGGGAACGCTCTCCAGCTTTACTTGGCCCATCACATACTTGATCAATACCTATACATAAGGTATTCCTCCTGTAATTACCAAAGTCTACTCCTCTTTCAGTCTCAACGCCGAGAACCATCTTTGCAACCCCCGATCCTTCATCCTTAATGTCCCACCATGAAGGAATCAAACCACTACCTACGCGACAAGTCGAACCACGACCTCCTACAAAGTCTTTTCTCAGCCCCTTTAACTTCAAACCGCTCTGGTTGCTTCATGTAGATCTGCTCTTCACTTTCCCTTATAGAAGTGCAGACTCCACATCCATCCTTCCAGCTCAAGATCACGTTGGCCAACCAGCGCCAATCACGGATCTAATAGACACTTACTATACCGTCGGCGTAAATATCTCTGAGAAGTCGATCCTTTCTCTCTGAGCATAATCCTTCACTACCAACATCGCCTTGTATCTATGCTGTATCTTCCTGAAGATCCACCTGCATCCAACCGCTCACCGGCCCACTAGAAGCTCCACTCGCTCCCATATGTCGGTCTGGTACAATAAATCTATCACATCACCCATAGTCACCTTCCTCTTTTCAGCACCAGGCTCACCTAGAGCCGTCTGAATAGAAGATGAATCCCTTACGATATTGGAGTCGTCCATGTACCTCGCCGATATCCTGCGATCATGCCATGTAAATCTTCTCACAGGTGGCTGCCCCACCTACTCTGTATCCCCGTCCACACGTCTCAGCCTTCCTGCCCTGCTCGCTCATGTGGCTATGCCCAACATGCCACACACGTGCAGAGGTGAAATCCGCTACATCTACTGTAGCTCCACCGTTTGAAGTGCTCCCGATCAACCTATATAAGTTACCGAGTCGTTGCGCTTTCATGATTACCCGTGCCCCCTTAGATACTTTAAGAGCACCATCAATACCCGTGTACTTACATCCTTTTACCTCAAGCACACCAAGAGAAATCAGATTTTGCTTCAAATCAGGAACGTGCCTGACATTAGTCAGGGTACGCTCCACCCCATCAAACATCCTGATGCGCATAGAACCAACAACCACAACATTACATGCAATGTCATTGCCCATAAATACCTGTCCACCATCGCACTCCCTGTAGCTGGTGAACCAACTCCGATGAGGAGTCATGTGAAAAGATGCCCTTATGTCTAGCATCCACTCGTCCTTACGATCATCGTATGAGCGTCTGAGCGAAGACACAGATAAAACATCACCATCACATCCATCTGACGTGGTAGCGTTGGCCTCTCTGCATGAAGCTTCAGAATCTTCCCTCTTCGATTTAGGATTTTCACAATCCTTCTTCACATGTCCTTCCTTCCCACAATTCTAGCACTTTACCTTTCCTTTGCCCTTGCCTTGGATTTGGATCTAGAACCAGAAGAACCTGTACCTTGTCCAGAATTTCTACCCACTGTAAACAGTGCATCAGAAGACATCCCCATGTCGCTGTTTAGTTGTCTCATAGTCTTCCCTTGAAGAGCCGAGATAACGGTATCGACACTCAGGGTTTTGTTCGTGCTGCACATAGTGTCCTTGAATGCCTCAAAGGACGCCGGGAGAAAATTCAACAACATACATGCATGTTCTTCATCTTTCATCATTTCCTCCATATCCAGCAATTTACAAACCAATTTATTAAAATTGCTGATGTGAGCCTCCAGATCTCCACCCTCTACCATCTTGAAGTTATACCACTGCCGCTTCAAGTGTAGGCGATTTTCAGAGGATTTCTTCGCATAAACATCCTCTAACTTCGCCCATAACTTAGCCGCAGTTTTCTCCCTCATGATGTTGCAGAGAACCTCATCCGTGAGACATAAACGGATCGATGATAATGCTTTCTTATCCAGAGTATTCCAATCACCATCAGTCATAGTGGACTTCTGCTCCTCAAGAGCACCATCTTCGTCTTGTTGATTAAGGAACTCATCATCTTGATCTTCCATAACTCAAAATTATTTTTCCCTGAGTACTTCTCAATATCATACCTAGTGCTTTCCATTATTACTAATCCCTCAGATTCAGATTTGTGCCCCAACCGATTACTCTGATACCACTTGTTGAGGATTTGGCCTGCAGAATCATACAGATCTAGATCTAGGATAGTAATCCAATGGCACCAAGCACACAAGAGAACACACAGATTTAACGTGGAAAACCCTTGCGGGAAAAAACTACGACACAAAGTGACAGGTCACTACTATGAAGATAGAAATTACAAAGAGAAAGGACTTACCCGATTCAAACAACCTCGAATCTCACCCTTGTTACACCCTTTGATAACCCTAAACCCTTTTAGGAACCCTTGGAACTACTTTAGAAAGTCTTCCCATACATTACCATTCATTCTCATGCCCTAGAAAAGCCCTAAGGATACCTATTTATAGTTTAGGAAACTTCCCTTCCGCATCCCAGTTGCGAAAGGACATAAATTCGCAGTTTCACGCAAAATCGCGAAACAAACTGTGTAACCTACGACTAGTCTAGCCGAGTCTTCGATTAGTCGTAGGACCCCTTCGACCAGTCGAGACATCTCTTCGACCAGTCGTAGCTACAGTAAAAAACAGCAAAAACTCGCTGGACTTTGAATCGTGTCAGGGCTCGAACCTACGACCGGTCGAGCATCTCCCATGACCAGTCGAAGCTTCCCACGACCGGTTGAACGACCTCAAAACCTTCAGATTTAAGACTTTTCTCAACAGAATGGACACCAAGTTCACGCGGGATTGAAAAATTCCCTTTGTATCACGATAATATCGCATGTATCAGTTGATATATCGTGACATGTATTGGTATTGGGATATACTGCAGAAAACTCTTTATAGAATGTATTGTATCATCTTGGAAAATTGGGCTGAGTTGTAAGCCTTTGCGGGCGGTTGGTTAGTTTTTGTCCTTGTTTTTTTCAAGCTTCGGCCTTTCTAATAAATTTTTTCTCATCGCTTCAAAAGTAAATTAAAATAAATAAATCAGTACATGCAATAATATTGCATGTATCGGTCAATCGGTATTGGGATATACTGCAGAAAACTCTTTATAGAATGTATTGTATCATTAGTACATGAGATAATATCGCATATATCGACAATGCAGATTGAAAATCCTGCCGAACTCAGAGAAAAAAATTATTAAAAATTGAGAAAAATCCATTTTTCCTTCAAAATTTTCTTCTTCATCTTCCCTTTTTTTAAAAAAATTTCGACTCAAGAGTGGAAACTGGCTGGAGACACTTGGTGAGAACAATTGTATTAAATTCAGTTTTTTTTTTTTCTCTTTCTTATACAAATTAGGAAGCAATTTGATTAACACATATATATGGATGACTTTCATGCATTGACAAAATTGTTCCACTTTCACCCTTTTAAATTGCAAATATACGTTGAGAAATCATATATGAGTATACTATGATTTACAGATTGGCCACCCTCTTTTGTTTTGTTTTTGAATGTATTACTTGTATGAATGGTTTAATGATTTTAACTCCTTCTGGATAAATAATATTTGCATCGCTGCTGTTAGACAACACATAGTTTAGGCCCCTGTACTATGTAAACTTATTGCATGCATACTTGTTTTTGTAGTGTTTTGATTTCCAAGTGTGTAATCACGTCTCTTTTAATATCTCTCGAAGTTTCATCAAAATATTCCATCACTTTCCCGGACAATGATACATTTCCCGATACATGTGATATTTCCAATACGCTACCGATATACTTCTGCGTCCAAAGGGTGTGATACAGGCATAAAACACTGTCACATGTTTTTCATGTGCTTTCAATTAATGTTTATGTCCAATTTGTACTTAAAAAAACTTTTAGCATCCAGTTTTCATTATGCATGCATGCCACAAACAGGATTGTGTCTTTCATGTCAAACAAGAAATAAATATCTTAAGAAAAGACGTAGTGCTATCAAGATTATCTGAGTTATGCCAGGAAGCATTAATATCCTTAAATGTGGTAGACATGTACAAGGTTGCCTTTCATCTATTTGGTCCTGCTGTGGATGGGGTAAAGAATCACATCAATTGGTGATCCTGGTCCATGATAGATTCTTGCAGACTACAAATGGATTGTGAGGAAAAAGACCAAGCAATGGTTGACTTCATTGGTAAAATCCCTTAAGGCTACAATCATATGCTGGTGTTATTTTTATTGTGAGGTCTATGGTCTGTACAAAATAGGGCACAATGGATGAATAGTCCAGATCTTGTGCATATGTACCCCATGCCTAGGAATTAAGTGCTTGATAACTGATGCTTAGGTACTAGCATTTAGCACTGGATAATTTTTTAAACATCAAGTCGGGAGCAAAAGATGGAGATTTGAGTAAGTTGGATCATCCAATCAGCTGGTTGATCTGCAGTGGTTTGAGTAGGGCATTTCTAAAGATTGGTAGGACTTATGGAAGTAATTATTGTGAATGGCGGGGCAGATGGTACTTCATACTCTTTATCTTCTTGTGAATTGGCAGGATGGGCCTCCATTTTCTTTGAAAGCTTTCCTCAACAGCTAAATGATGATGGTGTTTGAACTTACTGCCAACAAGCAGTTCCAGGTTGTTCCATTCTCCCAGTCTCCTTGGGCTATATACATGGTTTGTGGTGGGAGAATAGTTCTCGAAGGCCTGCAATGTGTAAAGGCTAGCTAGCTAGGCCATGTATGTGTTCAGCTCTTCTTGTCATTTGGTCAGGTGTGCCTTGTCCTTCTTAACTGGCCAAATGAATGTGTTTAGTAACGTTGTTTAAGTTAGCTCATTGTTGTTGCTATTGTTGTTGTTGTTGATGATGATGACGATGACGCTGTTGCCGCTGCTTGTATTGTTAGGTTTCGGTTTGCCACAACCGAAACATATGGTATATCAAGAGAGAAGTAGCAACTTCACCACTGTTTTAGATGAAACACACCATAATTTGATGAATTATCCTTTAATTAAACAAAAAGAGGAACATTTCATATTTTATTTACTCTGTTTTCTTACTTTTCTTCCTAGAGATACAAATCGGGGATTGCAAATCAACCATTCAATTCAAGCATGGAAAATGTGGCTAAGGAGTTCTGTAGTGCGATAAGGTAGAGAAAGAAGCGCTAGACTTGTATGTTAGTTCACACCATTTAAAAATGGTGTTGACTCTTCCAATGTACATATGGCATAGTTGTATTGCAATTCGGACCGATGACTGTGCAAATCAATGACGTAACTGTGGATGGATCATAGCAAAACCATTACGCCGACCATCTTATTTTTCATTTGAATTTGGATCACTCACTATTTTACGTTTAACCATCCATTTGTTAGCCACTGATTAGATAATTAGGATTGTTTAGTCAATGTCAATTTAGTAATATGCTCCATCCACAAAGGGAGGCACAATCTGCATGGTCTTGATAGCATTACATCAGTGCCACATACAAGATGAGTCACCACCAATTTTTTAAATGTTGCAAAACTAACATAAGAATTTAGCCCATAAAAAAAGCCCCCCACAATCAGACAAAACAACACTTGTTAGCTCTTATTGCTTTTTGTATTTCATATCCATATTTTAGGTTTACTTAATATCTGATTTTAGAAAAAAAATATAAAAAATTGTAGGGCAAGTTAATCCATCGGCAATACCTCCTTTTAATCATGCTATGATTGATCACGGGTTTGTGTGGGCTAATTTATGCATCCCCAACACTAAAGTGTTGTGTGTGGGTGCTTGACCAGTCAACTTCTGGCTATGTGAGATTTTTCTAGTCATATGCCTCAGCTAGGAAATCCTTTTCTTCTCTGTTTTTTCTAAACATCCTTTTTTTTTTTTCCCTTCTTTTGATCTCCTTGCCATTTCTTTGAAATTGTAATTCTCATCCAGTTTCCTTTTGCCAAACCAAGAATCATTTAATGTTGATTTTTTTTTTTTTCTATCTTTTCTTCTTTTAAATTCAGTTGTAGTCTCTGCTTTACGCATAATGTAGACACACGCATAATGTAGACACATTAGCTATTGAATTACCAAAATTGTAAGTGCTGCTCTGGAGGCCGACAATTCCAATAATTGATCATTTTTCTAATCCCAACTGATAATGGGTCTTGGTAATCCTCCTTTATTTTCATTCAGCAATGTTAGTTTCTAGTAAAAGAATTCTCATATTTATTGAGGTTGTGTCTGGATGCACGGCTGATTTAGGATTGTGAACATTAATTCTATCAAAGATAAGATGGAATTTTAGTAGCGTCCTTCATTATTCACAACGAGAAGGTAGGCCATATCGCAGTTACATTTGAGATCTAAAAATCCAATTGAACATGTAGCTGATAAACTCCTTTATCAATAACAATATGATGTGTTCCATTCTTCAATAGAAGTGTTTATCTCTCTCTCTCTCTCTCTCTCTCTCTCTCTCTCTCTTTTTTACTTTTTTTTTTAAAAAAAAAAATTTTACCACAAAATAACAGCAAATTAAAATTTTATTTTGAAAACTCTGAAATGTGTCATAAATATGTACAACAATAAAATGTTACAAATATATAAATTATCAGTCAAAGCTCAACTGCTCAAGAGAGCAGGTACACTAATAACAAACAAGAAGGTTCCCTCTGTTAATTATTTCCTCAGATATCCAGTGTTCTCTAAACATCCTTTACCTCTTTCGCTTTTCTTGTTTGTTTGTTTGTTTAATTTTTTATTTTTATTTTATTTATTTTAATATGCACTCACTACCCACACACACTCACACCTCAGTGGAATTTCGCCACAATGGGTACTCGAACCCATGTGATGAAACTCTTGTGAGTCTACCACCAAGGCATGAGTAAGGACCCAGCCTTTACCTCCTTCCAACATCTGATCATTGAATCCACGTCAATATCATAGTCTTCGGGAAACAGGGAGCAGAACAAGAAGCCTGATTTCAATTCAATTAGAAAATGATCATAGCAGACTGTAACATCCCGACTTTTCAGGACCTGAGTATACGACCCGTTTCCCAAAACCCAAGTGTTAACCTTAAAGGATAGTCAAATTCGAGTATATATATATATATATATTTTTAATTATCAGAGTAAGCAGATGAGCGTAGAATGGACAAGTAAGCATAAAGGAAAATTTTCGAATTTCATTTAGAATATACAAGAGCTGCCCATAATGACTTATATAAACCAATGTCTTCAAAAATTAACAAATATAAGAATTACATGATCCAATACATGAGGAATAGTAGAATGCAAGTAAATTGGAGCCGCAAGACCCCTCAGCTTCTCAAGGTAGATACACTCATGCAACTCTAGCACTTGAACTCGACTTCTCGTCAGACCAAACCTGAAAATCACTTAAGCCACCTGTGCTACCTGTACGGTTGTATTTATTTGATAGATGAGTGGCCAACTCAGTGTGAACTCTCTTCAAGATTACACACCGCCGCATTAGGTAAGCATAGTTATAAAAACATGGCAAAACATACAAAACAATACATGATGTAGTCTTATTAAATGCATAGATGCATGAATGTATTATCAACCTAGGGTGCACATCCCACTGTCGAAATAAAGGGTCGCCCTAAGAGAGCTAGTCACCTGAAAAAATATACAAAGTTACGCCCGATGAGAACCAGCTATCCGGAAAAGACCATAATATATAGATCGCCCAAGGAGAATTTAATCATCCCGAAAAGACTACATGCTATGAAAATGCAGGATTAGCCCAACTGTTATTAGTCCGTTTAACAACCAGCAGGTTTAATAAGCTCAAAGGTCACTATGGGGAGCTTAGAGCCCAGCATAGGCTGACAGTTTAGGCATAGTGTCCCATTCCACCATCCCTGGCTCATGAGGCTACCACTTTAGGATGTTTAATGGATCCCAATCGACTAGTGGTTAATCATATTTAGTATATGGGGCTTACCATCGCATGGTTGCACAAAATAAAACATCGAACCCATCTAGGGCAAATACCAAAACAAAGCCACATAGGGCGATATCGAAACAAGTCACCTATGATAAATATCAAAATAAGCCACATAGGACAAGTATCAAAACCATGCGATAAAGACCATCCTTAAAAACTATTTGGACACAACCCCTGGATGGTAGACCCACATCAATATTCAAATCACGCCACCACTCAATAACCACTAAGTCGAAGGTCCATTACAACCAAAATCATCGAGTTACATCCCAAGTATGGGTGTACATTTATAAGTGGGGGTTTCCCACTAATGTACCAATTTAAATCCCATAAGCAATCCACAAATAATCCACAAGCATGAACAAATATACAAAATGAATATTAAGCATGTAATATAGCAATTCAATTTCAGCAATTAACATATATGACTATGAAATATATATATCAATTATAAATTGAAATAAAAACTATAACTTAAGTTAATGAAAAAATGGAAAGCTTAAGGGGAAGAATCATCACCTTATGTGTCGAATCGCCAACTGACGTCACTAGGAAACACGTGCACCCTTAGAATTGAATCCTATTATGGATTGTGAAGTTGTATATGAGATCAATATTTCTACAAAGTATCCATGGTCAAGATTAATACAACATAGGGTTTGAATTACTTATTTTCAGGGTTTTGATATATAATTAGGACTTTGTCTTAGGGTTAGGTCTTAAACTTAGATTCTAGGATTTGAACTCTACTTGGTGTATTAGTTAAAATTAAATCTTAATAACCACAAGAATACTATTAGCATTAGTGTTATAACTCATATTTGCTAATTATGTTAATAATGATAATTCATAAATTCATATGAAATATACCGATATTAGGTTCTATACCTAGACTCAAACCCAACACACAAATAGAGTTAGGCCTAAGTCATCTTTAGGGTTTTACTGTAGAGCTTAGGTTTCATCTTAGGGTACAGTTCTGGGTTTAGATTATGGAATTTGAACTTTATTTTGTGTTGTCATCTATTAAAGGGAGTAGTAAATGATTAAGATTAGTCAAATAAATTAGTTATTAATTTAGGAATATCAACAATGGCTATTATTATATTAAATTACCTAACAACAACCCACGATGGATCATATCGCTAATAATTCCAAAAACAATTAGTAATATTAACAATATTCTTAACATTTAGCCAATGTGACACTAATAGTCATTTTGATGAAAATAAATAGCGTGTTCTAGCGTTAATAATAATATTTTAAGAATGACAAGGTAAAATATTAATACTTTAATAATGAAGATTTTTATATGAATCAACTAATACTCATATGAATAATTTTCTAATGGTCAATCATATTTGATTTTAATAATCCAAAAAAAATGGTAATAACAATAGCAATTAAAATAAATTAAATCTGGACAGAGAAATGTGGGCTCACCTAGTCGACTCAGTTTGAGTCGAGTTGACTCGGCTCAAGACAAGCAACCAATCACTCCCCTTCCCTTTTCCTCCGTTCTTTCTTTCTTCTTTCCCTTTTCTTCTTCTTTTCTTCTCACCCAACCCCATGTCCAGCAGAGTTTGATGGACCCAACCAGCCAATGGGCTAGTGGTCTAACTCGATCCCAAACCGAGTTGACCCAGCTTGGCTAGGGCAGCCCCTGGCCTCTCTCTCTCTCTCTCTCTCTCTCTCTCTCTCTCTCTCTCTCTCTCTCCCCTCTGCTAGAGAACTTCCAGTGGACCAAACTCAAACAAGGCCATCCCCGATCTGCCCAGACTCACCCCGCATGTCCTGACTCAGTGCAGCCCACGTTGCACTAACTCTCCCTCTACCCTCTTCTAGAAATGTCTGGTTCTGACCAGACCCATCCCAAACCTGGACCGAACTTGGTACAGCAAGTTGAGCTCGCTAGTGAGTTGGGCTGGCTCGACTCACGCGGGTGCAACCACGCGCCAGCTAGCTCCTCTGCTTTTCTTCTTTCTTCCACCTTCTTCCTCTTCTGCTGCTGCTGGAGGTCCAGCGACGACAACCGAAAGTCCAGGGACGATCCAGCTCGTCCTCACATGGGCAGGACTCGGCTGACTCAGCCGTGAGTCAAGGTGCAGCACCGGTGCACCCTCTCTCATTCTTTCTCCATTTCCTTTCTTCCTTTTTTTCCGCCTCTTCTCCACCCTCCATCCTTCTGTCTTTCTTTCTGTCGTGTCTTGCAAGCTCAAGACTCAATTTAACTGAGTCTGAATGAATCAGCAGTTCGGAGAAGACGACGAGGCCGTCAATGGCGGAATCTCGCCCGCACGGCTTTCTTTCAATCAGGAGGTTAGGGACGGCTAGGATGGATGCAAGGGTGCTTGTAGAGTAGAGATTTTGAAGGTTGAAGGAGGTTTGGACGATGGGTTTCAAAATGGAGGAGAAATGGCCGGTTTTGGGGGTCTTATGCTTTCCTTTTGCAAAGCCCTAAAGACAACGGCTGGGATTGCTTTGAGAACGAAGGGTTGAGATGGCGCAGGAGCAGCTCACGCGGATTGCTGAGCTGGCTGCAGCGGGTACGGTTTCCGTTTTAGGAAATATGGCTCTGCAGGACCTAGTTGCAGCAAAGATCGTGTGCGTCTACACTCGATCTCGTGCATGGAATTTGGTAGGCTTAGGTAAATTTTGATTTCCTACAAGATGGACGGTTCAGATCAATGATATGATCTCGGGTGAGGCCCGCCTGATCGGGTTTCACGGACGAGGTCCGTTTGCTGGCTAAAGACGTAGAGAGAGCTAAAGACGTAGAGAGAGAGAGAGAGAGATCTCATTTTAAGTAAACGCGGGTCAGCCCGCTGTTGACCGAGCTGGCGTGCCCGGTGCATGCCGGGTATGGGTGCACTAGGTGCACTCGCACCACGCGTGGGGCCCAAAATGATGTTTTTGATAAATCCACACCGTCTATTCCTCTAGGTAGGCCCTATCATACCCTCTGACCAAATATAGGGCAGATCCAAGGTTTAGGTGGGCCATAAGAATTGATCAATGATTTTAAATGTCTATAGTGACAATCCGACGGTCGGATCGATTCCAAATCGATCATCAACGGTTAAAAGGTGCTTAAGAATTCATTTAGGTGGTTCGGGCCACCCGTTCTATGATTTTATAATATTAAATATTTTTATTAGGGTTAATTCAACATTTATTATTATTATCGTTGTTATTATTATTATTATTATTATTTATTTCTTTTATATATTTTGTCATATATAATTTATATTATAACAAATCATTAATATGTATATAAATTAAATGAATATCGGTAAGCAGAGATTAATATATATATTATTTGTATGGTCATATATGTATCAGGTTTTAAATTTTATATAAGTCATTAAATTTTTTCAGTATATTTTATTTTTATATATTATAGATTCTATAGTTCGTAATTTATATTAATGATGTTGTAAGTATATGCATATAATATGGATTATAGTTACATATCATTTTAATACGAAACTTTAAACATTTATAAAATATATAAATAACATTCCATAGTATATATATGTAGATTGTATTATTTTCTTTCATTTATACTAAATTATATTAAATGATAACACTCGAATACTGAAAAGTACGGGGTGTTACACTGACTTTGATAGACTAACATGTTGTCCTCCATGGCATGCCTTTGATTTCGCTTGGGGAAGATGTTTTCGGCTGTCATAGTGCATTATTTCACACCTTGTGATTGTGTACACATCTCAATACCCTTCCAAGTGTTGCAATCACAAGCGGAAGGCCGCCCGTATTCTTTGACAACCTCCCTTACTTATGGAGTGCAAGGTAGGGTCGTCGCCCGCTTTATCTTTGAATAGCTTCCACGATTCTTCATTTTAGAGCACATCCACCTTGATGTTAACTTGGGATGGCCCTTTATTGCAGTGCTCGGCAATAATATCCACCTTCTCTTTTTCCTGCTTGCTTATATCATAATGTCAAATTGGACATGGGCAACATAAACATCTCTTGCTTTCTCGTGCTTCCATATGAACATCTTGCTCTAGCCACGATGCGACTTCTTCGTTTTCTTCTTCATCAGCAGTAGCTCATGCCAACCAATCTTTACCCTAGAGGAGCGCATGGACACTTCTCAATTTTGATGAAAATTGAAAATCAATTGCTTCCATTGCCTTTTCAATGACAAGTAGCATCATAAGTGAGTCACTGTAAGAAAATTATGCCGAAATGATTGTGACCATCACTATCTGTGGATAGATTTAGAACATTAGAAAGAAAATTTCCATTAGCTCACGTTCAACTATCATATGGCATAGTTGTATTGCAATCCAGACCGACGACTGTGCAAATCAATGACGTAACTGTGGATGGATCATAGCAAAACCATTACGCCAACGAGATCATAAACCATCTTATTTTTCACTTGAATTTGGATCACTCACTATTTTACGTTTAACCATCCATTTGTTAGCCATTGATTAGATAATTAGGATTGTTTGGTCAATGTCATTTTAGTAATATGCTCCATCCACCAAGGGAGGCACAATCTGCATGGTCTTGATAGCATTACATCAGTGCCACATACAAGATGAGTCACCACCAATTTTTTAAATGTTGCAAAACTAACATAAGAGTTTAGCCCATAAAAAATGCCCCCCACAATCAGACAAAACAACACTTGTTAGCTCTTGTTGCTTTTTGTATTTCATATCCATATTTTAGGTTTACTTGAATATCTGATTTTAGAAAAAAATAAAATTGTAGGGCAAGTTAATCCATCGGCAATACCTCCTTTTAATCATGCTATGGTTGATCACGGGTTTGTGTGGGCTAATTTATGCATCCCCAACACTAAAGTGTTGTGTGTGGGTGCTTGATCAGTCAACTTCTGGCTATGTGAGATTTTTCTAGTCATATGCCTCAGCTAGGAAATCCTTTTCTTCTCTGTTTTTTCTAAACATCCTTTTTTTTTTTTCCTTCTTTTTATCTCCTTGCCATTTCTTTGAAATTTTAATTCTCATCCAGTGTCCTTTTGCCAAACCAAGAATCATTTAATGTTGATTTTTTTTTTTCTATCTTTTCTTCTTTTAAATTCAGTTGTAGTCTCTGCTTTACGCATAATGTAGACACACGCATAATGTAGACACATTAGCTGTTGAATTACCAAAATTGTAAGTGCTGCTCTGGAGGCCCACAATTCCAATAATTGATCATTTTTCTAATCCTAACTGATAATGGGTCTTGGTAATCCTCCTTTATTTTCATTCAGCAATGTTAGTTTCTAGTAAAAGAATTCTCATGTTTATTGAGGTTGCGTTCGGATGCACGGCTGATTTAGAATTGTGAACATTAATTCAATCATCAAAAATAAGATAGAATTTTAGTAGCGTCCTTCATTATTCACAACGAGGAGGTAGGCCATATCGCAGTTACATTTGAGATCTAAAAATCCAATTGAACATGTAGCTGATAAACTCCTTTATCAATAACAATATGATGTGTTCCATTCTTCAATAGAAGTGTTTATGTCTCTCTCTCTCTCTCTCTCTCTCTCTCTCTCTCTCTCTCTCTCTCTCTCTCTCTCTCTCTCTCTGTTCCATTCTTCAATAGAAGTGTTTATCTCTCTCTCTCTCTCTCTACTTTAAAAAAAAAAAAAATTACCACAAAATAACAGCAAATTAAAATTTTATTTTGAAAACTCTGAAATGTGTCATAAATATGTACAACAATAAAAAGTTACAAATATATAAATTATCAGTCAAAGCTCAACTGCTCGAGAGAGCAGGTACACTAATAACAAACAAGAAGATTCCCTCTGTTAATTATTTCCTCAGATATCCAGTGTTCTCTAAACAGCCTTTACCTCTTTCGTTTTTCTTGTTTGTTTATTTGTTTAATTTTATTTATTTTAACATGCACTCACTACCCACACACACTCACACCTCAGTGGAATTTCGCCACAATGGGTACTCGAACCCATGTGATGAAACTCTTATGAGTCTACCATTGAGGCATGAGTAAGGACCCAACCTTTACCTCCTTCCAACATCTGATCATTGAATCCACGTCAATATCATAATCTTCGGAAACAGAGAGCAGAGCAAGAAGCCTGGTTTCAACTCAATTGGAAAATGATCATAGCAGACTGTAACATCCTGACTTTTCAGGACCCGAGTACACGACCCGTTTCCCAAAACCCGAGTGTTAACCTTAAAGGATGGTGAAATTCGAGTATATATGTATATATATTTTTTCAATTATCAGAGTAAGCAGATGAGCGTAGAATAGACAAGTAAGCATAAAGGAAAATTTTCGAATTTCATTTAGAATATACAAGAGCTGCCCATAATGACTTATACAAACCAATGTCTTCAAAAATTAACAAATATAAGAATTACATGATCAAATACATGAGGAATAGTAGAATGCAAGTAAATTGGAGCCGTAAGACCCCTCAGTTTCTCAAGGTAAATACAGTCATGCAACCCTAGCACTTGAACCCGGCTTCTCGTCAGCCCAAACCTGAAAATCACTAAAGCCACCTGTGCTACCTGTACAGTTATATTTATTTGATAGATGAGTGGCCAACTCAGTGTGAACTCCCCTCAAGATTACACACCGTCGCATTAGGTAAGCATAGTTATAAAAACATGGCAAGGCATACAAAAAAATACATGATGCAGTCTTATTAAATGCATGGATGTGTGAATGCATTATCGACCTGGGGTGCACATCCCACTGTCGAAATAAAGGGTCATCCTAAGAGAACTAGTCACTTGAAAAAATACACAAAGGTACGCCTGAGGAGAACCAGTTATCCGGAAAAGACCATAATATATAGATCGTCCAAGGAGAATTTAATCACCCGGAAAAGACCATATGCTATGAAAATGCAGAATTAGCCCAACCGTTATTAGTCCGTTTAACAACCAGTAGGTTTAATAAGCTCAAAGGTCACTACGGGGAGCTTAGAGCCCAGTGTAAGCCGACAGTTCAGGCATAATGTCTCATTCCACCATCCCTATCTCATGAGGCTACCACCTTAGGATGTTTAATGGATCCCAATCGACTAGTGGTCAATCATATTTAGTATATGTGACTTACCATCGCATGGTTGCACAAAATAAAGCATCGAACCCATCTAGAGCAAATACCAAAACAAAACCACATAGGGCGATATCGAAACAAGTCACCTAGGACAGATATCAAAATAAGTCATATAGGGCAAGTATCAAAACCTTGCAATAAAGACCATCCTTAAATACCACTTGGACAAAACCCCTGGATGGTAGGCCCACATCAATATTCAAATCACTCCACTACTCAATAACCACTAAGTTGAAGGTCCATTACAACCAAAATCATCGAGTTACATCTCAAGTATGAGTGTACATTTATAAGTGGGGGTTTCCCACTAATGTACTAATTTAAATCCCATAAGCAATCCACAAATAATCTACAAGCATGAACAAATATACAAAATAAATATTAAGCATGTAATATAGCAATTCAATTTCAGCAATTAACACATATGACTATGAAATATATATATCAATTATAAATTGAAATAAAAACTATAACTTAAGCAAACGGAAAAATGGAAAGCTTAAGGGGAAGAATCATCACCTTATGTGTCGAATCGCCAACTGACGTCACTAGGAAAACGTGCACCCTTAGAATTGAATCCTACCATGGATTGTGAAATTGTATGTGAGATCAATATTTCTACAAAGTATCCATGGTCAAGATTAATACAACCTAGGGTTTGGATTATTTATTTTCAGGGTTTTGATATATAATTAGGGCTTTGTCTTAGGGTTAGGTCTTAAACTTAGATTCTAAGATTTGAACTCTACTTGGTGTATTAGTTAAAATTAAATTTTAATAATCACAAGAATACTATTAGCATTAGTGTTATAACTCATATCTGTTAATTATGTTAATAATGATAATTCATAAATTCATATGAAATATACCAATATTAGGTTTTATACCTAGACTCAAACCCAACACACAAATAGAGTTTAGGCCTAGGTCATCTTTAGGGTTTTACTATAGAGCTTAGGTTTCATCTTAGGGTACAGTTCTGGGTTTAGATTATGGAATTTGAACTCTATTTCGTGTGACCATCTATTAAAGGGAGTAGTAAATGATTAAGATTAATCAAATAAATTAGTTATTAATTTAGGAATATCAATAATGACTATTATTATATTAAATTACCTAACAACAACCCACGATGGATCATATCACTAATAATTCCATAAAACAATTAGTAATATTAACAATATTCTTAACATTTAGCTAATGTGACACTAATAGTCATTTTGATGAAAATAAATAGCGTGTTCTAGTGTTAATAATAATATTTTAAAAATGACAAGGTAAAATATTAATATTTTAATAATGAAGATTTTTATATGAATCAACTAATACTCATATGAATAATTTTCTAATGGTCAATCATATCTGATTTTAATAATAAAAAAAATGGTAATAACAATAGCAATTAAAATAAATTAAATCTGGACAGAGAAATGTGGGCTCACCTAGTCGACTCAATTTGAGTCGAGTTAACTCGGCTTAAGACAAGCAACCAATCACTCCCCTTCTCTTTTCTTCATTTCTTTCTTTCTTCTTTTCCTTTTCTTCTTCTTTTCTTCTCACCCAAAACCCCATGTCTAGCAGAGTTTGATGGACCCAACCAGCCAATGGGCTAGTAGTCTAACTCGGTCCCAAACCGAGTTGACCCGGCTTGGCTAGGGCAGCCTCTGGCCCCTCTCTCTCTCTCTCTCTCTCTCTCTCTCTCTCTCTCTCTCTCTCTCTCTCTCTCTCTCTCCCCTCTGCTAGAGAACTTCCAGTGGACCAGACTCGAACTAGGCCATCCCCGATATGCCCTGACTCACCCCGCATGTCCTAACTCAGTGCATCTCACGTTACACTGACTCTCCCTCTCTCATTCATTTCTCTTTCCCTCTACCCTCTTCTATAAATATCTGGTTCTGACCAGACCCATCCCAAACCTGGACCGAACTTGGTATAGCGAGTTGAGCTCTCCAGTGAGTTGGGCTGGCTCAATTCACGTGGGTGTAGCCACGCGCCAGCCAGCTCCTCTGCTTTTCTTTTTTCTTCCACCTTCTTCCTCTTCTGCTGCTGCTGGAGGTCCAGCGACGACAACTGAAAGTCCAGGGATGATCCAGCTCGTCCTCACATGGGCAGGACTCAGCTGACTCGGCCGTGAGTCAAGGTGCAGCACCGGTGCACTCTCTCTCTCTCATTCTTTCTCCATTTCCTTTCTTCCTTTTCTTCCGCCTCTTCTCCACCCTCCATCCTTCTGTCGTTCTTTATGTCGTGTCTTGCAAGCTCAAGACTCAGTTTAACTGAGTCTGAATGAATCAACGGTTCGGAGAAGACGATGAGGTCGTCAATGGCGGAATCTTGCCCGCACGGGTTTCTTTCAATCAGGAGGTTAGGGATGGCTAGGATGGATGCAAGGGTGCTTGCAGAGTAGAGATTTTGAAGGTTGAAGGAGGTTTGGACGGTGGGTTTCAAAATCGAGGAGAAACAACCAGTTTTGGGGGTCTTATGCTTTCCTTTTGCAAAGCCCTAAAGACAACGGCTGGGATTGCTTTGAGAATGGAGGGTTGAGATGGCGCAGGAGCAGCTCACGCGGATTGCTGAGCTGGCTGCAGTGGGTACGGTTTCCATGTTAGGAAACATGGCTCTGCAGGACCTAGTTGCAGCAAAGATTGTGTGCGTCCACACTCGATCTCGGGCATGGAATTTGGTAGGGTTAGGTAAATTTTTATTTCCTACAAGATGGACGGTTTAGATCAATGATATGATCTCCGGTGAGGCCCACCTGATCGGGTTTCACGGACGAGGTCTGTTTACTGGCTAAAGACGTATAGAGAGCTAAAGACGTAGAGAGAGAGAGAGAGAGAGAGAGAGAGAGAGAGAGAGAGAAATCTCTCATTTTAAGTAAACGCGGGTCAGACCGCTGTTGACCGAGCTGGCGTGCCTGGTGCATGCCGAGTATGGGTACACTAGGTGCACTCGGACCACGTGTGGGGCCCAACATGATGTTTTTGATAAATCCACACCGTCTATTCCTCTAGGTAGGCCCAATCATACCCTCTGAACAAATATGGGGCAGATCCAAGGTTTAGGTGGGCCATACGAATTGATCAATGATTTTAAATGTCTATAGTGACAATCCGACGATCAGATCAATTCCAAATCGATCATCAATGGTTAAAAGGTGCTTAAGCATTCATTTAGGTGGTTGGGACCACCCGTTCTATGATTTTATAATATTAAATGTTTTTATTAAGGTTAATTCAACATTTATTATTATTATAGTTATTATTATTATTATTATTTATTTCTTTTATATATTTTGTTATATATAATTTATATTATAACAAATTATTAATATATATAAATTATATGAATATCGGTAAGCAAAGATTAATATATATATTATTTGTATATTATTTGTATGGTCATATATGTATTAGGTTTTAAATTTTATATAAGTCATTAAATTTTTCCAGTATATTTTATTTTTATGTATTACAGATTCTATAGTTCGTAATTTATATTAATGATGTTGTAAGTATATGCATATAATATGGATTATAGTTACATATCATTTTAATAGAAACTTTAAATATTTATAAAATATATAAATGACATTCCATAGTATATATATTTAGGTTGTATTATTTTCTTGCATTTATATTAAATTAAATTAAATGGTAACACTCGAATACTGGAAAGTACGGGGTGTTACACTGACTTTGATAGACTAACATGTTGTCCTCCATGGCATGCCTTTGATTTCGCTTGGGGAAGATGTTTTCGGCTGTCATAGTGCATTATTTCACACCTTGTGATTGTGTACACATCTCAATACCCTTCCAAGTATTGCAATCACAGGTGGAAGGCCGCCCGTATTCTTTGACAACCTCCCTTACCTATGGAGTGCAAGGTAGGGTCGTCGCCCGCTTTATCTTTGAATAGCTTCCACGGTTCGTCATTTTAGAGCACATCCATGTTGATGTTAACTTGGGATGGCCCTTTATTGCAGTGCTCGGCAATAATATCCACCTCTTTTTCCTGCTTGCTTATATCATAATGTCAAATTGGATATGAGCAACATAAACATCTCTTGCTTTCTCGTGCTTCCATATGAACAACTTGCTCTAGCCACGATGCGACTTCTTCATTTTGTTCTTCATCAGCAGTAGCTCATGCCAACCAATCTTTACCCTAGAGGAGCGCATGGACACTTCTCAATTTTGATGAGAATTGAAAATCAACTGCTTCCATTGCCTATTCAATAACAAGTAGCATCATAAGTGAGTCACTGTAAGAAAAATTTGCCGAACGGATGATTGCGACCATCACTATCTGTGGATAGATTTAGAACATTAGAAAGAAAATTTCCATTAGCTCACGTTCAACTATACTCTAAGAATCAATGGTCAGGATTATTATTCAAACATGAATATGGGACAATAGCTTGTTTCTGGCAGAAGTGAAAATATTAACGGTTCGAACCATCAAATCATCTCATCATGTGGATGCTAGTTAGCAGCGACACATGAAACCGGCAAAACAAACTCCAACATACTTCAGGAAAAGATTTAGTGTTCCTGCTGCCACATCTCTGTATATTGAGTGTGGGTGAGAATTCCTGGGCATGTTTCTTTACTAACAAAATGTATGGAGGGAATCAAAGACTCAAATGTGCGTATGATACCCATCCACTAGAAATGGGCCGTGGGAGATATTAGTACACATGAGATTTTGTAGCAAAGAAAAAACGTGAGCAGTCATCTTTGATAAAAGGATCTCGTCCTTCTTGGATTGGTCAAAATACCAAATGTTTCTTAATTAACATAAAAAGCCAAGCTGTTTCACTTGGTGGGAGTAAATCGCTAGGTATTATTTTACATCTATCAAAAAAAGGATCACGAGGTATCATATAGTGATTGTATGGTATGCCTAGGCTTTTAATTTTTACAAGCAGGCCCGTGGTTTCATCATTCAAATTAATGTTGATAAGATGGGACTCAATGGAGATGGCCCATGCACCAAAAATCCCTCCATTGGAAATCCTAATAATGGGAATATTTGGCCTCTTATTGGTTGAATGAGAACTTTTGGCCACCTATTATTGATGGCTTTATGATTCTCCATCAGTGTGATTTTTGGTGAAGAAATGTAACATATATTTTAATTGTTTGAAACTTTAGAGTAAAAATAACCTTTTCACTTTTCGACCGTAAAATCTTGTCCCACAATAAATAGGGAGGAGTGTAGAGAGAGATGAAGAGATGTAGGATCCGTACTCTTGCTCGGGTGGTAGACTCACGAGTTTCAACACCCGGTCAAGGGTTCAGAGTATCCATAGGTGGTGAAATTCCACTAGCGTGAGTGTGTGGGGTGTGTGTGTAAAAAAAAAAAAAGAAAAGAAAAAAAGATGAAGAGATGTAGCTGTCTCAAAAATTATGATACATACTTTTCGAGGAAAATATATCATATGTGCAATCTACTCTGTGGGTGGGTTACACCCATTCATTGAGTCGTGTCATTGGCCATACATTGATTTTTGTGTCCAACTCGATGAGTGGACCGGTCTAGTTTACATACCAGTTGATGATCAAGATATGGCCCGCTACATATCAGTTGATGATCAAGATATGGCCTGCTGTATATGTCCTGATTGGAGAACCTAATGTCATGTTTAGGAAGTGACAACTTTTTTTGATTAGATAGCTATTTGATACCCTTGTAAGATTGATGGTTAGTGTGTAGACACCTGCAAATTATACAGATGGAATACTTTAAATTCAGCAATTTAAATTGTGTGACCTGTGGCACACGTATGTGGACCCAATGAGATGCCGCCACGTGTCAGTAGAATGAGTTAAATAATGGACAAAATCTTACTTGTATACCGAGTATATTGTTTACACCTGGCCTAACACGGCCAGATCAAAAGATCCAGAAGATGCCACATGGCAATAATGCTGTGCGTGGTGTGTAGATCAACTTCAAGAGGAGTTTGATACATGTACATGCGAGAGCATTATATGTTAGAATTATATCAAAGTATTCTATGTAAAAGCAAGAGTCACTCTTTTTCTCAGCATTATATGCCAAAATCTTTTCAAAGTATATTTCTATCTAACATTAAATACTAGGGTCATGCTAAAAGTTCCCTCTACGGATATCAAAGTCAAGTGACATAAGGACGAGTCCATTGACGGAAGACTCTAGCCAATGCACGATTTGAAGAAGTGAGAGTCTCTCTCTTATACATGTAGCCATATGCAATAGCCTACACTGTCTTGAAAGAATCAATGGGATTTATATAGTCGATCATGTAAATTCTTCACAATGTTGAAGACTACACAAGACTACCGCATCCTAAAAGCCAATAAAAGCAGCAATCAACCAAAAGCTCTAGGCACACGTTAAACATAATCTATTTTCTTTTTACATTTTCTTTACTTTTATCCTAGCATAACATAGCCTAGTCTTAGCATAAATCATTACCGTCCAACACTATTGCTATAGTACCGTAGAATAGATTGAATGTTCATAACCCTAAGTTGTTGAATCTCGATCAACTAAGTTCTTACTTGGAACATCATAGTTCTAGTCACATCCTGCTAACCATCCTTCTCAATTATCTGTTCTTACAGACAGATCATGTACTTATCATTGTCAGTGTTTATTTCTCTAGTTTATTTGATATTTTGTCGATTGTAATGACTCATATATATATATATACATATATATATATATATATATATATATATATATATATATATATAAAAATTGATATTATTTTAGTTTTTTTTAGTTTAATTGTTCATCTTTATTCCTTTAAGAAATACATTGAATGCTAGTAATGGTGAAAGAAAAGTACTGAAGTCATAAGGTAAAAAGAATCCATAAGAAAAGACTAACCCTTATCCTTTTGCAAATCACCTTATCGCTGATTACAACCGATGGTTGTCTTGATAGCTGGATTTTCGAATCTGGTCCAACGTATTTGTTTCGGTACAAGGGTCACTAGCGTTCAATCAAACATTGAGTCGACTAGACTCTGGCATGTTTGCACATCATACACACACCCAAATCTGAATACAGGTCCTCGAACACGTGTGGCCTTATGTTTGATTGAATCACGCAAACATGACCTAAATTATGATTAATGGATGTTTCTAAATTACGATTGGTTAGATGATTCTAGATTATGATTAATGGACATTTCCCACTGTTAGCCACACCCCACTTGGGAATCAATTTTTCGTTACCCAATATACCATGGACATTTCCTTGTTGAATTCATACCAATGGCTATTTTTCGTTTGAAACATTCATTAAATGTCTACCCATCCCTTGGTTAGAAAAGAAAATAAGTGTAACTTCTAATCTATGGCCCATAGCCATGTTTTGAAAAGTTTAACTGAAATTCTTAGTATTTCAAATGTAGAATGTTTCTGTGCCTTCATATCAACCACCACACTTTGCTGGAATATCAAAGCTTCTCTCTTTAAGCTTACGAATATTGAGGAGCTGTGAAAAGGGCTCCACATGCTCACTTGTTAGAAATTGTTGATAGTTGAAATCTAAACAAGAATTATTTCAAAGCATCATAAATCCCTTTATTAAATTAAGACAAAAATTGGAGCAGCATTGGGCTAGAACAATCGCTCTCTGTTTTTTGTTATTTACGTATTCTCATTGAAAATGGTTTGTGATAGGCAGCAAAATGTAAGACACTACCACACAACTTTAAGGTTTAGGGTGATTTGATGGAAAACCCAGATCACTCTTTGGTACATGTGCATGTACGCATATACGTGTATGGGCCATTTTGTGCACTCTAGATATATAGTGAACCGTTATAGCTGTGTGTGGCATTGGTGAACATGCAAGCAATTAAGAATCTTTAGTGTAGCGCATGAAAGATGAAGAACCATTTGTTAGTTTGAGCGAAAATGCTAAAAGTCAATGTCATGGTTGTGGGGAATGGTTTTGGTTCTTTCCTGAGTATGGGATCTACTTTGGAATAGAATTATTTTTGTTTTTGTTTTTGTTGGAAGGCAAGAAAGAAATTATCTTATCATCTAGACTGGCCAAAGTAAAAAAGATTATAAGAAAGGAGAACGAAAGAAAAAGATAGCAGCAACCTACATCTCAGGCCAGGAGAAAAGAAAAACATACACACTAAAATGCCCACACCTGGACCAGGAAAAGAGAAAAAAGCCCATATGCTGGTCTAGTGAGAGAAAACCCCCACCTGAGCCAGGAAGAAGTAAAACATTAGAAGCTTACAAAAACAATCCTTAAACTGAAAGGACTCTCGTCCATGGAGAATGATTAGCATCTCAAGCGATTGGAGAAGACAGATAAGGGGAGTAGATAAAGGAACATAACTAAGATTTTCAATTGTTTTCTTCCTTGAGTCAAGAATTCTTGATATGATACATAGACAATTGATATTTGAATTTAAATGCATGGCAAGTGAAGAGTTGCATTTGCCAAGAGGAGCAGTCTGAGTATTGAATAGTAGTAAGTGTCTTCATATTATAAACTTCAAAGTTGCATACCCCTGAAGAGACAACAAAGCAGAGGTTAGAGAAACTAAAAAGTAGAATTCTAAAACTCTGGTCCACAATGCTTGCACAACTCTTTACAGACGCAAGCATCCTAAAGGGCTTCTCCAGTGGAGAAAAGGCGCACACAACCAATCCTAGAATCTCAAAGAGTAACATTATATATACAATCCCCAGCACATGGTTGAAGGGGCTTCACTACCGTGTCTATGTAGAGTAGAAGGCACCTGAACATGGATATAAGAGGTGAGGAGGTACCAAGTTACACATAGATTGTACAGAGACTAATTTGCAATGATTGGGCTGATAATGAAAATAGGCATACTCCTAACATGATGAAGAATCCTTCTTAGAATACTTTCCTTTGAGAGAGATATCTTGGAAACAATGCAATTGCTTTTTTCTCTCTAAACATGCCTAAGCAAGAATGATATGGAATCCACAAGAGTGATATAAATCAGTCATATGGTATCCACTTGGGGCTATTACAAATGGAATGAAATTTTAGTTGCACAACAGGCCTAGGGCCTTCGGCCACTGTTGAAGAATGCATAGATTCAAAACTGGCCCCTTGGGTTCCGTTTGTTGGAGCCAATATGACTGTTAGATAATCAATCAAATGTAATATTTGATCGGTGATACATGTAAATTGGGATCCATTTTTAACTTTCCTATGTGTATGCCACAAGTGTACAATTTCTCGGTACCTTAGTAAACGCAAATTTCTTTGTTCCTCATCCGTCACCTGTGCATCATCCATGGGTACATAAACATTAGCTTAAGTCTGATATGCATTGTATCATAACCCAAATGATGATAATAATAATAACATAAATGGAAATCAAGAGGCTAGCTAAAGTCGCAGGTATGGAGACATGCAGACACCCTGCCATAAACAGCCACATGGGCTATGGTAGTGTGTTTGACATAATGTAGAAACACTAATACTAAAATCGTCTTTGAGGCATCAGAGGAAATTAGAACATGTAACGAATGTGTGGCATTAGCATAGCATAGGAAGAAAGCAAGCATGAAGATTAAAAGAGATTGGCTAATTCCACATACACGTGGGAACCATACACAACTGCATGTGTCACAATGTGAGAAATGTGTGACATCCGAACTTTCCATCAAGCGTGCTACACTGGTTAGATATTGTGACATAAAGTTCGGATGTCACACATTACATAACAGATGGATGGCCAGTAAAAAAACTGTCAATTTACTGTGTACGTTGTGGGACACCTAAAGAGTGAGATTCTCTGACGTTTTAGTAAGATGGATGTTAAGAATTATTTCTAATCTCACGGAAAGCTCCTATCTCAGACGTGTGCTTTCTACTTGCACGTGCTCCCGCACGTAGATATGTACGGTTCCACACGCTTGTGCAATAAGCAAACCTCAAAGGAAAGAATATACCTTAAGTCCAACCGGTTGAACTGCAGGTTATGGTCCATCCATCAGACAAATTCTAACTAAAAACGTTCATAGGACATCCTGTTCAATGGATTTGCAAAAAAAAAAAAAACATCCCTATCTACTTATTACGTTGACCACACTTTTATTTTGCATTTTTATCAATGGATACATGCTATTATATGTTGTGTGGCTCACTTGAATAGTGGATAGGGCTGATTTTTTGCATTATCATGATGGGGCCAACCTGTTAGAAGGTTTGGATTTAACAAGAACTCAATAGTTTGGAATTTATCAATTAGACGGAATTTTAAACTGGACACATTATATATACCAATATAATGGACGCGGATTTCCTGCAAAAGGCCATCGCAGGAAGTTCCTGCGCCGGAAACCAAAGTGGGGCCCACCGTGACGTTTGTATGGAATCCACTCCGTCCATCCGTTTTGTGAGCTCATATTATGACATGAAACCAAATGTGAGTAGGATCCAATACCCAGCAAGGAACTTCCTACGAAAGGCTTTCACAGGAACTCCGCGTCCCAATATAATATGATACCTGTTTAAACAGGGAATGGAATTGGGAGATGACTCTGTCGTCTCCATCCCAATCTAACCCCTCCCACCAATTCCTTTCTCCCTTTATCTCTTTAAGCGACGGCACACTGTCGGCCCCACCTTCCAGAGCCTGCACCTTTTTAAGCTTGGGACATCCATACACATAAATTGTTTTCAATGAATGCCAATCCAATTGCGGCGGTGGAACAGCCTCTCCTCCTCCATAGATTCGCACCAATTCCGGTAGAGAGGATAATCTCAGAATTTCTAGTTTAGGTAGGAGACCCTCATTATCCACCACATCTGAAATGATCTCTTCTACTCCTCCGCAATCATCCACGGCGAGGTTGACGAGATTAGGGAGCCCACCCTTCATCTGAACGGACGACATAACGGTCTTCTTAAAGAAATGGCACCTCCAAAGCACGAGAGAAGTCAGGTTATGGAGATCTTTAAGATTCGAGGTTTTGATTTTGAAGAACACATCATTGGGCGGTCCATCAAATACACGCTCCATTCCTCCACATCTCAACACTCGTATTTGTTCCAGTGAATTCCAATCCAGTTGCAGCAGGGGATCAGCGTCTCCTCCACATACGCGCACCAATTTCGGTAGCTCGCTTAATTTTAGAGTTCTTAGTTTAGGTAGGAGACCCTCATTATCTACCACATCTGAAATGATCTCTTCTACTCCTCCGCAAACATCCACGGCGAGTTCGACGAGATTAGGGAGCCCACCCTTCATCTGCATCGCCGACACGACGCTCTTCTTCAAGCCATGGCAACCCAAAACAATCAGAAAAGCGAGCTTTTGGAGATTCACCACTAACCCCATCGGCCAAATACTTGTCATACTCGTGAGATTTGAAAGATATAAGAATCTGAGTTTGGAGAGCACATCATTGCGTTGCTCCACCGTGGGTGGTCCATCAAATAAATGCTCCATTCCTCTACAAGAATACACACTGACATCGGTTAAATTATCCATTCCTTGCAATAAAACGGATGGGAGTAGATGCTTTAGTTCAGGACAGTCATACACTTCCAGCATCTTAAGGTTACGAAGTAAAAGGGTGGGAAGCAATCCCTCTTCATACTTAGTGATGACTTTCTTTAGATTTGGCAGCTTTCTTAACTCTAAACTCTGTAGATTACCGAATGCATTTTCAGGAGACTCCATTGCACTGACAACAAATTCCACATCATCACATTCCTCAACTGTAAGAGATTTCAAACTTGGGAATCCTCCACCGCGATTAAGTGCCTCTTGACCCTTGCATTCTTTTAACTTTAAATGGGTAGTCTGTGGTAAAAGCATTAGAGCCCATTCGGGGATGAGACTACAACCAACAATCTCCACATATCTCAACTCATCAGGGTTCGATTCAGGATAAGCACGGTATACACCACCAAAACCATAATGCCTTCGGTATATGCGGAAGCAAAACTTCTTCAACTTTGTCGGATGTTTAATCAGAGGATAGTCTTGTGGGAAACGTTCCACCTCCACAATACAGAGATGTAAATTAGATAACTCTTTCAAAGATGCCACTTCACTCAAAGAGGCATTGCTACTGCTGCTGCTGCTTGCATCTTTTTCTTCAGCCTTCCACTGGTAGAAACTGTTCCACATCTTCAATTCTTCCAGGAGAGTCAACCTTGATATAACACCACTTGGAACAATTTTAAGATTAACAGTATCTGTTAAGTCCAAGCTCCGCAGATTGACCAATTCTCCAATTTCATTTGGCAACTCACGTAACCAATAGTTAAATGACAGATCGAGAAATTCAAGCTGCTTCAGTCCCCCAAGTGCTGACAAACAATTCCCTTCTTCAAACTTGCAGCTCCTCAGGCAAAGCACCCGTAGATTCACCAGGTTTGACAGTGGTATCTTACTGATAGCTGTTCTGCTTAGATCCAGAACCCGAAGGTCTTTTGTTCCTTCCCAAAACCAACCTTGAATTTCAGTCAGCTGCTTATTTTCCGACATCATCAATGTCAGCAATTTAGGACAATGCATCCCTTCTGGCAGTTTATTAATTCCACATCGCCAGAGAGAAATCCTCTTGCATTCCTCCCAACTTTTCCCCTGTGGAAAACCTTTCAATCCGATTCTCACAAAAGATTTGCAGTCCTTACATTCTTCTGACGAAATCCAAATGGCAACATCCCTAACAATGTCGTGCATCTTTACATACCCTTCCCCTTCACCTGCTAATAACAAACAAGAAGATTTGAGTTCTTCAACCAAAGCGTGCCCTTTATTTAATGCTTCCTCCAAACTTTCAACATCTTCCAAAAAGCCTTCACCCTTCCACAATCTAATCATCTTGTCCACATGAATATTATAATCTTCAGGAAACAGGCAGCAGAACAAGAAAGCTGGTTTTAGCTGAGGTCGCAAATGGTCGTAGCTAATTTTGATAGAATGGTATACCCCGTTCTCCATGCCTTTGATATCGCTTGGCACAGATTTCTTCAGCTGTGACAGTGCATTATCCCATTCCTTAGGATTTCTCCTACCTCTTAGTGCCCGTCCAAGTGTGATAATTGCTAGGGGAAGACCGCCACATTCCTTTACAACCTCCTTCGCCTTGCTTTGCAAGGAAGAGTTATCTACAACAGCACCTGCTTTTTCTTTGAATAGTTTCCACGATTCCTCTTCTGAGAGCACTTTTACTTGAATGTCAACTTGGCTTTCCATTCCTTGACACACATCTTCTTTACGTGTTGTGAATATGATTTTACAATCTTCAAGGCTGTTAGTAGAGGGAATTCCTACATCAGCCAAATCAAGTCGCTCCCACAAATCATCCAATATGATGAGAAATTTCTTCTCTTGCATCAATCTATTCCTCAGATCACTTGCTCGTGAGGACTCGGTCCCATTCTCCTGGAGTGTGAAACCCAATCTCTTTGCAATGTCGCCCTGGATCCTTTTGATGTCCACGTCCTCTGAAACAGTCACCATTATGACTTTATTGAATTCTTGTGTCCCATGTAACCCATTGTTCACATTTTTCACAAGGGTAGTTTTGCCCACACCACCCATGCCGCATACTCCAATTATTTTGGTATTTTCATCACGTAAAGCACTCATGACTTCTTGGAGAGATGATTCTACTGATGGTAGACCCTGGATTGATGGAGCTTCCTCGTTTATGACGGTCGGAAGGGATTGGGGCATTGTCATCTTCATCTTGTCTGGATTCCCATCATCATAGTGCCTAACAATGCTCTCCGTCATCTGTTTCGCCTGCTTGCTTTTACTGTAACGCCATTTCAGATTCAGACAACGTAGACGTCCCTTGTTTTCTGCCACTTTTTGCTGTATCGTCGCTGCTTCTTGTATCATTTCGGCAGCTCGTGTTAGCCATAGCCTAACTTCTGGGGTTTCTTCTTCACCATTGGAGTGGTCCGGGCTTACCAATCGATCTATGCGCTCCTTCCTGGCCACCAGATCTTGTACGCGGTCTTTCAGATCCTTAACGTTGTCATTAAAATGCATAAAATAGCCCACATGTTCCTTAAGATAAGGGCATGCACACTTTCCGACCTCGACTGCAGCTGAACCCGCCACCTTTTCCATTGCCTATTCAACACAAATATCATCATAAACAACAAAAATAACAAGAACAAAGAAAAAGTGAATTATTTTACAAAATGAGTAGTAATGAAACTTGTTATAGGCAACTAAATTTAGCTCAATGACAAGTTAATCATTAAAAAAACTCAGGATTCAGCAACTACACTTGGTTGACTCCATTTGAGATTGTTTGCCAAACATATTTTGGATCAGCCAGATTTTTTGTCTCGAAGGAGAATATGAGGGATTTCACATGACGGAAGGATTGGATTCCTTGCCCACATCACGATGGCCCCATGCACTGCCGTAGAATAAGCCTATTCAACAAAATTATAGATGAATTGTAGGCTATTGTAGCCTTTTTACTTAAAAAAAATAACTTAGAAGGGAATAGGAGAATGCTGATTTTTGTTGTATTGCTTCTTCATATATGAAAATGAAATACATACACATATTTATAGCATAAAAACTAAGGGACATGACTCTTCACAAAGAGACATGAACCTTTTCAACTAAGGGACGTGACTCTTCACAAAGAGACATGAACCTTTTCAACTAAGGGACGTGACTCTTCACAAAGAGACATGAACCTTTTCACAAAAGTGCCTTTTCACAAAAGTGCATTAATTCAACACTCCCCCTTAATGTACTTTCTGAATTACTCCCAACATTTCTCGAAGATGACAAAAACTTTCTTTAGGGAGTGCCTTGGTGAACATGTCAGCCATTTGTTCTTTCGTCTTGCAATACTTTAACTTGATCTCGCCACTCTCAATAACTTCGCGGATGAAGTGATGCTTGATCGCAATATGCTTCGTCTTGTTATGATATACTGGATTTTTTGCAATTGAAATGGTTGACATGTTGTCACAATATATAGTAGTTCCTTCATTTTGCTTTTCGCCAATATCTTCAAGAATTCTTCGTAACCATATTGCTTGAGAAACTGCAAGAGATGCCGCCACATACTCTGCTTCTGCTGTAGATTGAGCAACGGTACTTTGTTTCTTTGACGCCCAAGAAATTATCCCGGATCCAAGAGAGAAAGTATATGCCGATGTGCTTTTCATATCATCTATGGATCCTGCCCAATCACTATCTGTATACCCTACCAATTTTGAGTTTGGAATAGGAGTATACATGATTCCATAATCCAACGATCCTTGGATGTATCGTAACACCCTTTTTGCAACTCCTAAGTGAGTTTGCTTTGGACAATTCATGAATCTCGAGAGTAAACTCGCAGCAAACATAATATCAGGCCTTGTAGTAGTGAGATACAAGAGACTTCCAACGATACTTCTGTACAATGATTCATTCACCTTTTTTGAACCATCGTCTTTTATCAACTTCTCATTTACTACAAGAAGAGTAGTAACTGAGTTGCATCATTCCATGTTGAATTTTATAAGAATAGATTCAGCATACCTTTTTTGAGAAATGAAGATTCCATTTTCGTCTTGAGAAACTTCTATTCCCAAAAAATAATGCATCATGCCAAGATCATTCATCTCATATGTCTTCATCATATCGAGTTTGAACTAATGGAGTATATTATGATCATTTCCCATAAGTATCAAATCATCAACATACAATGATATGATGAGAATAGATGTACCTTCAGTCTTGACATATAAGGTAGGCTCACACTTGCTCCGATGAAACTGATTCTTGGCAAAATAACCATCGATTTGGCTATACTAAGCACGCGGTGCTTGCTTTAGTCCATACAACGCTTTCTTCAACCGATAGACTTTATCTTCTTTGCCCTCCACCACAAATCCTTGTGGTTGAGCAACATAAATTTCTTCATCGAGGACACCATTCAAGAAGGCTGATTTGACATCTAGCTGAAAAATGGACCACTTCCTTTGAGCTGCAAGTGCAATGAAGGTTCGTATAGTCTCCAATCGAGCAACCGGTGCAAAGGTTTCATTATAATCGATGCCTGGTTGTTGTGTAAAACCTTTTGCAATGAGCCTTGCCTTATATTTTTGGATTGAGCCATCTGAATTGAGTTTAGACTTGTAAACCCATTTTACTCCAACAACATCTTTGCCGCTTGGACAATCAACTAACTCCCAAGTAGAGTTCTTCTCGATCATGCAAATTTCCTCTTCCATTGCTTTTACCCAACAACATATTGCTTTTACTCAACATGAACAACATCGGCAGTTATTTTAGCAAGACAAGTTCAAATCGTTTGGCTTCCTAGGAACAAATCATGAAGGCTGGATCCTTACTAAAGGTAGTAGAATAATCTATTCAACACTGCATGTTAACCTACAGGGCTTGGGGCGATTCGGAAACGTGGATCCAGGTAGCTTTTGGGGCCTCTGGGCTCGTTTTGGGGGGCTTCATGGTGGTGTTTTCTTGTAAATCTTCTTTGCGATAGGTGACCTGAGCCTTGGTTTTTTGTGGCTTTGTGGTCCCCCGAAGTACAGTCCTTGTATTTTCTCTGTTTTCCTTTGAATGATATTCAGGGCTCATATATATATATATATATATATATATATATATATATATATATATATATATATAATTAAATAATAATAAAAAACCCTACATGGAACGCGAATTAGCTGTGATGCCAGATACAACCAGGTGGGGGTGATCCTGACCGTGGGGCCCACCTTGATGTATGAACCATATATCCACATTGTCCATCCATTTTTTTCAGCTCATTTTAGTGCATGGTCCCGAAAATGAAGAGATACAAATCTCTGGAGGATCACATGGTAGGGATTGAATTCCTGCAATTAAAAGCCTCTTAGGGGCCATAAAAGTTTTAGATCCATCTGCTACTTGTGTTTTCCCTTCGTCTACGTCTGTGGGACCTTAATTATTAGGTTGGATGACGAATAAACTTTACACTCAACCATATGAGGTTCTTAATGGTCGGTGTTGAATGACCACTGTTCCGTGATTCAACCCAGATTTGTATCGATCTGCTTCAATTTTTGGGGGATTTTTATAAACAAGTACCTCATGATACACTATTTACATATCTGTAAGTTTTTAAATTATGTTTTCATTAAGATACTTCACTAATTAAGTTATTGTCAGAGAGCTACCGTATGTTAATTTTTCTTAAATGACAAAAACTGCCACTAATTAATGTAACTACGTAAGAAAAAAACATTGCTGTGGCACCATAATCCAACCAAGCAAGGGATGTGTCGGGCCTACCATTATATATGGGTTTTATACACACCGTCCATCCATTTTTACAAGTAATTTTAGGATACGAGCCCCAAAATGAGGTAAATCCAAGGCTCAAGTTGACTACACCGCAGGAAGTAGTGGTGATAATGATACCCACTGTTAAAACTTTCCCAGGGCCACTATGATGTTTATTTTCCATCCAACCTGTTCATAAGGTCATATAGCCTTAGGTGATAAGAACATGAAGTTTTTTCTTAAACAGGACTGTATTTGGGAATCTTTTCCAGAACCTCAATTTGGCTGAAACAAACCTGCATGGAGCTGAAATGGAGGCCCCAGGTGTTGCTGACCCAACCATGCTGCAGACGCTCCAATCAGCTAGGAACAGGATGACCCAACTCGAACTCTATGAGGAGATTTTTTGGAAACAAAAATCTAGATCTCATTGGCTGGAAGAAGGTGATAGGAACACAAAGTTTTTTCATGCAACAGCGACAGGAAAAGCAAGAAAGTATGCCATCCAAGAGATCGCCCAGGAAGGGGTAGTGACCCTAACAGACAAAGATGCAATCAAGAACCCTGCTGTACTGTTCTTCCAAAATCTCATGCAAAGTGATCAGGAAGCCCAGGAAGGAAATCTCCTCAGCATTATTTCCCAATCCGTAGCCGAGGAAGACAACAAGTTCCTTCTCTTCAAACCTTCTATGGAGGAGGTGCGAGAGGTAGTCAAAGCCCACCCCCCGGATGGAGCGCCGGGTCCTGATGGCTTTTTGGGAGTGTTTTCCAAGCATGTTGGAATACGGTGAACCAAGATATCTTCCTGGCAGCTAGATTCTTCTTTAAAGGAGGAAGCCTCCCAAGGTGTCTCATCTCAACCCTCCCGCGCCTCATCCCCAGATAAGTTCACCCAATTTTTTTTTGGATTTTAGACCTATTAGCCTGTGCAATTGTTTATACAAGATCTTTTAAAAAATTACACTACAAGGTTGGGTAGGATTCTCCCCAACATTGTCTCGCCAGAACAGGGTGCATTTATGCAGGGTAGGTCCATAGCGGAAAGCTGTGCGTTGGTCCATTTGATCTTCCGGGATATCAATATAAAAACAAGAGGGGGAAACATTCTGCTGAAGCTGGATATGGAAAAAAACCTACAATAGGCTCAATTGGGCTTTCCTGAAGAAGGTGCTTTCTAATTTTGGCTTCGACAACAATTGGATCACCTTGGTGGAACGGTGTTGGTCTAACTCATGATTCTCGATCCTCATCAATGAAGAGTCATCGGGTTTCTTCAAATCATCAAGGGAGCTCTGCCAAGGACATCCAATCTCGTCGGGCCTATTCATTCTAGCAGCGGAAGTCGTAGGTCGGGGCTTCAATCAACTTATGGAAAGTGGCTTATGTCAATCCTTCAAGACACGCAAAAATTGTTCGATAGTTTCTCATCTCCTCTTTGCAGATGATATAATCCTCTTCGCTAATGGTAGCAGTGACTCCCTAAAAAAGATCGCTAAATTTCTTAAGGACTATGAGAAGGCTTCGGGGGAAAAAAATTAATACTGACAAGAGCTTCTTCATATCATCATCGTCTCAAACCAACTCCAGAAGTAGAGTAGCAGCAAATATTCTGGGATTCCGTAAGGCAACTCCTCCATTTACATATTTTGGGACGCCTATCTTCCAAGGTAAATCGAAGAGATTGTATTTTCAAAGTCTGATTGATAAAATTCAAGAGAATAGCGGGCTGGAAGAGCAGGATCCTCTCTCAAGTGGGCAGGCTAACCCTGATTAACCATGTGCTTTCCAAAGTGTCCCCATTCACAAAGCCGGTAGTGCAAGAAGGGATGTCCCATCCTACGTCTTGGCCAACCTCAAAAGGTCCTTCTCTCGATTTCTTTTGGGGTGGGAAGGCAACAAGAAGAGATGTCACTGGGTCAATTGGAAGAAGATGGCCCTCCCAAAATCAGAAGGGGGACCGGGCTTGAGAAATTTTATGTCAGTATTGCAAGCCTTTAGGATCAAATTTGCTTGGACTATCCATTTCAGGGGAACATTAGGTTGTTGGTGTAAATATATGAAAGCAAAATATGCAGCAGACTACCAAGCAGATGGGGGTGTAAATCTTTCATCTTCAGCTTCTCCCTTTTGGAAATAGGTCTAAAAGTTTGGACCATTTGTGTCGAACGATCCCGCTCGCTTGTGGACCGAGGGGAGATGGGTTTTGGGGATTGAGATTGGTTTGGCTTGGGCCCCCTCAGTAACTGGAGGCTCAGTCCGATCCACGCGGGGAACCAAAACCTCAAAGTTAAGGATATGATTGGTCCAGGCAGTTGGAGATCTCCTACCAAAATTAGAAACCTTCTGCCACAACACGTAATAGACCACATCTTGGCAGAAGGAATTTGCACATCCACAGAGGACAACAGATGCATCTAGCAGGGCTCAGACAATGGAGAACTTTCAGTCGGTCTAGCGTGGGAGTGTATCAGACAAGGGAGAGCGAGAAGCACTGGTCGAGGTAGGTGTGGCACACGAAATTCCCTCCAAAGATCGCTCTACTGTCCTGGAGGATCATCCACAATGCGATCCCTTTAGAGAACTGACTTCAAAGAAAAGGCATTTAGCTCATCTCCAGGTGTAACTGTTGCTACCCTCCCCTTTCGCTGTGTGCGGAATCGATCGATCATCTTTTCGCCTTGAGTAGAGCAGTAACCCAGGTATGGAATTTCTTCAACAAAGCTTTTAATGCCTGCTTCTCCCCTATCTCCTCAGCGTTAGTCAGAGCTAATCAGTGGCAGATGTCCTCTTCCACCTCGTCATATATCCTTCTCCTTAAAGGTCTCATCCCTGCTTTCATTTTTTGAGAACTTTGGATGGCAAGGAATAATTCTAGATTCAAGAACCGGGAGATGCGAGCCTTCGGAATCATATCCAACATCCTTAGCTAGATTGATCTAGTGGGCCCCACCCTGCCGAGGCCCAAGTCCCTTCGTCTTCCCCTTCTACTCACTCTAAAAATTCTTAGAATCAAAGCCTGTCTGCCTAAATTGCCAAATTCTTCGGTTGTTAAATGGTCAAGACCCCAGCAGGGCTAGATCAAAGTGAATGTCAACGGCTCCACAAGAGGGAACCCGGACCAATCAGGTAATGGAGGCATGGGAAGAGACTACAAAGGGGACTTCCTCTTCGCCTTCACCTACTGTTACAGCTTCAGAATGAATTTGAGGGGAGAAATCAAGGCGATTCTTAACGGGTTAACCCAGGCTACTTGCTTCGAGTACTCTAGAGTTGAGTTTTCCAGTGACTCCAAATCGGTGGTGGTTGCCCTCTCAGTAGATAAACCAGGCTCCTGGTCATTGTGGTATTGGAAAAAGAGAATTGCAGCCCTGAAGGGCCGCATGGAATTTCATATCTCCCATACCCCAAGGGAAGCCAACGTTGTGGCTGACGGGCTGGCGCGCATGGGCAGCACAAACCAGGCTAATGAAACATTCACAATTGTTCAGTCCCTCCCGCCATCCTCCAGGGGTCACATCTTCCTAGACAAAGTGGGGTTAGGCTACATCCGTGAAGCCTAACACATCCTCCCCTTTCTTTTCTTTCGTATATGATAAGGGGGCCGACTCCCTTTTGTCATTGGCCCTACCCGAATTGCACATTGTAAAGCCTCAATGCTCCCTTCCATTTTACAATATACAATGTTTTTAAAAAAAAAATAATAATAAAATAAGGTAAAACATGTATACCGTTAGATTTTTTTTTTTCCAAAAAAAAAAAAAAAAAAAAAAAAAAAAAAAAAAAAAAGGTCATGCATATAGTCCTAGAGGAAGGGAAAAAATAAATTTAAGCTTGATTCAAAACTCTTGTGGCCTCAAAAGTTTTCAATGATAGATGTTTAATTCCCAATGTATAGTCTACTTGAGCCTTTTAAGTGAATCATTTTTTATGTTTATATTTCGCTTGTATGCTAAAATGATTTAGCAAAATGGATGGACCGCGTGGCTAAAATTCATACTTCATTGTGGGCTACAAAGAGCCATGCTTAGACGGATTACCATCCATGTGGGGGCAGGACACAATTGGCTTTCAGCAATATGTTGAGGTGTAATTATTAAGAAAAATCCTAAGAACAGAAAAAAAAAAAATCATAAAGTTTTTCTCGGAAGGCTGATTGTATTAGGATGTGACTATCAATCAGTGTTGTGGACTAATCATGATGTATGTATTTTATCCACACCATCCATCCATTTTTTTAGATCATTTTAGGATATAACCTTAAAAATGAGGCAGGTCCAATTTGCATGTGGACCACACCGCAGGAAATAGTGTGGATTAAATGTCCTCCATTAAAAATTTATCGCGGGCTACAAAAATTTTGTATCAAGCCGATATTTGTTTCTTCCCTTCATCCAATTCTTTGAGAACTTATCATAGGTTAGATGGTAAATAAACATTATATATGGTGGAGATTATGGTATGCCCTAGGAAGTTTATTAATGAGGTTCAATTAGCATTGTTTCCTATGGCACGGTCCATCTGATATTTGGATCTGCTTAATTTTTTTGTTTATGCCCTAAAAGGAGTTCACAAAACAGATGGATGAGTGCAAATGGTCTGTTTTGAAGGCACAGAAAATTATAGTCCTTCTTGCCAATGACAACCGCTCACAAAAAAAAAAAAAAAAAAAAAAAAAAAACCCCGAATTTTCACTTCCCAATGGATTGGTCACCACACAACATAACTTGAAACTTCTATGGCCCCACCATGATTTATGTGTTAGATCCATACCACTAATCAATTTTTCAAGATTATTATAGAGGAGCCCAAAAATGAAGCACATCCAAAGCTCAAGTGGGACCATTGAAATCTTCTCAGGGTCCACCGTAAGGTTTATTTTCCATCTAACCTCTTCATAATTTCACACAGACATAAATATCAACTTGATCACAGCCTTCTGTGGCTCAAAATGGTTTTCAACAATAGGCGTCCAATTCCAACTGTTTTTTGTAGTATGGCCCAATTGAGCCCTTGATGCGGGGATGAACGTGATGAGGTCGATCACCATCTTCCCCAAGGATAACTACTCCGAATCCACGGAGCTTCTTTGTACTCCTCACAGAGACTTCTTGAATCCACGAGGAAAAAATAAGAAAAATATAAATAAATTCTATAAAATTCATAATTTGATTGATTAATGTCTAATGTGTCTCCTTCCACCATTAATAAAGAAAAAAAAAAATCAAAATCCGTAATTACCAAAAATAGTAAAATTCTAACTCTAATAAAAATCCTAATTCTAATAAAACTCTTCTAAAGCCTAATTTCTAAAAATAAAAATTCTAAATAAACTTTTGCTAGAAGAGTCCTAGCATAATTACAAGTTATTTCTAAAAAGGAAGAAAATCTAAAACACTAGAAATACAAAAATATTTAAAAATTTGAAATTACTAAAAATAGTAATTTTTTTAAAAAAAATCATTTTTTGACTTGAAAGTGCGTATTTTCTGATGAAACAGACAGATGCGACCCACTTTGTCGGTCAGTTCACCTTGGATGGCCCGTTTTAGTAAAGATTGATAAGTTGTGCACCCCGTAATGATACCCGGATCAAAAGTTACGGTCCACCTTCATTTGGCCCAACCATGCTAGGAACGTATTTGTGACACGTTCTACATCAGACCCCTCCACTTAAAAAATACTCATCCTCAAGTTACTCAAGGGACTTGACACATGATTCTAAGATGACTTCTGATGTTGATGTTTATTAGCCATTTTCTTATACTTGGCATTAGGCTCTTGAGCTGATACAATACATATACTTATGCTTTCCTTGACTAGTATCGATAAGTTCCTTCACTTCTACCTTCAAGATCTCAAATTCTTTCTGATGTTGTGGGCAATTAGGTAGACTTATTCATATGACAAGATCAATGTGGTTTAGTATATCTCGTATGGGAGATAGTTTATCAAGGAGTTCATTAAGCATAATCACCTTGAACTCCTACAACACTGGCTTCAAATCACTTGGGATGTTCATAGGCTTCATATATTATTTCTTTTCAACTAATGCATATATATCTCTTGTTTCCTCAGATTGTTTAACAAAAATCTGTTCAGTTGTGAAAGATTGTTCCTCAACTTTAGAAGTCTTGAGTTGGTTCTTCATTCCCATAGGGACGAGGCTAATCTTTCTACCGTCTTCAGTAAATATAAATGCATTATCCCAACCTCTATGCATAGCAATAACATCAATATTATTTTTTCATGGTTGTCCAAGTAACATATGACAAACTTTCATGTTGACTACGTCACAAAGTACTTAATTCTTATAATTTTTTACCAATTGAAAATGAGACAGTGGATTGGTTACCTTTGTTTTGTTGACCTCCTTGATCCATCCAATCGTGTATGGAGATTGATGCTTTTCTGTTTTCAGTTACAGCTTTTCCACCATTATTTTCGACACGAGATTCTCACTACTCTTAACATCGATGATCACATTACAGACTTTTTGGCTTAAAGTGCACCTCATTCTAAGGATGTTGTCTTGCTGTAATTCTATTTATACCTTTGGCATATATAACGACTTCCTCACAATCAAAGTAGTGGCCTGCGATTTACCATCATCTGATGGTGCTTTGCAGAAATTAGGGTTGTATCGTACAGACCACGGGCGGTTGAGTATCACTTTGAGCTTGAAGCAGAATTAACGTATCCATAATGCGGTCCAGCGTTGCCTGCAACCCTTGCATGATTAACTGACTCTCCCAGTGGAAAGCTTTCATTCTTTCCGAAAGATAACAAATCCTTGGATCACCGTCCATAGAATTTTTGTTCATACCTTCGTTGTTTGCCATCGGCCCGAGGAGAGTCCTTACTCTGATGTCAATTAACGCAGGGATGAACGTGATGAGGTCGATCACTGTCTTCCTCAAGGATAACTACTTCTAATCCATGCAGCTTCTCTAGACTCCTCACAGAGACTTCTCGAATCCACAAGAAAAAAAACCAAGAAAAATAGAAATAAATTCTATAAAATTCATAATTTGATTTATTAATGTCTAATGTCTCCTTACACCGTCTCCTTACACCATTAATAAAGAAAAAAATAAATCAAAATTCGTAATTATCAAAAATAGCAAAATTCTAACTCTAATAAAAATTATAATTCTAATAAAACTCTTCTACAGCCTAATTTCTAAAAATAAAAATTCTAAATAAATTTTACTAGAAGAATCCTATCATAATTATAAGTTTTTTCTAAAAAGGAGGAAAATCTAAAACTCTATAAATAGAAAAATATTAAAAATTTCAGAATTATTAAAAATAGTAAAAATTTTAATTTTATTTTTGAGCTAAATGTGCGCATTTTCTGATGAAACGGACAGACGCGACCCATTTTGTGGGTTGGTTCACCTCAAATGGCCCGTTTCAGTAAACATTGATAGGTTGTGCGCCCTGTAAACAATACTCAGATCAAAAGTTACGGTCAATTTACGGTCCACCTTCATTTGGCCTGTGACATGTTCTACATCAGCCTTGAATCTTCCTTGATTTTGTTTCATGTCTAAAATTATATGGAAAAATAGATGGACGTTGTGGATCTGATTCACACATCACGGTGAGGCTCACAATAGTTTCACATGTGAACACTTTGGTTTTTCTTCCCTCGCTCAGCAAGAGACAGTGAGAATGTCAACACTTTCAGATTTCTTCTCTTAGACACCAAGGTGGCAGAACAAGTGTACGTAAAATTCTCATGTCGACCCAATGATGATGTATTTCTTAAATCCATACTGTCCATCCGGTTTTCATATCATTCTAAGACATGAGCTAAAAACAAGGCAGATTTGATGCTGAAGTAGATAAAGGCAAGTTCAATGCTGAAGTAGACCACACCACGTGCACATGAAACATCAGGAATTGACTCGCACCAGTGAAAAAAATTTGGAGCCACAGAAGGATATATCAAGCAGATATTTGTGTTTTATCTTCATCCAGGTCTGCCTAACCTTATAAACAGGTTGGATGGCAAATAAACCTCATGGTTGATCTTAGAAAGGTTTTAATAATAATTCATTTAATCCACACAGCTATATAATTTGCTTTATTTGAACTTGCATGTACCTCATTTTTGGGTTAATGATTTATAATGATTTGGAAATTTTGATGAATAATGTGGATATTACACATCAATAATGGTGGGACTTAGACAACTCCACACGTTGAAAGGTATGTTGAATAATAAACAATCTACTCGGACCGAAAATCTGCGTGTTATGTGAGACGGTGTCATGGCAATGACGTGAACCAATAATAAGGGAGGGCGCAAAAATTGCATGTGCCTTCAACTTAAATCCGCGCTAAATCCAGACACCCTTTAACATGCTGGAGCGATTGCCTGTGACACTAGGCACAAAGATATCTTGGGCCCGGGCTGTGTGGAGTCTACAGAAATGTCCCTAACAAATCCACTCTGTCCATCTGTTTGAAAGACCACATTAGGACATGGTTGTAGAAATCATGCAAATCCAAAATACCGGTAAGCCACACCCAAAAAAAAAAAAAGTGAGAACCATGCGCGATGTCTACTGTTGAAACTTTCCTAGAGCTGACCATGATATTTATATGCCCTCCAAACCGTTCATATAATTATTATCACTCAGATAAACTGTAGGAACGAGTATCATCCTGATACAAAACTTCTGTCACTACCAGGCGTTCAATCCCCTCTGTTTCGCGTAGTATGACCCTAAATGAGTTTTGGATATGCAGTCTTTTGAAAACAAATAGATGCAGTCGTGAATTTGTCTTGGACAGAGAACCTTTAACTTGAATAGGGTTTACAAACAGTGCTTTGTGGGCCCGGCCATGATGCATATGTTTTATCCTTGGTCGTTCATCCATTTTCTTAGATCATTTTAGGGCATGAGCCTGAAACGATGCAGATCCAAATCTTAGTTAGACCACACCATAAGAAACCGTGGTGATTCAACGAACACCGTTAAAAAGTCTTTGGGGCCACACATTCTGCTCTGTGTGGCTACATCAACAAATTAGATGGAAAATAAATATTACAGTAGGCTCAGGAAGTTTTTAATAGCAGGCGTTCAATCACCACTGTTCCTATGTTGTGGTCCACCTGAAGTTTGGATCCGACTCACTTTTGGGCTCATGCCCCTAAAATGATCTGAAATTGGAAAAACGGATGGCTGGCATGGATGAAACACATACATCATTGTGGACCCACGTAGCACGGATCGGTTGTAAAACTTTCTGTCCCTACCAGGCGTTCAACCCCCTCTGTTTCGTGTGGCATGGCCCCCATGAGTATTGGATCTGCGGTCTTTTGATAACAGATAAATGGAGTGAATTTGTCCCAGACGTTTCTATGGGCACAGGAGAGCTTTAACTTGAATAGAGTTTGCAAACAGTGTTTTGTGGGCCCGGCTATAATGTATGTGTTTTATCCATGTGGTCCATCTATTTTTGAGAATATTTTGTTGGGGGACTGCGGAAGCACACGGAGATGAATCTAGGATAGCAATCCAATAGCATTAAGCAATAACGAAAAAGAACACATTGATTTTAATGTGGAAAAATCCTTACGGGAAAAAACCACGGCACAAAGCGACATATATTACTATGAAAGCAGAAATTACAAAGAGATAGAAATCACCCGATTCAAACAACCTCGAATCTCACCCTTGCTAAAACCTTTGAAACCCTATGATAATTTAGAAATACTTAGAATACCTCCCAATCCTGTTTACACCCATATATATAGCCTTGGAAAGAATGCCAAACGAAATCGGAATCAAATCCCGCAAATTTGCAACTTTGCGAAAAATCTGTGCAGAATCTGTCAATGCCATTGAACACTTATAGATAGCATTGAAACCAATCCTTTGATGGCATCGAACACTCATCAATGGCATCAAACTAACACCTCAATTGTCCAGACACAAAATATGATTTTCCAGAAATTCTCGATGGCATCAAACTCTTTTTTTTCTTTTTCCAAGTGGACTCTTGCCAAAATGTCATTAATCACAGAAATTTACAACCCTTCGGGTGCATCCCAACAAAAGGAAATGGACCACACCTATCATATAGCCTCTAATTGAGCTAGATACACAAAATCAAAACTAAAAAACTGGAGGAAGCACCCTCTAGCTTCTTAGACCGATCTAGAAATTCTGCTGGCCTACCCAGAAAATTGAAACACATTCAAGGGCTTCTGAAAGATCCTAATCATGCGCTATCCAGAACGAGAAAACCTCTGACTAACCTTGGAAGGTCTAAGCGAGATCTGTATATTCTATCTGGACATCCTTCACTTGCCTGCCTCGCCAACGTATCTGCCACCGAATTCCCTTCTTGAAAAATGTGGTTGAAAGAAAGGCTAAGGCTCCGCCTTTTTTGCTTGATTTCTCCTAGAGTATACCAGATATTCCATGGAATGGGGGCAGTAGGATCCTCTGCCACTTTCGCTATGAGCTTAGAGTTTGTTTCCAGAACACTATTGGCTAGGCCTAGGTTAGTGCAAATGTTCAGCCCATCTAGCATGGCCTGAGCCTCCTCTACTATGTTGGAAGCCATATCCTAGTTTCTATGGAAGGCAAAAATGATTCGGCCCAGGTGATCCCTACAAACACCCCCGCCTCTGCTCTCACCTGGATTGCCTCTCGAAGAGCCATCGATGTTGAGTTTCAACCAATCTTTAGGTGGTTTGGCCCACCTAACAAAAAATAGGCTTGCCTACAACAGGCGGGATGGATCTGTTGATTTTCAGGACCTGAATAGTGATGATTTTAGACAAGATTTCCTATCAGGGACTGGAATGGAGGAGCCAATCTCTCTCAGCCAGCTTGAAACTTTAAAGATGATTATTTTAGCAGACATGGCATGGCCCTCAAACCAGGCTGAATTTCTACTAAGCCATATTTCCCAAATGATGAAGGAGGGGGCGATGCCAATTAGGATAGAGAATCTGGATTTTAAACTTGCCTTAGAAGTCCATTGCTGTTATCTCTGGATGATAGATTGGTTGTGGATGATAATCTCTGGATGATAGATTGGTTGTGGATGAGGGGGATATCAAACAATCGGTAAAAGTAGCTCCAAACTTTCCTTGCTATGCACCCATGACAAAACAGGTGGTCAATGTCCTCCACAGCGTGAAGGGGCTGATCAGGGTCAAAGTTTGGCTACTAGCCCCTTATTAGCCCATTTCTCTGAGGTACAGCTGCTGGACTGACGGAGGCTATGATCAAGTACCCAGTTATACAATGGGTAGCAGATGGGGGGTTCTGAGATGATTGTTCTTGGGAAGGGAGCTTTGAACATCATTCACATCTCGACGCCAACGAAACACCTACACTTTGCATAGCCGCGTCAACAGGGATAGCCCTATGGATGTATTTCCAAACAAAAATCGCCACTTTCGGGGGCAGGAATTTATTTTATATCCACTTTGATCAGTGTTTAATAGAGTGGTGTTGTCTGGTCCCATTCCATGTTGTTTTAAGAGTGAATTTGCTTGAGGACGATAGATCCCAGATCATCCCGTATGCTCTACCAGGAAGAGGAACAACGTTGGCTGAAATGGTCTGAATTGCTGTTGTTGGGATTATGTTCTGGGTGTCAGAGAGTCTCCATCGGCTGGCTAGGGAGATGAAATCTCGGACTATGGCATTGAGAAAGTGATCATGCGGTATAGGCCCCTCAGCAGCACTAGCGATAAATCTGCTTCCCGTCTAGTTCTGGAACCAAAAACTAATGTCACCTTCTCCAACGAGCCATCTGGAGTGTTGTAAGGTGAATGACAAAGATCTAAGGATCTCCTTCCAGCCTGTGGAGGAGACCGATCCTGTCAAACCTTTATTGGTGATGAGTTTCCTGAAGTATTTGACTGTGAAGTAGTTTGCCCATAGCAACATTCCCTATAACATATTCCATCCCATCTTAGCTCTGAATGCTCACATGACATCATCTATACTCCTGATACCTATCCTACCTTCTTGGATTGGAATGCATAACTTCGACCACCTGACCCAGTGTCTTTTTTGGCCTCCTTCCGGACTGCCCTAGAAGAAATTAGTAAGGGCCCTGTCAAGAGTTTTACTAACTGATTTTGGGATGTTAATGGCAGACATCAGATGGATTGGAATGCTGGTTAACGCGTGTTTGATGAGCACTAGTTTCGTCGCCAGGTTGAGGAGCTTACCCTTCCAACCGTCAATCTTGCTGGAAACCTTCTGGATAAGTTGATGCAAGAGAGGGCCTCTGATTATACCTTTTGTGAGGGAGACTCCTAGATAAACCATTGGGAAAGAAGCTTGTTTGAATCCTGTAAGGTTGCATAGCCTTAGAACTTTGCTCATGGACGTTGTCTTAGGAGCAATGAATGAGGTTTTGGAAGAATTGACTTTTTGACCTGAAGCCCTTTCATATTCACGAATAAATCTGAGGAGAATACGCATATTAATTGCTTGCCATTAAGAAATAAAATAGTATCGTCAGCAAAAAGGATGTGGAAAATTCAGGGGCAGCTTTTGGGGAGCTTATACGGCTGGTAGCTCCCTAAAGAGAAGAGATTGGAGACACACCTACTTAGCACTTAAGCAACAAGAATGAAGATGGATGACGATAGAGGATCGCCCTGTCTTAGGCCTCTGCTGGCTTTGAAGAATCCAAAGCTTCTACCATTAATAAGGATGGAAAACCAGACGTCAGTCCAGCACCGCTGCAGGGTGGAGATCCAAAGGCGATTAAAACCAAATTTCTAGAGCACCTGGGAGATGAAGACCCATTCCATCCGGTCATATGCCTTTTTCATATCTAATTTGATGATCAAGTTACCCCCATAAAGCTTACAATCAATCTCATAGGCCATCTCTCTGGCTAATGAAATATTTTCAGCTATCGATCTACCCTTCATGAAAGCACCTTGCTAATTATAAATAATAGCTGGAAAGATGTAAGCCATCCTTGAAGCCATGATTTTGGAGAAAATCTTCATTATACAGTTGCATAGACTAATCGGTCTGAAGTCTGAAATGGAATCCGGGCTATTTTTCTTCGGGATGATGTCATCGAACTCTCATCGATGGCTTCGGTTGTTGAAAGAACCACCCGGACTGAAACTTCGACATCCAACTAATTTTTTCACCCGCTAGCATAAACAAGTAACTTGAAGTCGACTTTCTGGAATCCACACTACCCGCATAGCCTGAATCCACATAACCTACCAAATTTACCCATGTCTTTTCAAAAGTTAAGACGTAGTCTTTTGTACCTCGAATCTATTGAAGTGGCCATTTCACTACTTCCTAATGTTGCTTGCCGGAGTTTGACATGTATCTGCTCACAACACCTACTGCCTATGAAATATCTAGTCTCGTACAGGCCATGTTATACATTAAACTGCCAACCACATTCAAATAAGGCACATGAGACATATTATACTTTTCCTCATCTGTTTTGGGACATTTTTCATAGGAAAGCTTGAAGTGAGCCGTGTGGGGAACGCTCATCGGCTTTGCCTAGTCCATCCCATACTTGATCAATACATTTTCAAGGTATTTTGCATGAGATAACCAAAGCCTGTTCCTCTTCTTATTTCTATAAATGTGTATGCCAATAACCTTCTTTGTAGCCCCTAAATCTTTTATCTCGAATGTCTTGATAACTGAGTCTTCAGTACATCGATTTCAGACATGTTATGACTGATGATCAACATATTATTAACATACAGTATGAGGATAATGAACTTGCCATCACTTAATGTCTTATAATAGACATAATGATCGTATTCACTCCTGGTAAATTTTTGACTCAACATGAAAGAATCAATTTTCTTATACCACAACTGAGGAAAATGTTCAGGCCATACAACGACTTCATTAAACTGTAAACTTTGTTCTCTGCCCATTTAACTTCGTCGCCCTCTGACTGCTTCATATAGATCTAGTCTTTCAATTTCTCGTGCAGGAATACAGTTTTGACATCCATCTATTCCAACTCGAGATCGTATTGGGCAACTAGCGCCAACATGAATCTGATGGACACTTTCTTAACTACTGATGCGAATATCTATATGAAGTTGACTCATTCTCTTTGAGCATAACCCTTCACTACCAGCCTTGCTTTGTATCTATTATATTTTCTTTTAAATAACCACTTGCATTCGATCGCTTTTCGGCTCACTAGAAGCTCCACTAGTTCCCATGTGTGGTTCTTATATAAAGGTTAATCTCATCATCGATAGACGCTTTTCACTTTTCTGCATCAGGCTCATCAAGAGCCTCCTGAATATTAGACAAGTCACCCTCATCTGTAACGAGGGCATATACGATATTAGAGTCGTCCTTGTATCTTACGGTAAACTACAATCACGTGGTGAGTTTTTTCTCATAGGTGGCTACTCCACCTACTCTTGTACCTCTGTCTACGCATCTGCCTCTGCCTGAGTATCATATCTGTCAATCTGAATGTCTACGATCAACCTTTTTGGTTCCTCTTGCTCCTCTTAATAATTCTTGCGGAATGAGGAGCTTTCATCGAATCTGACATCACAGCTAGTGATGACCTTGCGTGTGGCCTTATCGTATAACTTGTAACATTTCACACCAACATCATAGCTAACAAAGATGTACTTTTTTACCCTATAGTCTAGTTTATTTCTCTCAACTGATGATACATGAGAGTAAACCTCACAACCAAATATGCGTAAATCTGAGTAGTCCATCTTATAACCATTCCATACTTCTGGGATCTTACAATCGAATGTCGTAGAAGGGGACCAGTTCACCAAATAGCAAGCCATGTTAACGGCCTCAGTCCATAAGTCCTTACCCAATGCATTATTACTTAACATGCATCGTGCCTTCTCCAAGTGATCTGATTCATCCGTTCAGCCACACAATTTTTTCTGGTATGTGGCGCACTGTGTTGTGCCTAATGATCCATTCATCTTTACAATATTCATTAAATTCAATGGAAGTAAATTCTCCACCATTGTCAGTCCTTAAAACCTTTATTTTCAACCTTGATTATTTTTTCAATATTGCCTTCCATTGTCTGAATATGGTGAAAACTTCAGATTTACATTTTATGAAGTAAACCCAAACTTTTCAGGAGTAGTCATCAATGAATGAGACAAACCATGAAGACCCTCCAACGAAAACCTCAGGCGATGGTCCCCATACGTTAGAGTGCACATAATCAAGTACTCCCTTACATACATGTTTTCTAGATTTAAAAGATAATCTAGATTGTTTACCATATATACAATGCTCACATATATCTAAATCAGATTTCTTAAAAGCTGGAATCAAACATCGATAAAAAAGTACCTTTATGCCCCGCTCGCTCATGTAGCCCAAACGAGCATACCACATACGTGCAGACGTGAAATTTGCAACAGTTGCTGCCTCTTCACCAACTGAAGTGCTTCTGATCAACCTATAAAAGTTTTCGTTCCCCTGCTCTCTCATAACCACGAGTGCCCCTTTTAAAACTTTACAAACACCATTAAGACTAATGAATTTGCATCCTATAGCCTCGACTACATTAAGCGAAATCAAACTCTTCTTCATATCAGGAATGTGCCTAACATCAGTCAATGTACGCTCCATCGCATCAAACATCTTGATGCGCACCATACCAATAGCCACAACATTAAAGGTGGGTTATTATAATCTATAAAGGCCCGTCCACCATTGCACTCTTTATAACTGGTAAACTAACTCCAATGCGGAGTCATGTGATATGAAGCTCCTTTATCAACGATCTACTCGTCTCTACGATCATCGTACAAGTCTTTGATCATAGACACTAATAAAACGTCACATGTGCTTGTCTCTTCATTAAATATAACAATATTGGCCTCCTTGGAAGAAGCTTCTGAGTTTTCTTTCTTCGATTTAAGATTTGTGCAATCCTTCTTCATGTGTCCAGTCATCTCACAATTCCATCACTTTAACTTGCCTTTTACATTGCCCTTAGATTTGGATCGAGATCTTAAAGTTTTTGTATCTCGCTCAATATTCCTGCCTCTTGTGAGCAGTGCATCAGAAGAGGTCCCTATACTACTGTTTATTTTTCTCATAGCCTTCCTGTAAAGGGATGAGATTATGGTGTTGTTGAGGGTCAAATATTGCATATTGGACCTCAGTTATTACCGGATTTATGAACATGCCACCGTTTAAAATCCTAATTTAATCGTGTTTGTGATGCAAGGTACATTTGCAAGAGTGGACTACAAAAAGGTGCTAAAAGTGTGTATTTGATGCTCTAAAATCACCACAACAAGGGATGGACCCCAGGGGACCAAGATCGACAAATTTACACGCCAGAGATCCACGGAAATTAAGAAATTGAAGCTCAAGTGGCCTGAAAGTCAGACAAAATGCAATATCACAAGGTTCCCACCATCTGATCAGCCCGAAACTTCATTCAGGGTCAGAAGATCATAAATGAACCGTACACGTCAAATGTCAGTTCCCGAATCATTGTGGAAGTGACCTGACAGACAGATCAGCCTACAGACCATTGATTTTAGACCCACATGAGATCTGGATATTCTTCAAACTGGAGCTGGACAGCTTAAATTAGATAAGAAAATGGATGAACGGATCAGATCTCTTACAAGTAGTACCTTGGACCCCACCTGAGTTGAGTGTGCATGGTGCACAAGTGCACCAGCCCGTGCACAACTAAGAAACGGTCAAGAGATCTCTTGACCGAAATTCTTTCTTAAAAAAAAAAAAAAAAAAAGAAATCCGTTTTCTTCTTCTTCCAGCGGCCGCACAGGGACTCACGGTCGGGTGCAGGTGGGCCACTATCATCACACATAGTGATGATCCAAGCCGCTCATTGAAATCAGAAGGGCAAACCGACCATCCTCTAATCTGTTTCCAGATTTTCTCAGATACTGTATAAACATGCGGGAACTGACGCAGGAATGGATGGTACCGAGCAAAACAACGTGAGCATCGACGAAGCCGATCCAAAACCGATGATGACCGACCGGTTTTTCCCGGGGAATCAAATGGACGGTGTGGATTTCTCATTAAGACCCGATCAGGGACCCCACTAAGATCCAGCGCAAGAATTACGCAGGTCTCTGTTTCGCGAATGTTCGAAGATTCCGAACTCAGTGGGCCACCACCACGGCCGTAGGGGTTGATCTGGACCGTTCATTCGAAGCCCAAAGGCTGTATTAACAGGACCTAGAGGAGAAAAATCCAATGAAACAGCAATAATGCTCATCACAAGTTTAAACACGGGACAGATGGTAACAAGAAATTCTTGTGGGCCACACCAATAATCTTCCAAAATGGGCCTTTCCTGACTGAAATTTCGAGCTGAATGTGATATACGGAGTGGATCTCTCAAGACGGCAGTGAAGTGGGTCCACCATCGGCCGACAACAGTAACCGATTCATGCTTAAGCTCATTCACCGCAAATCGGTTGCTTCTCGTCATTGTAGAGGAGTTCCGCACCAACTCCGGTTTTGCACCGACTTCTCCACCTCTCAGCCACAGCCTTAGTATCTATATAAGAGAGAGAGACGAGGAAAGAAAAGGAGAACGGACGGCTAGAGCTTAGAGTTTGGCTTGGGGCAGACGTGAGGAGAGAGAGAGAGACAGAGAAAAAGTTTGTTTTCTTTTGCTATTTTATTCAATTATTTTATTTTTTTAGAGATCTAGTCCACCATGTCTATGTGTGGCTAAATCCTCTTAGCTAGGGCTAAGAGGTGAAGCTTGTAGCGTGATGGGAGGCCTCTTTGCTCGTGCTTTTTGTATAGACTGATCTGATATTGATTTGGGTTTAATTAAGGGAATGTTTTCAGTCTTTAATGGTTCGTTGTGACTGAAATTACAATGGGTCTACAATGGCTTTGAACATGTTCTTTTCCTCTTTATGTTTATGACGTCAGGAAGCTCTGTTGTTCACCATCGTCTCCTGGGCATGGTGGGATGTCGGTACCCTTCCTAACCTTCATAAACACGTTGATTGGTTGGTAATTAGTTTAATTCTGTTGTTTGCTTTGTCTCCTGGGCATGGTTTGGTGATGGAATCCATTCTAATTCATATACTTTTCATCTCTTGAAAACCAAATCAATGGCAGTTCAGTTAATTTCCCTAATTTTTAATCCAGGCATAAGATCTCCCTGATCTCTACAAGTGGATCCTCTGAATCCCTAGTTTCCCTTCTCTGATTTTTCCTAAGTTTAGATTAATATTTCATCATTATTCCTTCAAATTATAATCGATTTAGATTTCATCTCATTCTAGTTCTATTTCTACTTAGTTTCAGATAACGTACAAGTTTCAGTCCCTGTGGATTCGACCTCGGTCTTACCGAGTTTATTACTACATCACAACCCTATACTTGGGGAGTGAACAGGTGTCCACACTCATGAACTTATTACTGATGCACAATGAGTCCCTGAATGACTCATACAATACCAGAAGATAATTATAAAAAAAAATACATGCTTGATCTTTATCTTTGATCGATTCCTCCATGTCTAGAAACTTACAAATGAACTTATTAAAATTACTGATGTGGGCTTCTACATATCCACCTTTTGCCATCCTGAAGTTGAACAATTGCAACTTTAAGTATAGACGATTTTCAATGGACTTTTTAGCATAAACGTCCTCTAACTTCACCCACATATTCGCTACAGTTTTCTCCCTCATAACATTGTAGAGAACCTCATTTATTAGACACAATTGGATAAAGGATTTGGCCTTCTTATTAAGAGTCTTCCAATCATCGTCACTCATAGAAGATCGTCGCTCCTCAAGAATCCCACCTTCGCCTTGCTTAATTAATAGGCTAATCATCTTAACCTTCCGTAAATCAAAATTATTTTTTCTTGAGTACTTCTTAATATCATACTTAGTGTTTCCCATTAATACTAATCCTTCAGAATCAAGCCTACGCCCTAACGTTTGCTCTAATACTACTTGTTGGGGGACCGCGGAAGCACACAGAGATGAATCTAGAATAACAATCTAATAGCACCAAGCAATAACAAAAAAGAATACAATGAATTTAATGCGGAAAAACACTTTCTTGAAAAAACCACGGCACAAAGCGACATATATCACTATGAAAGGAGAAATTACAAAGAGAAAGAGATTACCCGATTCGAACAACTTTGAATCTCACCCTTGCTATAACCTTTGAAACCTTAGGACAATTTAGAAACACTTAGAACACCTCCCAATCTTGTTTACACCCATATATATAGCCTTGGAAAGAATGCCAAACGAAATCAGAATCAAATCCCACAAATTCTCAGCTTTTCGAAAAATTTGTTGATGCTATCGAACACTCATAGATGGCATCAAAACTAATCCTTCGATGACATCGAACACTCATCGATGACATCAAACTAACACCTCAACTGTCCCGAGATAAAACATGATTTTTGAAAAATTCTCAATGACATCGAACACTCATCGATGCCATAAAAAAGGTGGCCAGTTAGTCCAGCGACCAATTGAAGAAAATTCAGAAAATATCGATGGGATCAAAAACTATTCGATGCCATCGAAGATGACATCGCTAGACACAGTAACAAACTCGATTTAAGACATCTATTATAACACATTTTAGGCATGCGCCTGAATTGATGCAGATCCAAATCTTAGGTAGATCACATGGTAAGAAACCATGGTGATTCAACCAATACCATTAAAAAGTCCTTTTGGGGCCACAAAAGTTTTGGATGAAGTTGTATCTATGTTTTCCCCTTCATCCAGGTCTATGTGATTAAATGAACAAGTTAAATGGAAAATAAATATTACTATGGGCTCAAACAGTTTTTAATGGTGGGCATTCAATCACCATTGCTTCCTATGTTGTGGTCCACCTAAGATTTGGATCTAACTCACTTTTGGGCTCATGCCCTAAAATGATTTGAAAAATGAATGGCTGACATGGATGAAACACATACAACATTGTGGACACACGTAGCACGGGCCGGTTGCTACCTGCCCATCCAATTTGCATAACAAAAACGCTGATAATTATATCTACCTCCGTTTTTATTTTTATTCCCATCCTCGTTAATGGGCATTTTTGTCATTTTGGGCAAAATGATGAGGGAACTTATAGGAAAACAAATCAAAGGCATCCATTTCACAATAACGTGATAAAAAAGGTATCTTAATAAAAATGTAATTTAAAAAGGTACTCAAATAGAACTAGCGATTATTGAGGTACTAATTTGTTAAAATCTCTTTTTAAGACCATCTACTAAAATAAACTGAAAAACTGGATGGACAATGTAGATATACAATTCATATATAAACACTGACGTAGGGAGGGACGTGACGAGGTCGATCACTTTCTTCCTTAGGGGATATCTACTCTGAATCCATAGAGCTTTCTAAACTCTTCATAGAGCTTCCTCGAATCCACGAGAGATAAAAGTATAAATAATTTCTAATAAATTTGAAATAAATTGATTACTGATAAAACACAAAATTACAACCTTTTAAATAATGAGCTCAAACCTAGGACAAAGTTTTAAATTCAAACTCCAACTCAAACACCTTAAAAACATGACTTACTATAACTAGTAAACTTACTATTTATAAATAGTCTCCATTCCTACTAGACTTCATAGTTTTCAACAAAAAAATAATAATAATAATAAGTGCTCAATTTGGCCCTTTTCATGTTTGGCATGACTCCTATAACTTAAAGGATCAAAAGTTATACTCGAATTAAAACTTATCATTTATAGTAAAAATGAAAATAAATGAGACTTTTGACTGTTAATCTAATGGAATTTCTCAATCTGGCATGGACAGCCTAGCTTACAAAGTTAATTGGGTAAAGTAGCTTCTCCTACCCAGAAATCATATATGATATGTCAAAAAACTCATATCGATTTACGAGATATTACTATGACCCGATCTACATCAGTCCCCTCTACTTCGAAAGAACTCGACCTCGAGTTCTCATCTAGTTTTGGTTCATGATACTTGGTCAGGTCCACAACATTGAAAGTATGTGAGAACTCAATGTCATACAGAAGATCAACAATGTAATCGTTGTCGTTGATCTTTTAGAGGATAAGTACTGATCTAATCTTCTTGTTCTTCAACTTATTGTAGGTCTCAGTCGGAAATCTCTCCCTGCACAGATGCACCATAGCATGGTCGCCCACCTTGAACACCTTTTGTCGTCGATGCTTATCGGCTTGCTACTTGAACTTGTACTTTGAAGCTTGCAACTTGGCTTGCACATTTGCATGAATTCCCATGATTCAGTTAATCATATGTTCTACTGCAATGCTTAGGCTCGGGAGCTTGGGTAAAGGGACCAAGTCAAGTGTGTGGTGGGGCACTCGACTATAAACAATCTAGAACAGGGACTTTCCTATCAAGAAGTTTACCATATTGTTGAATGCAAACTCTGCTTGAGCTAAGGCCAAATCTCGCTACTTCAGTTTGTCACCTGAAATACACTAGAGGAGGTTTTTTAACGTGTGATCATAACTTCAGCCTGCTCATTAGTCTGTGGGTGGTATGCACTACTGAACTGAAGTCACGTACCAAACTGATTCCAGAAGTGAGTAATGAACACTGTCATGGTAAGAAGTAATGGTCTCAAGAACCTCGTGTAGCCGCAAAATTGTTGAGTGTCAAATATTACATATTTTTCCTCATTTATATCTTGGTTTTATGAACATAATACTGCTTAATGTTATATTTTATGCATGTTTGTGTTGCAAGGTGAATTTGAGAGCTTGAATTGAAAAGGACGCTAAAAGCATAGATTTAGTGTTCGAGAATCACCAAGGCAAAGGAAGGATCTTAGGAGACCAAGAACGGAAAATTTTCATGCCAAAGATCCAAGAAAACCAAGTACAAAGAATTGAGAAAAGATTGACAAAAGCACAAGTTAAACAATAGAAAAATAGAATAATTTGGTGCCACCGAAGCCAACTTCGGTACCATCTAAGTACTCTACGCATACAATTTCATATACAATAAATTTCAGATACGATTTTGGTGCCACCGAACCAACTTTAATACCACCGAAATCGCTTAGAATTGTCGACGCGGATAGCATAACTTGAGGCGGTTTGTGAAAATTTCAAGTCGGTGCGAAGGTGGAGCTTCACAACTATAAATAGGAGTCTCTAGGACATTCCTAGGTATCTTCTAGGGTTCAAGGAGTGGAGCAAAAGGGTGGAGCTACCATCTAAGAGCTTTCTTTGTCTTCCTTAATTGGTTTTTGTGCTTTATTTAAGAAACTTTAATTCAATCATGTCTATGGTTGGCTAAACCTCTTAGCTAGGGCTAAGAGGTGAAGCTTGTAGCGTGATTGGGATGTTTGCTTTTCTTTGATTCATGTTTTTATTGAACCTCATGGATTCTAGTTCTTTATCAAGGAATATTTTTAGTTTTTAATAGTTTATTGTGACAAATTAAAATAGATTTGCAATATATTGCTTTGAATATCTTATTTTTCCGATTTGAGATTGTGAAATTAGTAAGTCCCGTTGTTCAACATCGCCCCTTGGGCATGGTAGGGTGATGGAATCCTTCATAATCTTAATAATTCTCCTATGATTGGTTGTGGGGTTGATATATCTTGTTGTTTGCCATTGTCCCATGGGCATGGTTGGATGATAGAATCACTTCTAATCCGCACAACTCTCATACATTGAGACTAGGTTCATGAGAAGTTCAAAGATTCAATTATGTCTCTTTTCCAATTGGATAGGATAAGACAACTCCAATTCCACTGGATTTCCTAAATCAAGCAAGGTAGCATCCTGAGAAGCTACAAGTGGATCCTTGGCACCCTAGTTCCTTTTAGTTGATAATTTAAACCATATTCATAATTACTCCTTTAAATTCAAATTTCTGTTTTAGTTCTTCATCTAGTTCTAGTTCTAGTTAAATTTAGAAGACACACAAGTTTAGTCCCTGTGGATTCGACCTCAGTCTCACCGAGATTATTACTACATCGCGACCCTACACTTGGGGTTATGAACAAGTTTTTGGCGTCGTTGTCGGGGACTAACGGCTGTGCTTTTTTTTAATTAATTGGTTTTATAATTAGGTTAAGATTAAGATTGATTTTTGATTTCTAGATTAAGATTTTTCTACTTTGTTTCTAGAAACTAACTGAATTTTCTGTTTTATAGGGTTCTAACATAGAGATCTCCAACCCGGTAACCTCTTTCAAATTCTCTCTCTTTTCTTTTCTGGATATCTTAATTGCTTTAGTTTTCTTTCTCTCTTAGGTTTAGGTTAGCTTAGTTACTTAAGGGTTAAGAGTGTTTCATGCCCAGGAGGGTCCGTGATAACACTCTACGTCTTTTGAGTGAAGGAGGATTATTTTGCAAGATCAAGATCGTAAAAGTAGTTCTTTGTCTTCAATGTGTCTTTGATGCTCCTAATCCAGTTGCTTCGCTGGTCTTCATTTGCCAAGAACTCATCCGACTACTTGACATGACTAGTCACGTGATTGATAAACAAGTGTGCAAAGTTGGGTGCACTTACATCTTTGCTTCTATTATACATCGAGCTCCTTTTATGGTCCCATCCATTTCGAAGCTCCATCTCAGACCATTTATTGGGAAGAGCCCCCGAGCCGTGATCCAGCTCAATCTCAACACTCAACTACGACCCTCATGCATGAGCAGGTTGAAGAGAGAATGAACCGTAAGCTACCAGAAAGCCCAACCCGGGACAATGAACTAGGCTCGAGGTTCTCTCCCTCAAGAAGACAATAGAGGGCAGTTCAGATGCCTGGCTTCGATCTCCTACCACATCTCCCGACCTCGACCTTGACCTCGACCGCTTAATCTTATCTCCACCTAAGATCTTGTAGAACAGTTAAGAAATGCTCATTGAACGTGCGCCTCCGTTGATCTCGCAAAGAAACGTTTGTTGAGCACACGCATCTAATTTAGGAAACGTCAGCTCTCTCTACGCAATTGATTCCAAGACTATAAATAGGATCTTCATCTATAGGAAAAGGTACACAATTCACATCCTCATGTAACCCCTACGCTACCCTAATTCAACTAGTGTAACGACTCGTAAATTTCCGTACAATGACCCGAGTACCACCTCAACCAGAAATCACTTAGGATTAAATCCTTTAGAAATTTAACAAAGTTAACTAAGTGCTAAACTAGATTAGCTATGAAATCCATTTGAATCACTTTAAATACAATCTACAAGACCCAAAACTTGTAGAATCATTGACACTAGGTTATCCTAAAATCTAAGATCAAACTCATTACCCGACTGCTCTCGGGAGCACGTTGAAACTCCGTATCAGGTCTGGACCACACATCAGGAGTCTGAATAATACAAAGTTAAGGACTTAGGACCGCCTCGCTGGGCTTGACAACCATCTCGGAAATCAAACCCAAACAGTGTCCCACGGCTATTCGCTTGAGTCCGGAGCGAGGGAGTGTGAGAACACTTGTTTTCTTTACAAAATAAATATCTCAAATAGTAATTTGAGACTTATTACTTGCGGACATTTTGTAAGCAACTAGACCATCAGAATCTAACCTAAATACACCCTCGGATCAGGAAAAATTTCATAAACATATCTATGTACTTGGAATTTCAGATCGAGTTTCACTGACTGTTGAACTGAAACTGGTCCGCCACGCATGATCTGGGAATCCGACTGAAATGAAAACTTAACTCCAACTGGATCTGGTGTCTGTGAGCTTAAGTCCGTCCTTTAGCTCAAGGAGGCCCGCCAGAAGTCCTCCGTTGAGCTGAAACAGAGTCACTTTGGTTATAACCTAAGTATACCTTGTCCACAAGTCTATTTCAGAGTGTTTTTAGGCTATATAAGGACCTTAGAACCCTCTCTCTCACAGCCATATGAATTTGAAAGAAACCCTAGAGAGAGAAGAGAGAAGAGAGAGAGAGAGAGAGAGTGAGAGATGTGGGAGAAGTTCCCTGCTACTCTTTCCTGCCGCTACCCAAGCTCCACCACTCCATTCTTATCACTTTCCCGGTGATACTGACTTTGTTTTTAGGTAAGAAACCCTAACCCTAATCTGTTTTAGGGTTGTAATGGTTGTAGGTTATGAAATAGCTAACCTATTTCATTCTATAGGTCACCTAACTGCCGAATCCGAAGGCTTAGCAAGCCTATCAGATTCGTGACGATTCTACAATAAGAGGTGAGGACTTTAGGTGTATAGGTTACGGTTTTCAACGCTTTCAATGTCAGATAATGATATGTTCATGATCTGCATGCAATTGCACATGTACAAAGTGTCGTCTGTTTTCCATTTCGATTAAAAATGTAGAATATGGAATTTTACATATTCTAAGTATTCGTAGAAAATACCGTATACGTATATATTTTGAAAATGTGTTTGACATAATTATTTATTGTATGAATATATGATATATGGATAAAATACTTATTTGGCGAAAGGATTCGCCCTAATACATGTTTTGCTAATATGCACTATGTATGTAGAAATAGTGTATTGTAGAAAGTACCGTATACATATATATTTTGAAAATGTGTTTGCCATGATTATTTATTTTATGAATATATCATATGTGCGTAAAATACTTGTTTGGTGAGAGGACTCGCCCTAATACATGTTTTGCTAACATACACATGTATGTTGAAATTGTGTATTCTAAGTGTTTGTGAAAATGCTTGTGAGAGTAAGTGTTTGGATGATGGTGCCTTAGGTAGGTGTTGAGATGGGATTATCAACTACCTTAGAGACGTGTATGATTTCCTCAATGTTAGTTATTTACTTTAACCGCTTACTCGTGAAATATATGTGTTTGTATTCCTGTTTATATAGTGCTTTATAACATGCTTTATAACATGCTTTATGACATGCTTGTTAACTTGCTTGAATTACTTTATTTATTATGCTTTACTCCACATGTTATGAATAACGTATGATTGCGTCTGGGACTATGATTATAGTCCAGACAATCGGTACCAGACTTGAGATCGTGGTTGAGATTCATTTCGCCACGTAGAATGTGTTTGACGAACCCGAGTCGTACTTCAGTTAGTGACAGTGGTTAGGCCACGCAAAGTGCTTATGCACTTCATGTCGTTCAGTTGATCGTGTGCTCGAGCTAGTCAGGCTCGTCAAATAACCCGATATGTCTAATGTATGTTCACCATGTTTGGACGCTACTACTTGAACCTAGGGTACCAAACTTACCAGTGAAACCCCGTTAACCATGGTACTTCGATCCGCTAAGACTCATGAGCCAGGCATGGTGGTATGGGACACCGTGGTCGAGCTGTCGGCTTACGCTAGGGCCACGTGCCTCCCCGTAGTGACCAGTGAGCAACCAGACTCGTGAGCCGATTATGGTGGTATGGGACACCATATACATGCTGTCGGCCTACATTGATAAGGTGATGGGAGAGTGGTGTAACCTTTATACATAACAGTCCTGGCAGTCCCTTTGTAGTGACTTCAAACATATTCTGAATTTGCGTGAGGCGACGAGTTTTGCTGCAGTGTATAGAGTATGAACTAGGCCTGTATCAGCTTAGTGATGAACTGTTAAAAAGTTGATGGGGGAGTGGTGTAACCATTGTGCGTAACAGCCATGGCAGCCTTTGCAGTGACCTAGAAACACACCATCGTATGAGATTAACTAGGTTTGACGACCCTAGAATGGATCATGTTTGGGAATAATATAAGGGAGGTACCTTAGTTTCCTAATACTGCTATTTGAAATGGACTAATAACTACTCGGTAATCATGCTCATCATCGCACTGCATGTGCCTGGTAGATGTGAAGCACTAAGGGATGAACGCATATCACGAACATAAGATGGTGTCGCATGAGGGTGGTTTGGCAAGGGCATTCATCATGTCATTTCATACTTGCATTAAATAAGAGTAGTTAGGATTATTTGATTTTACTGCTTTATCATTACTGCTTGACTGAATTGATAACATGTTAACCTATTCTTTATTGTTCCACTAAGTTAGCTACTCACTCCCACGTTACGGGACGGTGTCGTACACACCAAACAGACTCTGTCTCAGGTATAGATGATACGTTAATTCAGGAGGCTGAGCCAGACTACGATGAGGACTAGGACGAGTTCTCATACATGCAGTACTCAGACGGCTTTGCTTAGGCTGACTGGATCGCGGGGATTTTAGGATTTATCTTTTAGTTGTATTTTGACCTTTTGATTCAGAAACAATACATGAATATGGCTACTCAGCTAGTGTTCATACTCTGGAGATCGTGATGGTTTTGTTTCTTTACATACCTTATATATACAATTTCAGTCTTCCGCTTGCCTTTATACAATTGATCTGGAGTAGGAATTATTGTTTTGGTATAATCTCACTCATGTTTATTGCACTGACACAGACAATATTCAATCATCATCATCTATGTTGCATAAGTGATGTTCTAAAACTCGAGAGTTGAGTTGCTACTCGACCCTCGAATTTCAGGGTGTTAGAACTAGACCCAACTTGCTTTCTGACTTAGGTATCGGAGGGCCCCCCTTCTACAGTCAGGGTCTCCTTTGTCTCTTTCATCTTTCATTATTGTAGGCTTTCGAAGGTCCAATGAAGGGTGCATCAGAAAACTGCATCAACAAGCGAAGGGTGCACCAGAAAATTGCATCAACAAGCCCTAAATGACAACAAGTGAACCACACAAGTAGTGGGGATTGAAAACCTACTGTCGAAAACTTCCTAGGGCCCACCTTCATGTTTACTTGCCATCCAACCCGTTGTGAAGGTCACTTTGACCTAGAAGAAGGGAAAACAAAGATAGCAGCTTGATCCAAAACTTATACCGGTGAAAGCTTCTTAGGGCCCACCTTGATATATATTTACTTGCCATCCAACCTATTGTGAAGGTCGCATCGACATGGAAAACGGGTAATCATAAACATCAACTTGATCCAAAACTTATGTGGCCCTAAAAGTTTTCAATGGTAGGTTTTCAATCCACACTGCTTCTTATGGTGTGGTCCACTTGAGCATTCGATCTACCTCCGTTTTGGGCTCATGCCCTAAAATGATTAATCAAAATGGATGGATGTCACGAATAAAACACATACATCATAATGGGCCCCACAGAGCCCCTGATAGGACCGTCTATCTCTAGATATGTCTTGGTGAGGATAGTACCCAATCTGTGCCCCCTCGATGTGGACCATTCATCATGTGGGCTTACCTTTGATGTCAACATTCTATCATATGGCCCCATCTTTAATGTCCACTATCCATCATATAGGTCCCACATATGATGTGGATCGTCCATCAGGTGGGGCAAACTTAGATGTGGGTCATCCATCATATAGGGTCCACCTTTGATGTGATCGTGCATTATGTGGGCCCACCTTGATGTAGACTATTGATAATGTGGGGCCCCACATTTAATATAGTTTGTTCATTATGTAGGCCCACCTTAGGAAATTTTGAAAGAGAAGAGGAGGGTAATAAGAAAATTACTTAAAAAGTTGAAGGACAAACTTGCAGCCAAAAATGTCTATCTGCTTGAGCCAAATAAGATCCACAGTGAGTCAGGTCCCCTTAGAGTTTGTGGTAATGGTGGACTCAATTTTTCAAGAAATTTTCTTTTATACCCTAAGGGCCTGTTTAGCCGGCCCGATCCCACTGGATTAGGAGGGATGAGATCAATTTTAAGGTAATAATGGTGATGTCAGTGGATTGGTTTAGTATCCATGGGTTTGCTATATCCCGGGAGTAGTTAACCGGGTCTGTTTGGCAAGTTTGGCATATCCCAGGATTTTCCCTTCCAATCCCTTCCAATCCGTCCATCCGAACACGCCCCAGGCCCGATCGAACGGGATTAGGAGGGATGGGATCAATTTTAAGGTAATGATGGTGATGTCAGTGGCTTGGTTTAAGATCCATGGGTTTGCTATATCCCGGGACAAGTTCACCAGGTCTGTTTGTCACGTTTGGCATATCCCGGGATTTTACCATCCAATCCCTTCCAATCTGTCCGTCCAAACACCCCCTAATAAACTTGATTTTTAAACATGTGACAAGTTTTAGATCTTAGCCCAACCCAAAACCTTATGTCCAAAAATGGATGTTAATCTACTTAAACCATGCCAATTAACTCAATTTTTAGTAGATCTAAGAGCATACTAACAACTATGACTTCAGAAAACATTCCTTCAAGTATTTTAAGTCCATCAAGAAGCAACATGTAATTACAAAATGGAAGCATATATGTAGAACTTTTCACTATGAACCTTTTTTTTTTCCTAAGCTAAGGTTAAATCATGATATTCCTTCCGATCCGACCCACCGGAACATCTGACCGACCCCTTTGTTGGGCTCTCTCATCATCATTCAAGAGTAGAGATAGTTACATCAATGTTAGAACATATACTTTTGGACTTGTAGAAGATTTATCCAATTCAATAGAAACCCTTACAAAGAAAAATCTTGGTTGTGTAGGTTCAGGAAGTTTCGTAGATTCACTACTTCTAAGTATGAGAATGGGCAAAGACAAGTTGGGCCTATTAGCTACGTCTTGTTGAAAACATAACAACCCGTTGTGGATCCATTTGAGTACTTCATTAGTGGAACATGACTCTTCTAACAAAGGATTAATGAACTCTGTCATTCTTCCATTGACCATCAATCCAGCACCTCCTGCTGCACCCCCTTTCCCAGCTCCCTCCAGCGTCCTCTTCCCCTGCTCAGACCCAGAAACGGCAAGATTCCTCTCCCTTTCCAGCAATCTCATCGTCCACCCCCAGCAGCCTCGACAATCCCCACATATAACCCTCTTCCCTCCCAGCATCTGCCTCATCTGGTCCTCAGATTGAGGACATCGACCACCTGTTCTGTCAGAGCGAAACGGCAAACCAGATTTGGGGCCATTTTGGCCTCTTATTCCATGTCCCTCTCATCTAAGATCAACCCATTAAAGACCACATCCTTCAATGGTCTTCAGCTGCATCATTCTCTTCCCATCAGAGGCTTATTCGAGGGCTGGCCTTTCCCATAATTCTTTGGGAGATTTGGCTAGGTAGGAATGGAGCAATATTTGACAGCAGGCCCATCAATCCAGACCTCATCATCTCTAAAGTCATCAAATGGCTCTTGGAATTCGGAGCTCTTATGTCGGGCCTTGACCCTGCTGTTTGGGCAGATCTTGTGAACCAGTGGTTTTCCTTCATAACGCCTCCCCTCCGACCCTACCGATTGGCAGTTATCAAATGGCTTAAGCCTTCCGCCCCATGGCTGAAGCTGAACGTAGATGGCTCTTCCCGTGGAAACCTTGGGGCTAGTGGAGGAGGGGGAATCTGTCATGATTGTGAATGGAATCTCATTTTTGTCTTCCACACCAACTACGACATTCTCTCCAACATGCTAGCAGAAGCCTGCACTTTGGTTGACGGATTGAATTACTATAGGGAAATGGGCCTATCAACCATAGTAGTGGAAACCAATTCCAAGGTTCTTTTTGAAGCGGTCTCGACCCCAGGTTACTTCTGTGGATGGAAGCTTTGGTACATCCTTCAATCCATTCACCATCTGGCCCAGTCTCTCGTCGTCCGGTTCAGACACACCTTCAGGAAAGGAAATTCTGTAGCAGATGGGCTTGTTAACATTGCTAGCAGCGGTGCTCCTGACAAGTTCTTCATTAGTCCAGCTAACCTTCCTAAGCGAGTGAGAGGATCCTTGGTCCTTGATAAAGCGGGAGTTGGCTCTCTGAGACGCTGTAATAATGGGACAGGAATTGGATAGTGACGCAGGGATGAACGTGATGAGGATAACTACTCCGAATCCACGGAGCTTCTCTGGACTCCTCACAGAGACTTCTCGAATCCATGAGGAAAGAAAGTAGAAAATAGAAATAAATTCTAATAAATTCGAAATTGATTAATTGATCCATAAAAATGAGTTCACAACCTTTTAAATAGGGGTACCAAGCAATGAGAAAGAAATCAGAATCAAACTACAACTAAAACTCCTAGAATTCGCGACTTACTATAAATAGTAAACTTACTATTTATAGACGGTCGTGATGTCTACTAGTGCGCAAGGTTTTCGGCCAAAAATAGTAAGTGTCCTATTTGGCTTCACCAAACCGTTCTCCTAATTATTCTAAGCTCTTTTCACGTTGGACGCAACTCCTAAAGCCCGACGGATGAAGAGTTACAATCAAACCAAAACTTACTATTTATAGTAAAAACGAAATTAAAATAGGGAAACGACCGTCGATCCAGGGGTATTTTCCAATTTCGGGTGTTGCAACCCAATGTAGCGGGGTTGGTTGGCTAAAGTAGCTCATTCTACCCCAAAATCATATATTTTACGTCAGCTAACTCATTCTGGATTGCGAGATACGCCTGATCTAAGGTCCGATGGTCCGGATCACTTCTGTCGTCGACCGGGCCTTTTCTGATCCATCTTGGTCATGAAATTGTCTGCGACCCGCTCTACATCAGTCCTCTCCACTTCAAAAGAACTCGTCCTCGAGTTCTCATCCTGCTCTAGTTCATGATACTCGGTCAGGTCCGCGACGTTGAAAGTCCGTGAGATTGTCATGTCTTCTAGAAGATCAACAACATAAGCGTTGTCATTGATCTTTCGAATGATTGGGACGGGTCCAATCTTCTTATTTTTCAACTTTTTGTACGTCCTGGTTAGAAATCTCTCTTTGCGCAAATGGACCATAACACGGTCGCCCACCTCGAACACATTTTGTCGCCGATGCTTATTCGGTTGTTCCTTGTACTTCTCATTCGAGGCGTGTAGCTTGGTCTGCACTTCCACATAGATGCTCATGATCTTATCTGCCATATATTCTGCTACAATGCTCGTGCCTGGGTGCTTGGGCAGAGGGACCAAGTCAAGTGTGTGGCGAGGCACTCGTCCGTAGATAATCTGAAACAGTGATTTTTCTATCGAGCGGTTTACCATGTTGTTAAATGCAAACTCTGCTTGAGACAAGGCCAAATCTCACTGCTTCAGTTTTTCTCCTGAAATACAGCGAAAGAGGTTTCCTAACATGCGATTTACAACTTCAGTCTGCCCATCAGTCTGTGGGTGGTAAGCACTGCTGAATTGAAGTCGTGTATCGAATCAAGTCCACAAAGTCCTCCAAAAGTGGCTAATGAACTTCGTGTCACGATCAGAAATAATGGTCTTGAGGACCTTGTATAGCCGTACGACCTCCCTAAAGAATAGATTCGTCACGTGTGTTGTATCGAGGGTCTTCTTGCATGGAATAAAGTGTGTCATCTTAGAGAAACGATCTACCACCACGAACACCGAATCTATGCCGCATTGTGCTCGTGTGAGACCAAGCACGAAGTCCATTGATAAATCCTCCTAAGGACCGTCAGGCACAGGTAACGAGGTGTAGAGGCCCATATTCTGATATTGTCCATTGGAGGTTTGACAAACATGACAATGTTGTACGGCTTTTCCCACATCACGTACTAATTGCGGCCAATAATACCGTTCTTCCACAAGAGCTCGCGTCTTGTCTCGCCCAAGGTGTCCACCGAGGCCACCTCCATGTAGCTCCTGAATAATCTGCTCCCTCAGAGAACTTTGGGGGATGCACAATCGATTCCCTTTGAAGAGAAAATTGTCTTGTATATGAAGGTCACTGGGGTAACCTTCTTGGCACTTCATCCAAGAATCTTTGAAGTCCTCATCCTCGGCATACAGCTCCTTGAGACAGTCGAAGCCGACCACCTCGTTACTCATCGTGATAAGTAGTGATGCACGACTGCTAAGTGCATCAACCACCTTATTCTGCTGCCCTGACTTGTGCTTCAGAACGAACGTGAATTCTCGTAAAAATACAACCCATCTAGCATACACACGATTTACGTTAGTCTGACTATTAATAAACTTTAATGTTTAATGGTCAGTGTACAGAACAAACTCTTTTTAAATCAAATAATGCCGCCAATGTCGCAGCCCCTGAACAACTACATACAACTCAAGCTCATAAGTTGACCACTTCTTTCGGGCTTCGCTGAGCTTCTCGCTATAAAAGGCTACCGGCCTGCCTTCCTGTGATAATACTCTTCCAATTCCGACGTATGAAGCGTCACACTCAACCTCAAATAATTTATTGAAATTATGAAGCACTAAGACCGGTGTTGTAGACAAACAATGCTTGATCTCATGAAAGCTCTTGTCAGCTTTATCGGTCCACTGGAACGGTCCTTTTTTCATGTAATCTGTTATAGGCGCGACTATGGTGATAAAATCTCGCACGAATCGACGATAGAAAGTTGTCAACCCGTGAAAACTCATCACCTCATAAATATTTATCGAGATCGGCCATTCCCTAATAGCTCGCACCTTTTCATCGTCCATATGAATGCCTGTGGACATTATAACAAATCTTAGAAATAACAGGCCATGAGTTAAAAAACTACACTTCTTCAAGTTGAGGTACAACTTGTTAATTTGTAGGACCTGCAGCACCTGCCTGAGATGTTTCCTGTGCTCCGCCTCATCCTGGCTATATATCAATATGTCATCAAAATATACTATCATAAATCAGCCAGTGAATGGTTTTAGAACTTGATTCATCAAACGCATAAAAGTACTTGGTGTGTTCGATAGGCCGAAGGGCATGACCAGCCACTCATACAACCCTTCCTTGATCTTGAATGTCGTCTTCCACTCATCACTAGTCGGATAGGAATTTGATGGTACCCGCTCCTTAGATCTAGTTAAGAGAACACCTTGGCCCCTTCTAGCATATCGAGCATGTCGTCTAACCATGGTATTGGGAACCGATATTTGATGGTAATTTTGTTGATTGCCCAGCTGTCGACACACATGCGCCAGCTTCCATCTTTTTTTGGCGTTATTAATATTGGTACGGCACATAGGCTCATACTCTCTCTCAAAAGACCCTTACGGATCAATTCCTCCACTTGCCCCTGAAGTATCTCACGCTCTTTCGGACTCATCCGATAATGAAGGCAGTTGGGCAGGCTAGCCCCAGGGACGAGGTCTATGTGATGTTGGATGTCCCTCATGGGGGGCAATCCATCAGGTAAATCCTTAGGCCAGACTTCTTTGAATTCGTTTAGCAACAGTTTTAAACTTGGAGGGATGTTTGAGAGTTCTTCTTCCTCGCCCTTCACCACTACGGTGTATACCTCACCGGTTTCCTTAGATTCCTCCATGAAATCCCGAATGGTCAATAGGAAACTCTCCTCCACTTTAGAGGCTTCAGGGTGGTTCTCTGGTGCCATAGGGGCAAGAATTATTTTTCAACTATCCTTGATGAATATGTAGACATTATCTCATCCCCGATGGGTCGCATCACGGTCCGACTACCAGGGTCGACCGGGTAGCATATGACAAGCTTCCATGTCGACCACGTTACAAAGTATTTGATCCTCATAATTTTTGTCAATTGAAAACGAGATAGTGCATTGTTCAGTTACCTTAGTCTCATTCACTTTTTTTATCCAGCCAATTGAGTACGGGGAAGGGTGTTTCATCGTTGGTAACCGCAACTTGTTCACCAACACTCTTGAGATGATGTTCTCACTACTACCGCTGTCTATGATCACATCACAGACCTTTTCGTTGACAGTGCACCGAGTACGAAATATGTTGTGTCGCTGTAGATGTAATTCCTTTCATGGGGCATACAGTAATCGCCTCACAACTAGAAATTCGTCATGATCCTCGCCCGTCACTTCATCGCCACCTGCTATTTCTTCAATGGTTTGTTCATGTTCATCAAAGTCATGGTCATCTTCAGTGCCCCCTTCGTTTATAGTCAAGTGTGTTGCGGGACGTTGAGGATAAGTGTTTGATAAATGGCCTGGCTGGCCATAGCAATAACAATTGTTCGACCTTCACCGAGCATAAGGATTTGAAATCCTACTTGGGCCCGCTGTTGTAGGTGCTGCACGTTGAGGTTTGGATGAGCTGCTCCCCGTATCACGATTTGCGGTTGTAGGAGGTTAAGGACGTTCTCATACTGGATCTTTTTCTCATGCCAGCACTGGATCCTGCGTGGGACCCATCATGGGGGGTCGAGTTGAAGGATATGGATGAGCAGGAGCTTTTGCAAGTTGTGTTTCTGCCCTACCCGCCAATTGAACTGCTTCATCCACAGTTCCGACTGAGCACATCTGAACTCGATCCTGAATTGTCGGTCGCAACCTACCTATAAATCGTGCCACCTTCTGTGATTCAGATTCTGACAGATCGTTTCGTGTAGCCAACCGCTGGAATTCTTCAGTGTAATCTGTAACGGTTCGATTTCTTTATCGACAATTTTGATATTGCTGGAATAATATCTGCTCATAATCACTGGGAAGAAATCATGATCGAAGAAGGCGTCTCATCTGTGGCCATAATGAGATGGGCGCCTTGTTCTGACGAGCTCGTGAGAGTTGTAATTGTTCCCACCATGCAAAAGCACCAGATTTTAATTTAAACGCTACTAATTTTACCCTTTTATGATATAGCATGTCCATATAATCAAAATATCTCTCTACTTCGGCTAGCTAATCGAGAAAATCTTCTATACGTAATAAACCGTTAAAATTAGAAAGTTCAGTCTTACCTCGATAGTCTCTTTCAGCACGATCTAGATGATCGCCTTCATGGATTGGTCGTCAGGAAAAACCCTCATTAAGGTCTTCATCGCTAGAACTTGAATAATCTGGTGTAGCCTTATGGTTTGCCACTGGTAGTGTTCTACGAAAATCGGGGTTGCATGCGTCGTACAACAACCATAGGTGATGGAGCAACCATAGGTGGTGGAGCACCGCATAGGGCTCGGGGTAGAAGTAGCACATCCACAAGACGGTCGAGGGTTACCTGCAGCCCTTGCATGGTTAACTGACTCTTCCGGTGGAAAGCTTTCATTCTTTCCGAAAGATAACGAATCCCTGGATCACCGTCCACAGGATTTTGATTCATACCTTCGTTGTTTGCCATCGCCCCGAGGGGAATCCTCACTTTGATACCAATTGACGCAGGGATGAACGTGATGAGGATAACTACTCTGAATCCACGGAGCTTCTCTGGACTCCTCACAGAGACTTCTCGAATCCATGAGGAAAGAAAGCAGAAAATATAAAAAAAATTCTAATAAATTTGAAATTGATTAATTGATCCATAAAAATGAGTTCACAACCCTTTAAATAAGGGTACCAAGCAATGGGAAAGAAATCAGAATCAAACTACAACTAAAACTCCTAGAATTTGCGACTTACTATAAATAGTAAACTTACTATTTATAGACGGTCGTGATGTCTACTAGTGCGCAAGGTTTTCGGCCAAAAATAGTAAGTGTCCTATTTGGCTTCACCAAACCGTTCTCCTAATTATTCTAAGCTCTTTTCACGTTGGACGCAACTCCTAAAGCCCGACGGATGAAGAGTTATAATCAAACTAAAACTTACTATTTATAGTAAAAACGAAATTAAAACAGGGAAACGACCGTCGATCCAGGGGTATTTCGCAATTCCAGATGTCGCAACCCAGCATAGCAGGGTTGGTTGGCTAAAATAGCTCATTCTACCCCCAAAATCATATATTTTACGTCAGCTAAGTCATTCAGGATTGCGAGATACGCCCGATCTAAGGTCCGATGGTCTAGATCACTTCTGTCGTCGACCGGGCCTTTTCTGATCCATCTTGATCATGAAACTGTCGCGACGCACTCTACATCAGATAGGCCCCCTTCCTAGGCTTCTCCGGGTTAGGCGACCTTTGCTCTTCCCAGCTTCGCTCCCGCTTCCTCTACTTGGGCCCTCTCCCTCCCTGATTCTTCCTCTTCCCCTGTGTGCTTTGTGTGCTGCCCCTTCCCTTAGGCGCACCCTGCCTCCCAGTCGCTCTTCCAGATTTGCCTTGTAAATGTTCTATATGATAGGCGGCTCCAGTTCTTTTTGTTAAAACCGCCCGAATGGTTGTACATCATCTTCTTTTTTATATAAAATTGGTGGCATAGCTCCACCTTTAAAAAAATAATAATAAAAATAAAAATAAAAAAATCTCCATCGCACCACAATCCCCATGTATGAATTAGGAGGCTTAGAGTGTCTCTTGGGAGATGGAGACTGCAATTCCTTTCTCCACTTATTATCTCTAGTAGTAGAACTCCAAAGTTGTAGACATCAGATTTCACGGAGTAACCCTCCCATTCCACACTCTGGTGCCATGTGCCATGTAGTTATATGTTCCAACCACTCTATTAGTATTGACCACTTTTTTTTTTTGACGAGCTGAAATAGGCCCAGGCACCTACTAGCAACCGTTCCAACCACTCTATAAGTGAATAGAATAGCCAATGGTCTGGCCCGCCTGGGTAGTTCATCCCAAGTGTATAGTTTATTTAAACAGAGTGTGGACCTCCCCGTGAAAATTAGAGTCCTAGATAGGGCGATGATTGGGAGCATTAAGAGGGGGCAGGGATTAAAGGCTGGTTTGGGGGCTGTCCTTTATAGAGTTTGAGGAATGAGATACGCCGGCACATGAGTTTTTTTTTTTTTTGTTCCAATGCCACTCTAGTATCAATATATTTGGCCACTGCTTTGGAGGAAAAAGAAAACTTCATTTTGAAAGATTATTATTATTATTATTAAAGCCAAATAAGCTCTTAAAAAAAGAACGACCTCTCCATCACTTATTTTTTAAGATTTTTAAAGTTAAGTGGTAGAGCGGTTCACGATACTACTATTTTTAAAATTAGTATTTATTTTTTTAGAATAGAAAATAAACTCTTATTAGTTGAGATGCCATAGGCCTCAATCAAAGTGAATATTCAAAGTTAACACTCAATCAAAAGTGGGGTTTACACGATAAACACTATCTATAGACATGCCTTTTTTATTATAAACTCGGACCATTCATTTTCTTTCACCATCAAATGGTTAGAATCATCTAGTCAAAGGTTTCTTGAGATTTATTTTCGATCAAAAGTTCTCCTACATTATGGATGTTCTAGAGCAATGATTAGATTTATGATTTTGATCAATCTGGGACATTCATTATCTTTGATATTAAACAAATGGTTAGCATCACCTGGTTAACAAGGTTCTTAACATATATTGTCAATTGATGATTAAATGTTTTTTAGTATGATAATTTTGGATTGTCCATTTTCATATCCATTGATTGGGTTTAAGGCAGGACGTACATGTGGGATATACATGAAAAATAGTCAAGATTTACATATACAACTTTTTTATAATTAACTTGGACCATTCAAAATAAAAATAAAAATTTAGGTCCTCGAATGGTTAAAATAATTCAGAGTGTTCTTTGAATTTATGGTTCAACAAAGGTTGGCCTACATCTTAGACAGTCAAGATCAATAATTAGTTTTATTATTTTAATTAATCCAGATCAATCATTTTCTTGGCCGTTGATTGAATGGTTACATCAACTGGTTAAAGTGGCTCCTGAGAGTTATAACCAAACATTTTCTAGTATAACAATTTTTTATTATCCATTTTCCCATCCATTGATTGAATCGTTAGAATCACCTTATCAATAAGGGCTCCTGTCAATCAAAGGCAGAGAACGCATGATAAATGCCTACACCAATTATCCAAAGTATACATTGGATCATCCATTTTTCTAGCCATAGATATCGATAGTTAAAATCACCTTATCAAAAGGATTCTTCAATCAGTTTTATTGGCGATGGATTAGATGGTTCGAATGAATCTTGCGAACCCAAAATATGTAGACATCTAATGCCACTTCTCAAAGAAAAAGACAAATTGAAATGCAAGTTGTGTTGTACCTGTGGAACACACACCATGACCAAGTTGCAATTTCATGATGCAATAGCTAAACAAACAAAGTGCAGTTTGTAATAAGGTTCAATTGTAAAGTTATAAAATACTGTTTGAAACCCAAATAAGATTTAGTAAAATTGTTCATCCCAAAGCTACCTAAGAAAAGAAATGAAAAATAAATAAATAATAGAAATAGAACAGAGAGAGAAAGAGAGAGAGAGAGAGAGAGAGAGAGAGAGAGAGAGAGAGAGAGAGAGGCATACCTCAAATTGAGAATAGAGAATACAGATTAATTAGAAGAAACCAGGACTCCAAAATGGGAGAAAAATATTACAAGCAGCAACACCTGGGCTTTGCAGTTGATTCAAGAGAGTGGGGAATAACCGCTTACTGCACTCGCTTGCATGAGATGAGATAGATGTACTGTCCGTGACTCATGTATACTGTCATCAATTAATGTGCTTTATGAGTATATTGCTTAAAAATTTTAAAGATAATCCTTATGACAGAATGTTGATGAGGATTATCGACACAGTGAAAAAGCATAGGAAAAGGAGCAAACCTCAATTTGAGAATAGAGAATACAAACAGAAGAAACCAGGATGGGAGAAAATATTACAAGCAACAACGCTTGGGCTTGGTAGATGACTCCGGAGAGTGGGGAATAATTGTTTAGTATGCTCGTTTGCATGAGATGAGATCGATGGAGGTACATGTATACCGTCTGTGAGACATGCATAATGTTATCAATTAGGTGGCATTGTGAGCATGTTCCTTTAAAAATTCAAAGATAATCCTCCTGACATGATGTCGATGAGGATTATTGAGGGAGAGATGAGAGAGGGTAGAGAAAGGAGAATACCTCAGTTTGAGAATAGAGAATATAGGTGAAAGAAGAAACTAAGACCGATAAAATATCATAAATGGCAATGTCTGGCTTTGGTAGTTGATTCAAGAGAGTGGAGAATAATCCCTTACTACGCTCGCTTGCATGAGATGAGAAGACAGGCACATGTATTGTCCTGTCCTATCATCAATTAGGGTGTTTATGAGGATCTCCCTTAAAATAAAATTAAATAAAATAAATCAGAAATAATGCTTATGACATGATGTTAATGAGCTGGGTACTTTGGGCCGGGCCGACCCTTGTGCAAGCCGATGGGAGGTTAAACCACATGGGTTCAGGACAAGCATCTAAGACCAAACGAGCATGCTAGTGAAGTATACAATCCAAAAATGTTAAATAAGTCAAGGTATGCTCAGGCTCTTATTATTCCAAGGCCAACATAGGCCAAGTTAGTCATTGGGCGTATAAAACTCATTACCACATCCAGCCATGGTTGTTTTTGCTTAACCTGTATAAGGGTCTGCCCAAAGCAGCTGGGATGTGACCTGCTGATGGGATAAGGAAAGTATTCTACGCATTCTTGCTTTTTCTTTTCTTTATCTTTTTATTGTTTATTATTTACTTTTAGACTTGACTTGCTTTTAGCCATGTGTTATTGCGTTGCTAGGCTGTAAAGCAAATGCAATAATGGAGCACTAATCATTAATTAAGATAATGAACTCCATTCAATTTCCCTTTCACCTTCCATTTTATTTCCTTGGATTGGGATGTAAAAATTTAGAAATTATTCTTAAATTGTTATGTTGCTCACAACAATCCATTTCTAGCATGTATCCGTGCTGTGGTACTTTACAACAGTAAAGTTTATATGTTACCCAATTCATTTATCTGATGTGCCAGGCCAAGATAAAAGAAGAACTCAAAAATTATAGAATTATATATGAAACTCAGGTGGGCCATAGCACATGAATTAAGAAGCTTTTATGTTCAATTTTATGGAGTGGCCCACGTTAGTGTTAAACCAGTTTGTTTTTTAGATCAAGGCAAAACAAAGCGTGATGTACTTGATAGATAGATGGAGTGGATTTCATGCACCATAAATGGTTTCTCAATGTCAGAGAAAATAAACTAGGTAGATAACTACTCAAGGCAGGAAGGCTTTTTTTTTTTTTTTGGTTTTTTTTTTCGTTTTTCCTTTTTACAGGTTAAATATATTTACTTTGGGGTTTACATTTCCAGCCCTGTGTTACCTCCCGTGGGTCAGAGAAAGTAAACCAGGTAGATACCTACTCACTTGGAAACGGATTGGCTACTCCCCCTGCCACCAGCTCCGTGGCTGGTGGTCGGTGCTCTGTGGGCCCCACCATGATGTATGTGTTTCATCCATTCCGTTAATCCATTTTTACATATCATCTTATGGCTTGATTCAAAAACTGAGAAGGATATAAATCTCAGGTGGACCACACCACATGAAAACAATAGTGATTGCATATCCATCATTAAAATTCTCTTAAGGCCCACTATACTGTTTATTTGACATCTAATCTGTTGATTAGGTCATACAGTCCCAGATGAAGATAAAAAGCAAAGATCAGCTTGATACGAAACTTTTATGGCCCCCAAAATGTTTTTAATGGTCGACCTTCATTTAACACTGTTTCTTGTAATGTGGTCCACTTGAGATTTTCATATACCTCATTTTTTGACTTACACTATAAAATCATCTCTAAAAATAGATGGACGGCATGGATGAAACATATACATCATGGTGGGGCCCACATAGCACCGACCAGCAGCCATTTGGCTGATGTGATCAGGGGAGTAGCCAATCCGTTCGCTACTCACAAAGCGAATTAAGCTGGTGTGTGTACGTGTCGCTCGAAGAGGAGCGCGTCAGCTCCTCCAGCCGCCTGACACCGTGCGGAGAAGAGCAAAGTTACGTCGGCCCCACGATGATGTCTTTACTATATCCACACCGTCCATCCATTTGGTGAGATCATTTTAGTCCACCATCTTAAAAAATGAGTCATATTCAAAGTTCAAGTGGACCACACCACAGGTAGCAGTGGGGACAATGATTACTACCATTATGGGTGTATACCGATAACAGTATGGTCCCACAATGATCATTTTAGTCCATCATCCTAAAAACAGAGACTGGAGAGCGTGATTTTGACGCCGGGGTGTATACCGATAACAGTATGGGTCTTAATCTTATCATGGTGGATCATCCCAACCAATATTGGGCTCATATGAGCCCAGACAGCCATATCATTCCTATGGGTGATAGGCATACGTATTAGCAGATGCAGCTAAGTGATTATACGGTAATTTACTTTTGGGCGCTCAGGTGGTGGAAGTTGGGCCAAGGTTCACTTACTCAAAATGTTCGTACAGTGGGGCCATCATAGATTGGCGCATATTAAATATTTGACTTATTTATTGGTTGATTGGCCTTTCTTTTTCTTTTTCTTTTTTTTTTTTTTAAATTATTTTTACTTCATAGTACAAATGACAATTAAAGGTGAGACCACGTGATAGAGTGTCTATTTGATTTTTTTTTTTTTTTTTTGTTTTTAAGAGAGAGATGGGCAATCAAAAGTGGGACCACGTGATAGAGTGTCTAAATCAAAGATGGCATTTGTTATAGTGTAGTCAATATGGACCGGCTAATAAGTCATTTCCTAGCCATTGATTAAACAGCTAAAATTACACACCAGAGGGAATTGGAGAGAAGGACCACTCATTTCCATTAGCAATGATTGGATGGTAGGGTCACCGAACACAAGTAACCTGTTGGCAAGGATCGGCAATCATGAGTGAAACCCATGTGATGCATAGTCTAGATCCATGAACAGACTATTTGTAGTATGATTAATATGCACCGTTCATTTCTTAGGCATAGGCATTGATTGTAAGATTAGGATCATCCAACCAAAGTGAGCTTTTGAAGAGGGATGGGGAATCAATAGTTGGAGACAACACAATGGATGGTCTAGAGCAATTATCAAGCCATTTGTAGCATGATCAATACCGACTATCCATTTCACTGGGATTGAAAGGATGATTAGGATCATCCAGCAAATTTGAGGGGATGAGCAATCAAGCAAGGGACCCAAATGATAGATGGTTAAAATCAATGATCCAACCATTACAAGCATGATAGATATGGGCCATCTAAGTGCCAGGACAATTGAAATCATCAGCAATTGTGATTTTTATAATGATCATCAGTCAAGGGTGGACCCACATTACAAATGGTATAGATCAATTATCAAGTTGTTTGTAGTATGATCAAATTGATTGTCCATTTTCCTAACTATTGAGGAACATATAGATAAGGTGATTTTCAAATTGATCAGTATGATATTTTTTGTTTTCCCTTCTTTGCAATAGGAATGACCTTTTGAATGTGTAGGATGTCATATAAACATTACAGTGAGCCCTAGAAAGGTTTTAACGGTGGGCATTTCCATCCCTTGTATTCCTTGTGTTTGTGCACACATAAAATTTGGATCTACCTCATTTTGGGTCGACATCCGGGCATGAGCTGGCGAAATTGATGGCCCATGGGCCAAGTTAAACCAGATTAGTTAATGGGTGTACAAAATAATTACTCATCCAGCCATGGGCCATGAAACTTGGCCCAAAAGTGGCCCAAAGCCTAACCCGGCAAACCCAGCCCTAAGCATCTTCAAAGCGACCCTACTCGTGGATATGTGCCATATTTCCGGACAATCTTGCTTTATGTGAGAGTTGGGTTGAGAACACCTATTTATTTACCATGTTGTATACGTAAAATCCATGATCCATCAGGTAAGAATCATTATTTGCACCTACATAATAAAGTAACCCCAGTTAAAAACTAATATGTGCCTCACCAATTTGGAATAATGTAAAATTACTACCAAAACTACCAAATTTATAGTGTGGCTCGCCGAAGTTTTTTTTTTTTTTTTTTTATCAAGTTGTTCTTTCTATTTTCTTTTCATCATGGTCATTAACAACAAATTAACTGGTTTGATGAAAGATACACACCATAGTTGCTCTACACACAAACCTATGGTTGGCATCATGGTTCCATGTGGTGACCTATATGAGCTGAGGATGTAGCCGATGGTTCATCTCAGGACCTTAAATCTAAGATACAACCACATGCACCAAGTGAAGTTTTCACGTACCGCAGGGTAGACCGTAGACCCAATATACTTGACCGCCTAAAACATGAGTTGCATAGGATTCCCGACCTTGCTTTACTGAAGAGGCCTAAGTTGTGTAGGGCCCACTGTAAATATGTTTTCTATCCACACCGTCCATCTATTTTGCCGATTCATTTTAGGGTATTAGCCAAGCAATGAAGGAGATCAAAGGCTTAACTGGACCACATCACATGAAAGTGGAGATTGAATGCCTACCATTAAAAACATTTTAGCGACCACAAAACAAGTTTCAGGTAAAATGAGATCCGTGTTTTACCTTCATCATGTGCCACCTTATGAACAGGTTATTGGCATATAAACATCACAGTGTGGCTCAAGAAGGTTTCAACAGTGGGTGTAAAGCATACCACCGTCGGAGATGGGTCCATGTCGTAACATCACAATGGATGAACGGCCATCAGAACATGGGCATGTCGTGTTCGAGGCATACTCCCCAGGACATGCGCTGCAGGCAATCCGCGTCCGCAGAGGTGGTCGTACATTGCTTCGCTGTAAAGCAACTCAATAATGTAGCTGGCCGTACATTGCTAGGCTGTGAGACAATTCAGAGAAAACGAAAGCGGTTTGCTGACAAATATGTACACCATCGGAGAACTTTAAAATATTCATAGCCCATTAACCAAATTGGGTTTTTGTTCACTCCCCAAGTATAGGGTTGTGATGTAGTAATAAACTCCTATAATCATCGGCGTCAATCCACGCGACCTAAACCCCAGACGCTTTCTAAAAATAATCGATCTAAATCTGCTTTAAGATTTAAATCTAAACCAATTATGATTTGAGGAATAATGGTGAAATAATTAATCTAAAACTTTAGGAAAAATCGAGAAGGAAACTAGGGATTCGGAGGATCCACTTGTAGGATCGGGGAGATCTTATGCACAGATTACAATTTAGGAAATTAATCTGAATCAGCTTTTTAATGTAATTTTAATAAGATGAAAGGTATATGAATTAGAATGGATTCCATCACCAAACCATGCCCGGAGACAAAGCAAACAACAAATTAAACTAATTACCAACCAATCAATGTATGAAGGTTAGGAAGGATCGACATCCAACCATGCCCAGGAGACGATGGTGAACAACGGGGCTTCTGACGTCATAAACATAAAAAAAAAGAACATGCTCAAAGCCATCATAGACCCATTGTAATTTCAAATCAACATGAGACCATTAAAGACCGAAAACATTCCCTTAATAAAAACTCAAATCAACATAAATTCAGTCTAAACAAAAGGCACAAGCAAAGAGGCCTCTCCATCACGCTACAAGCTTCACCTCTTAGCCCTAGCTAAGAGGTTTAGCCACACATGAGCGTGGACTAGATCTCTCAAAATAAAATAAATAAATTAAAAGCAAAGAAGGAAAGAAAAAATACAACTCTACTCCTTTCTCTCTCTCTCTCTCCCACAGCTCTGGATCTCGAATTCCCTAGCTCGAATGGCTTTCCCACGTCCAAAACTTCCCTTTTATAGCTGCTGGATGGCTGGAGTTGGTGGCAGAGTCGAAGAAGGACTCGGACTACAAATTTTCGCAGCCGTGATCGGTGGGCCCCACAGAGGCATTTTCTGTAAAATCCACCCCGTCCATTGGATTCAGGACGAAATTTCAGTCAAGAGTGGGTGGTTTTGAAGGTTCATTTGCACGGCCCACAGAAGAAATCTCAAAAAACTCAGTTTTGAACGTCGCAAGACCGCCTGTTTGTGGCCTCTGTACCGCACACATGTGTACGCATGGGAATGAAATATCACCATGGTTTTGAAGCTCTCGAACCCATCTACACGATGGACGGCTCGGATCGTCTGTACAGGTGACGTACGGGGCCCACAATCCGATGGAAAAACGGCCAGCGGCCGTTTCTTACGCGGACGCGAAAACGTCTTGCGTGGCAATGGTGGGGCCCATTCCTTTGATTAAACCGACGATCCACTCCGTCCATTACATGGAGGACGGAAAAACGGTTGAAAATGATCAGCTTTTCTTCTGTTTTTGTGTGTCCCACCTGATCTTTTATTCCGCCGTCTATCCTGCTTTCGACGGCCAGGATTTTCCAATAGCTTGCATGGTGGAGAAACGACACCTTGGTGATGGTAATACCCCCTCCTTGGACACCTTGGACGGTCCAGATGAATGTTCTGGATGATGTGTGGGCCCCACTGTATGAAACCGGCGGACGCACCAGCGTCCGCTGTTTGAAACAGAGAAGGAGACGAAGATGAGTCGGTCAGCGCAGTGCTGACCGACTTCCCTTGTTCGGCGCACGGCTTGAGCACCCACGTTGTACACGTGCATTGCACATGTAGGTCCCAAGGTGATGTATATGAGAGATCAGCTCCGTCCAACCTGGTTTCCATATAATTTAAATGGTTGACACCAAAATTGAAATATTTCAAGATATCAGGCGGGCCCCAGATTGACGATTTGTGGGCTGATTTGTTGTTTGAAATACTTCCACAGAGATCCGGGAGCTGAAAACTGACGTGTACGGTTCATTTAGGCTCCTCAGATCATGTATGAAGTTTCGAGTAGAACGGATGGTGGGAACCCTGTGATCTTGCATTCTGGCTGACTTTCAGGCCACTTGAGCTTCAGTTCCTTCATCTTCTCGGATCTCTGGCATGTAAATCCGCTGATCTTGATCTCCTGGGGTCCGTACCTTGCTCTGGTGAATTCTGAGTGTCAAATCCATACTTTTAGTGTCAGTTTCCAGTCAACACTCCTGATTGCATCCTGCAACAAAACACAATTAAAATACTCTATTAAACATTATTGTGTATGTAAAATCTGGCAGTAACTAGGGTCTGATATGCAATATTTGACCCTCAACAGTTTTTCCAAAGTATCATGAATGATTTTACGTAAGAGAAACTGGTTTAGCCAACCAAGGCCGAATTACCCACGTTGAATTTGCAAGATTCCATCCAATTAATAGTTAAAATTTTATTAAAATTCATTTTATTTTCATTTTTACTATAAATAATAATTTTTAATTCTATCATGACTTTTGATCCTTTTAAGTCGGAATTGTAGCAGCCATGCCCAACATGAAAAGGATTTAGAAAAATTAGGAGAACATGCGCTTTCAGAGGTGAATCCTACGGCTACTATATATAAGTCGAGCCCCAGCGACGAGGACATCAATGGCGTCGTTGCCCGACGATCAATTCATGAAGACAGTTGATTAGATCGTGTTGAAAAAAACTATTGAGGTAAGGCCGAACTAACTATTTTTAATAGTTTATAGCATATAAAAGATTTCCTCAATTGGTTAGTCGAAGTAAATTGATATTTTGATTATATAGACGTGCTAGAACATAAGAAAGTGTGTTCAAATTAAAATCCGGTGCTTCTGCATGGTGGGAAAAAGTATAACTCTCATGTGCCCGACAAAATAAGCGCCTATCTGATCATGGCCATGGATAAGACACCTTCTTTGATCATGATTCCTCCCCAATAATTACAAGCATGTATTATCCCGGCAATACCAAAATCGTTGACAGGGGAATCGAACTGTCACAGTTTATATCGAAGAATTCCACGGTGGGCAATGCGAAATGACTTGTCGGAGACCGAATCACATAAGGTAGCACAGTTCATTTGCGATTTACGATCGATAATTTTGGACCGAGTTCAGATGCACCTAGTAGGAACCGTTGATGAAGTGGTTCAGTTGGCAAGTAAGGTGAAAATGCATCATATAAGGGTCCCTACTTGGCCTTATCCTTCGACTCGGCACCCATGATGGGTCCCACGCAGATTCAACATGAGTAAAAAGAAAGAAACCAGTAGGAGGACATCATCAACTTCCTACAACTGCAAACCCTGACACGGGGAGCAGTCCATGTAAGCCTCAATGTCGACATCCACGACAGCAAATCTGAGTAGGATTCCAAATCCTTATGGTCACCTAAGGACGAATAATTATTACCATTGTGGCTAACTGGGCCACTTATCAAACACCTACCATCAAATTCATATCCAACCTGATTATGAATAAAGTGTTGAAGCCATTTATTGGCCGATTTGTGGTACTATATTTTGATAACATCCTGATATATAGCCAGGGTAAGACAGAGCACATGGAATATCTCAGGCATGTGTTAAAGGTCTTGATAGTTAATAAGGTGTACCTCAACTTGAAAAGGTGTAAATTTTTTAATGGACAACCTATTGTTCTTAGGACTTGCTGTGACGTCCACGGTCATCCATGTGGATGATGAAAATGTGCAAGCCATAAGGGAATGACCGATCCCGATGAACATTCATGAAATCAGGAATTTTCATGGGTTAGCGACCTTCTATTGTCGATTTGTGTAAAATTTCAACATTATAATTGTACCCATTATAGATTGCATGAAAAAAGGTCAGTTTTATTGGACTAATGAGGCTAACAAGAGCTTTGCTGAAATCAAGTATCGATTATCTACAACATCGATCTTAGTTCTTCTCAGTTTTGACAAGCTATTTGATGTTGAGTGTAACGCCTCATATGTTAGAATTGGAGGAGTCTTATCACAAGAAGGCAAGCTGGTAACGTTTTATAACGAGAAGCTCTGCAAAGCCCCCAAAAAAGTGGTCGACATATGAGCTTGAGCTGTATGTAGTTGTTCAAGCATTGCGTCATTGGTGACATTATCTGAATCAGAGAGAGTTTGTTCTCTAAATTGATCATCAAACATTAAAGTTTATTAATAGTCAGTCTAACGTGAATCGTGTGCATGCTAGATGGTTTGCATTTTTAAAGAAATTCACGCTCGTTCTGAAGCACAAGTCAGGGCAATAAAACAAAGTGTCCGATGCACTTAGCCATCGTGCATCACTACTTGTTACAATGAGCAATGAGGTGATCAGCTTTGACTGTCTTAAGGTAATGTATGCCTAGGGCGATGACTTCAAGGATGCATGGATGATATGCTAAGAGAGTCGTCCTAATGACATACATATGCAAGACAGTTTCCTCTTCGAAGGGAATCGATTGCGCATCCTCCAAAGTTCTCCGAGAGAGTAGATTATTCAAGAGTTACATGGAGGTGGCTTTGGTGGACACATTGGGCAAAGCAAGATGCGAGCTTTTATTGAGTAGTGTTACTGACTATAATTGGTATATGACGTGGATAAAGCAGTGCAACATTGTCATGTCTGTTAGACCTCCAAAGTCGTATCTCAGAATACATGCCTCTACACCCAGTTGTTAGACCTCCAAAGTCGTACGACTACATAGGATTCATAAAACCAATACTTCTAATCGTGAAACGAAGTTCATTAGCCACTTTTAGTGGACTTTATGGAATAAGTTCGGTACGTAACTTCAATTTAGAAGTGTCTACCACCCACACACGGATGGGCAAACTGAAGTTATGAATTGTACGTTGGGAAACCTCCTTCGGTGTATTTCGGGTGACAAATTGAAGAAGTGAGATTTGACATTGTCTCAAGCGGAGTTTGCATTCAACAACATGGTGAACTGCTCGACAAGGAAGTCCTCATTCCAGATTGTTTATGGTCAAGTGCTCTGCCACATACTTGACTTGGTCCCTCTATCCAAGCTCCTGGTCATGAGCATTGCAGCAGAATATATGGTAGACTAAATCATTGGCATTCATGTGGATGTGCAAGCTAAGTTAAATGACTCGAACAACAAGTACAAGGAGCAAGTCAACAAGTATCGGTGATAAAAGGTGTTCGAGGTGAGAGATTATATTATCGCAGGGTATCGGCGAGGTACATGGACGACTCCAATATCGCAGGAGATTCATCTTCTATTCAGATGGCTCTAGGTGAGCCTGGTGTTGAAAAGTAGAAAGTGACTATGGGTGATGTGATGGATTCGTTATACCAGATCGACATATGAGAGCGGGTGGAGCTTCCAGTGGGCCAGTGAGCGGTTGGATGCAGGTGGATCTTCAGGAGGATACAGCATAGATATAGGGCAATGTTGGTAGCGAAGGGTTATGCTCAGAGAGAAGGGATCGACTTCTCAGAGATATTCACGCCAATGGTCTAGCAGGTGTCTATTAGATCCGTGTTTGGCGCTGGTTGGCCAATGTGATCTTGAGCTAGAAAGATGGATGTGGAGTCTGCACTTCTATAAGGAAAAGTGAAGAGCAGATCTACATGAAGCAACCAGAGCGGTTCGAAGTTAAAAGGGCTAAGAAAAGACTTTGCAGGAGGTCGTGGTTCGACCTGTCGTCTAGGCAGTGGTTTGATTCATTTATGATGGGACATTCAGGATGAAGGATCGGGGGGCTGTAAAGATGGTTCTCGGTGTTGAGACTGAAGGAGGAGTAGGCTTTGGTAATTACAGGAGGAATACCTTGTGTGTAGGTATTGATCCAGGATGTGATGGGCCAGGTAAAGCTGGAGAGCGTTCCCTACGCATCTCTCCTCAAGTTTTTCTCAGGACATGTCCTAAAACAGATGAAGAAAAGCAGGATATCTCATGAGCCTTATTCAAATGTGGTTAGCAGTGTAAGCCATGGTCTGGTTTAGACTGGTTATTTCACAAGCTATCAGTGTTGTGAGCAAGTACCCCGGCAAGCAATATTGGGTAACGGTGAGATGGTAAGAAGACTACGTCATTCTTTTGTGAAGACAGGAGCAAAGGTGATTGGGCATGTGGATTTAGATCCGGCAGACATGATCAATAAGAAATTTCTGTAAAGAAGTTCAAGTTCTGTGTAACTTCTCTAGGCTCGGCGATGGCAGAAAAGAAGGACGGAGTGTGATCTTGAGCTATGATGTGAAGCAGAGATAAGAGAAGAGGTTAAGGAGCTACACGGTTGAAGATTGAAGACTTGGTAGAGATTGTTGAGAAAAGTCTTAAATCTGAAGGTTTTGAGGTCGTTCGACAGGTCGTGGGAAGCTTCGACAGGTCGTGGGAAGCTTCGACTGGTCGTGGGAGACGCTCGACCGGTCGTAAGTTCAAGCCCTGGCACGACTCAACGTCCAGCGAGTTTTTTGCTATTTTTTACTGTAGCTACGACTGGTCGTAGGAGAGCTACGACCAGTCGTAGGAGAGCTACGACTAGTCGTAGGTTACGCAGTTTGTTCCGCAATTTTGCGCGAAACTGCGGATTTGAGTCCTTTCGCAACTGGGATGCGGAAGGGAAGTTTCCTAAACTATAAATAGGTGTCCTTAGGGCTTTTCTAGGGTATGGGTGATGAAAGGGAAGGCTTTCTAAAGTAGTTCCAAGGGTTCCTAAAAGGGTTTTAGGTTATCAAAGGGTGTTGCAAGGGTGAGATTCGAGGTTGTTCGAATCGGGTAAGTCATTTCTCATTGTAATTGATGCTTTCATAGTGGTGATCTGTCGTTTTGTGACGTGGTTTTTTCCTGCAAGGGTTTTTCACGTTAAATCTGTGTATTCTCTTGTATGCTTGGTGCCATTGGATTGCTATCCTAAATCTAGATCCGTGTGATTCCGCAGGCCAAAAACCCCAACATATTGGCCACCTGAGACTTTTATCTACTTTATTTTTCTCTCATTCCCCGGCATGATATGAAAAAACTGATGGATGAAATGGATATTTAATACCAGCGTGCATCGTGGTAGGTCCCACAGTTGAGACCGCACCGTCTTGGATGAGTCCAGGGGCAATCCGCTCCCAGTCTTCTTGACTTGAATGGGGATGGCTATGACTTGAGAGGAGAGGGGACACATCCTACATTTCTTAGCTGTAAAGGAAGGCAATAATGCAATAAAAAGCAATAAAAGATGCCACATGTACGAACTGAAAGGGACTTAGTTATCATTTTTATGATGCTAAAGGACCGTAGGTTCTACCACATTGCATACGTAAAATATATTCCATCTACCTGATGAGAAATGTTATTTTCACTAACATTTCTCATATGAGCCACACTAATTCAAAAGTAAGCTTAATTCAAATCTCATATGAGCCACACTAATGGGACCAATGTAAAACTGCTTCCAAGACCACTAATTTCACACGGTGGGGCGTGCATGAGTTTTTAATCAGGCTGGGCTCTTTGTATTTATCTTTGTCCCGGTGTGTTACACCTGATTAACTTGTTTGGCGAAAGTATACTCCATACTGGCCCCACTCTCGAACTTATGTTCAGCATCTCATCGTGTGTCCCACTTAAGTTGCAGATCAAGTTGATTTTTTTACTTCAGCAGTTCTCATCAAAGAAAAACCCTACTGAAAGGATTGGATTTTACATAAACAATATGGTAGGCCTTACAGACTTACGCATTCAACGCACCGCCTAACATAAGCGTCGTAGAAGATTAGGATCCAATTGAAAGCATCGTTAAGTGGATGCGGCTTCGGTGGATCCCTGAATGTGGGGCCCACTTTGATATATGTGCCTTACATCCACGCTGTCCATCCGTTTTAAAAGATCATTTTAAAGCATGTCCCAAAAAATGAAGCAGATCCAAATCTCAGTTGGACCACATTATAGGAAGCAATGATGATTCACCATTAAAAACTTCTGCTAGGCCACAAAGTTTTGGGTCAAGCTGATATTTGTATGGTCCTTTCATCCATGTCTTTGTGACCTTATCAACAAGTTGGATCTGTTTCCTGTAGTGTGGTCCACATAAGATTTGGATCTGCTATTTTTTTTTTTTTTTTTTATCTTGCCCTGTATGAGCTGTTAAAACTGATGACGGTGTGGATGTAAGGCACATACATCAAGGTAGGCCCTAGAGTCAGGGATCCGCATGCCTAGCCATTAAGTAAGATGAGGACACACATGTAGAAAGATGATTTGCCTTGACAATCCGTAACCATCAAATGCCCTCTCTCGGTCCGTCTAGTATCTGTTTGTAATCCACCAATTAAAGGATGGTATTGTCCAAAACAGTGTGACTTACGGTATGGTGTACTGTTAATTTGATCCGCTAAATGAACAGTTTCTATGTAGTACATATATAGCATGTGTGCACCTGACATACCTGCCTCACTTCTTCTTCTTCTTCTTTTTTCATTGGACCACGTCATTGTTACATAGGGTTTATGGCAAACGGATCACAACAATTAAATAAGATTGGAGATGGGTTTTGGTAGGTAAGTCCATTTATCAATCCATAGCTTTTGATACGACTTAACACAACTTAAAATTTGAAGTTATTATATTTATCATATGTTATTTCATTATATGGAATTAGATAGCATATTCAGTTTTGGAAAAATGATAGGCGGTTAAGTTTTTTAAGTTAAGATTTGAATGTATAGTAATTTGGATATCCAACTTTCATGGTTAAACATCGTCGAATGAAAAAATAAATTTTTTTTAGGAGGACCAACAATTAATGGTAGCTCCTGTTGTTGCTCAAATCCGGTCGATTATGTTCCACCTCTTGTGAGCCGCTAAGTACCTGCAAATTAATAGAGAACAATGAGACACTGAGAGTGTCGGTTATGACCGAGGACCCTTCGATGCCTAAGTTAAGTGTATGGACTCACAATAGGCGTAATAGAATCGGGATAGTTGTGTGTACCTTCCTTTTGAAGATGATGATGTATTTATAAGTGTTCTTAAACAACATCCCTATCTGAGTAGATATTTAAGATACGCTAGAGGGACAGAATTTAAGTCGGAATATGTTCTTGAGTATTTCTCCGATTATGTCTTGATTAACGTGAACTTTGGATGAGATCTCACCGAGCATTCCTACTCATATATGGTGCGAGATTCTCTCTGGATGTTTCCGTTCTGAGCCTAAGGTTAGCATCTGAGGTCAAGGTCAACTTCCAACCTTGAGGTCGAAATTCAAGGTTGATATCGTTGTCCGAGGTTGAGGTCGGTACTTATAATCAAGATTTGTACGTCCGTTGATAAAGTCTTATTTTCAAACCGGTCTAACTTTTTTAGCTCGGTCATTGAGTCTTCTTTCTCAGCTCATCTTCTCCAGCCTTTTGGTAGTTCAAGGAGTCTGTTATGATTGCCCTTTCACCACATATCACATACGTCAAGTCATCTCAATTTTACTCATAATAGTTGCCCCCTATTTCCGAGCTTTATGTTCATAAGCTCGGGAAGTAAGCATATTTAAACTGATGAGTTGGTGGGAAGTTCTGAGCTTCTAATTGGAGGAGGTTGGCTTGTTACATGAGTGTTCCTCGATTTTGTCGCATGGTAGTTAATGCGGGGATTGGAAGGAAATGGTGGGATGTTGTGATGATCGAGGATGATATTATGACAGTGGTTCCATACGAGAAGATGTGTACAGAGAGGTGAGCATCATTTTACCTTTGAGCGACTCGCAGGCGGACACGTGTCCTTGTTTCATTAATGTGGACCCTGAACAAACCCTGTATTGCCACGCGGAGGAGAACGTGCATCGAAGCATCTTTTCAAATCTTCACAAGTAGTGCCAGCATTAAATGCCATTCTTCTAATTCTCTTATAAATAAGAGTTTTCCCCTCATTCTGCCACTCAATTGTTTTGCAGTGTATGAGCTATGCCGACCTCCTTTCTCTTTTTCTCCTTCTCTATTCACTAAGTGGATCGTCCAGTCAGTTAACTTTTCCCTCTATGTTCTCTTCTGTGCTTCTTTTCTTTTTCATTCGTCTTTTTTTCCTTATTGCAATGTCTTTAAAGGGTTACATGGGGATTTCTGTTTCAAGAGCCTTCCATGGGGAGTCCATTCACGATAGCATGAATTCCCAGCTAGTTGCATCATCGAGCAGACCACCTCCAGTGATGGCAGCTCGAGATGAGGAAGTTCTGTCACCCCAAATGGAGGCAACTTCTTCATCTTCTTAGGGACTGACCCCATCATTCGGTCTCATCAGTTTGAAGCTCCGATCAGGGAATCTGGTTGCCCTCGGGTCGGAGTTCTAGAGCCCTGACTCAGTGGAGCTACGGCTACCCCAGGTCGGGGAACTTCTGGGCAATCCTCCTGAGGGAGAGGTAGCCCTTTACCCTATTTTCTTTTCTTGTAGCTTGCGATTGCCTTTCCACCAAGTGGTGAGGGAGGTAGTGCACCGCCTATGGCTTACCCTAGGACAGCTTAACCCTAACATGTGGTGAGCTATCTTCGGGTGCTAGTTTTAGTGCACTAGCTCAATCGTTGAGTTAACTGTAGAGGAGCTTATGTACTTATACCAAGCCAGGAGTAGTTCAGGTTCTCTCAGCTGGTACTATTTTTGTTCATGGTCGGGCACAAATCAAGCCCTTATTATTAATAATCCATCCTTCAATAAGAGCTGGACGAAAAGTTGGTTCTTTCCTACTGGAGAGTGGGAAGCTCTAGAGGCGGAGATGGGGCAGGTTGTGGTTTCAGATCCCCACCAAGTTTGCCACCCCAGGTTGGAACTTGAGTTGTAGATTCTATTCTTTTGTAGTTTATTTTGTACTTTTTGAAGCTTTTTTTACTAACCAGGTAATATCTTCTTACAACTCTTACTTGGCGTCAGCCCCAGCTCTCTACGATCTAAATCCACCAAGTCGAGATCGCCCAGGAGTGCACCTTAGCTCAGAGGGATTGGAGGAAGTCGATCACTCCGATTCTCTTGGAGCAGGTCAGCTTATCAGTGACCGGGTCAACAGGTACGTTTGGTTTAAATGGATCCTCAAAAGTTATCGATTTCTTTTTATTCCCTGACCATTTTGTTTATTCTTTTTGTAGAGATAGCATAGCACCCACGGCCGAAGAGGCTCAAGCTCCCTTCACAGTAGAGCTAGAGCAGCTGAGGAGGGCCGCTAGGAAGGATGCTCCCTTATCCTTTGGTTGATATGCTTCTGGGGTCGTGGCTTTGGAGATCATCGTGAGCAGGTCGAAGCTTTCCCTTGAGGTTCTTCCTCCGGCCGAACAAGTGAAGGCAGTTGGAGCGGTCACAAAGGCCAAACTTGGGGTGCTCCGGGAAGCTGCCTTAGATGGTTCTGCCTGAGGCGCTCCTACTTCGCATTTTGCCCTGAGGGAGGTTGTCGACCTTGAGTCATCCCCTACCCGTGCTGAGGAGGAACGGGTAGAGGCCGCTGCAGCTGTGGAGCCGGAGACAGGGGAGGGGATCACTTTCGGATGCCAGGCTCCTGAGGGGGTTGGGGTGTCAAGGTCAGCAGTTCCCACACTCCTCCCTCATCACATGGCGGTCTTGGCTTATTGAAACCACCATCATGTGTCTAAGGAGGAGGTCATCTTGATGGTCTCCCTACATCCTGAACCGCTGTTATGCGAGGTGGCATCGATGTTGATCAATGTGATAACGCCAATCTCTTTTGTATGTGTTCTTTTTTTTTTTCTTTATGTTAGCTGATTCTTTTTACTGTTCGCAAAGCGCCACCAGGGTTCTCGCCACCCGCCATGCTTTCCTCGAGTTGAGGGGCCACTTCGAAACAGCAGCTCGGAGGCTCGAGTCAGCTAGGGTTGAGCTTTAAGCCAAGGCTGCAGAGTTGGAAGCAACTGCGGAGGCCGAGGCTACGACCCATGCCGAGGTCAAGGCCTTGCATGAGGCATTGAGGCTTGCAGAGGAGGACAACACTACCAACACTACCTTGCTGGTTGTGGAGCAACAGGAGAAGGCCGAGCTAGCGGCCCAAGTGGTTGAAGTGGAGTCTCGTCTTAGTGAGGCGGAGGGTCAAGCGGCCGATGTGGAGGCTTGGTTGGCGGAGGTTGGGGCCTCTATTCCTGCGAGGGAAGCAACAATCATGGAAGCATTCAAAGCTTCTGAGGAGCGCATGGCAGAGCTGAAGGAGCATTTCAACCTCAGCTTCCAACGATGATGGGAGGACGTTCGAAAGAGATATCCTGACTTCGACCTGCGTTGCTTGGACGACGATGCTCGCGAAGACCCTGGTGTTGTTGTTACCCCCGAGACCGAGGAGCCTCCCCAAGGATAGATCTCCCTCTTTTTTATATTTTTCTTGTAATAAAAATATACTTTTTGTTTATTCGGATTTGTGCCTCTATGTGTGATTGGTTTGATGGTAGTTGCACATGTAGATTTTTTCTTGATAGTCAAGCATATAGATTTTTGCTCGATAGTCGGGCATATAGATTTTTGTTTGATAATCGAGCATATAGATCTTTAAGTTGCGAATCTAGTAGACAAAGTAGTAGAATCGTAGGAAAGAACCTCTTATTCCTTTAAATAAGGGAGGTTTCTCATAGTCAAGCATGTAGCGATTTGTCGATAATGAGTAGCTTTTTTCCAAGGTGGCCAGTCAGATGCATTTGTAATGCTTGTAGAAATCCATCATATGTAGTAGATTTTCAAGTGCTCGGCATTACATGGGTGAGGCAAGAACTGCCCATCCATGTCTTCATCCAAGACATGTTCCAGCAATTTATGCAAGCGCAAGTTACCGCAGCCAACAACCAAGTTGGTCCAGTTCAACAACAACAACAATCAATTCACAGGCTCTTTCCAACCTCTAGTTCAAATCAAGGTCAATTGTCGGACTCTGCACAGGACTATCAACACCAGCCAGCACAGCCCTCGACCAATGGGCACTTCTTTCAATACCCTCCCATAGCCGAGAGTTAGTCTCAAAAAAATCCCACAACCGGGATTCCCATTCAATTTCAGAACAACATCGCAACTGGGGCTTCTAATTAGTTTTCAGCCAACCTCGCAACCAGGGTATCAAATCAGTTTTAAACTGATCCTGGAAACAGGATCTCTAGTCAATTTTAGGATAGCTTCCCAACCGAGGCTTCCAACCAATTTACAACTCAATTTCAAACCGATCCTACAAACAAGATCTCTAGTTAATTTCCAGTTCAGTTTTAAACCAATCCCTCAATCGGGATTCTCGATTACTTTCCAGTGCAATTTCAAACCGATCCTACAAATAGGATCCCTAGTTAATTTCAAAACAGCCTCGCAGCTGAGGCCTCCAATCAATTTCCAATTCGATTTCAAATTGATATTACAAACAGGGTCTCAAATCAATTTCCATCACATCTCACAACAAAGATTTCAAATCAATTTCAAGTAGCAGCTTCCCTGACCGGAAGCTCTGAAGTAGCACTGACAAATGCCCACAACGGGGGTTAGTGTTAAGCCCAGTTTAACCAACATAACGTGATGAATACACTACAAGGGGGTCACTTTCAAGCATCTCGGCCTCCCCCCAACCAGGAGTACTTTTCAATTTCAGTTCCCCACACACGGGAACACGGTTACATTTCAACAAGATCCCCCTAATGGGAGCCATAGGTTTAAAGAAATCGATCACTATGCCAAAGAAGTAGAATGGGCCTTGCTGCGAGAGATGTTAGTCTCTTAAACAAGCTGCACAGAGATGGAAAAGTTGCGGGAGCAACTCCAAACCATGTAAAATCAAGTTCAAAGTCAACAAGTGGTTGATCTCCTCTCAACAAAATTTAGGGACTTGTGTCCCTTCCCAGATGCGCAGGTATCTCAAAACTTCGAGGTACCCAACTTCAAAAGATACGATGGCTGCGAATGTCCTACGGCACATCTCAAGGCATTCTATGGAGAATTGATTCCAGAGGAACGAAATGAAGGAGCGCTTATCCATCTATTCTAAAAAATCTTTGAAGGGCGATGCTTTAGAATAGTACACTTCCTTGGATTGTCACCAGATTAAGACCCGGGAACCACTATCGCAGGCATTTGTCGACATGTTTGCCTACAACCTCAACATGGCTTCCAAAAGAGCAAATTTGGCAGCCTTGAGGTAAAAAGGCAATAAAACGTTATCAACATATGTAGGATGATGGCGAATGATGGCCGCCGGGATGCACACTCCAATTGACGACGAGGAACAAATCTACATGATCGTTCATTCAACAAATCTGGGTATTTCTGGATATCTGATCTGGCATCCCTATGTGAACTTCGCTCAACTCATCTGTACTAGAGAGCAATTGGAAGCAGGAGGCCCAAAAACAATCTCCCTGTGGCTTCATCAAGCCATTCAAGTTAACTAGAACAAGGTGAAAGGAAGAACCATAGGAAACAGGAACGAAAATAGTAACGGTGCTGCCAGTCGCCCTGCGAAAACCAACAACATCATTGCCATAGCTCAAGGCACCTATAATACACCTCAACAAGGGCACCAGTAGTACCTGGCAACATCGTCCTCAGTATTAACAACAGAGATATTAACTATCACATCCGCCGTGGCAAAATCTTCAATCGTAACCTCTTTAACAACAACAACAACTCAGGAGAAATATTCAGTACCCTCATCAGAATAGGGAGTTAAGGAGATTCACTCCACTCACACAAACATACAGCCAAATCATGACAATGTTAGTGCAGAAACAACTCTTCGCTCCTCTACAACTCATACCACATACAAATCCTCTGCCAATGAACTACAATGAGAATAAGTAATGCAAATTCCACCAAGGCCAATATCACTTGACAGAAAGATACTTCTCCTTGAGGCATGCAATCTAAGATCTCATCGATAGTTGAAAGATATCCATCTCAACCCTTCGGACTGCACTAACGACTTCCATAAATATCCTTCAGAATCCTCTCTCACAGTATCCATTAGACCACAGCTCATCACAAGGTCCAGCTATCAACGTCTTGGAAAAGGAAAGCATTGATCATTTCTTTGCTCCTCTACGGTCTATCCACACTATATTAAGAGACTACCCAAATGCACCACTGGTCTTGCAAGGGGCACCCCAAACCCTCTCTCAGCAAACGAGTTAAACACTCCTTATCAACCATGGGAACTGGTGGTATTGGAAAGCACACCCTCCAACTTCAAGCCAGTTATCCTACAAGGGGCACCCCCAAGTTACGAGTCAATCATCTTAGAAGAGGCACACTCAGCATATGAACCAATCGTCTTACAAGGAGCAACACAAGCAATCACTGAAAAGCCAATAAGGGCACCTTTTGGCGTGCCACATTAGCTAGCACATGACGGGAGGACCCCCCGTCAAGCACCAGTAGTGGAGAGAAGACCCTTCTTCATCCTTGGCAGCCTCTGACCACCAAAGTTCTTTGAGGGAGAAGATTATTAAGAGTTATATAGACGTGGCATTGGTGGACACCTTGGGCAAGACAAGACACGGGCTCTTGTTGATGACCGATATTATTGGTCGCAATTGGTACATGATGTGTGTAAAGAAGTGTAGTGTTGTAATGTTTGTCAAACCTCTAAGGGAAAGTCTCAGAATACGGGCCTTTACGCCCTGTTGCATGTGTCGGACGGCCCTTAGGAGGACTTATATATGGACAATCGTGCTTAGTCTCCCACAAACACAGTGCAGTATGAATTCGGTGTTCGTGGTAGTCGATTGTTTCTAAAGATGACACACTTTATCTCATGTAAGAAGACCGTCAATGTAACACACGTGGCGATTTTATTCTTCAAAGAGGTAGTGCGGCTACACAGGGTTCCTAAGATCATTACTTCTGACTATAACGCGAAGTTTATTAGCCATTTTCTAGTGGACTTTGTGGAATCAGTTTGGTACACAACTTCAGTTTAATAGTGCCTACCACCCATAGACCGATGGGCAAACTGAAGTTATGAATCGAACGTTGGGAAATCTCATTCGGTGTATTTCAGGTAACAAAATGAAACAATGAGATTTGGCCTTATCTCAAGTAGAGTTTTCTTTCAACAACATGGTAAACCGCTCGATAGGGAAGTCTTTGTTCCAAATTGTTTATGGTGAGTGCCCCGACACACACTTGATTTAGTCCCTTTGTCCAAGCTCCCGGGCATGAACATTGCGGAAGAATATATGGCAAACCAAATTGTGAGCATTCATGCGGATGTGTAAGCCATGTTGCATGCCTTAAATGATAAGTATAAGGAGCAAGCCGACAAACATCGACAATAAAAGGTATTCAAGGTGGGCAACCATGTTATGATCCATTTACGCAAGTAGAGATTTCTAATCGAGACTTACAATAAGTTGAAGAAAAAGAAGATTGGACCTGTACCGATCCTCCGAAAGATCAACGACAACGCTTACGTTGTTGATCCTTCGGATGACATGGAGATCTCGCATACTTTCAAAATCGTAGACTTGACCGAGTATCATGAAATGAAGAAGGACGAGAACTCGATGACGAGTTCTTTTAAAGTAGGGGGATTTATGTAGAGTGGCTTGCAGACAATTTCATGGCTAAGATAGACCAAAGAAGACCCAATCGAAGGCAGAAGTGATCAAGGACCATTTGATGGCCAAGATGCTCCTCTACTCTGAAATTTTCTAGATTCAAAGTAGTTATTCCTAAGGAAGATTGTGATCAACCTCATCACGTCCTTCCCTGCATCACCTTGGTACACTAAAATAATATGAAAAAATGGATGAACAAATGAATGAACGGAATGGATATAGAATACCTGCGTCTAGGCGCCACAGTTGGGACCGCACCTTCTTCGATTAGTCCCAGCAGCCCGCACCTAATCCGCTCCCAGCCTTTTTGACTTAAATGGGGACGACCTTGACTTGAAAAGGACTCAATTATCATGCTTAAGACGATAAAGGTCTATGGGTTCCACCATGTTGCATATGTAAAATCTATTCCGTCCATCTGGTGAGAAATGTTATTTTCACCATTGATACAAATGTGAGCCCAGTCTAAATCTCATATGAGCCACACCAACGGGACCAAGGTAAAACTGTGTCCACGATCAGTACTAATTTCACACGGTGTGGCGTGCATGAGCTTTTTTTATCAGGCTAGGCTCTGTGTATTTATCTTCATCCTGGTGTGTTGCATGTGATTAACTTGTTTGACTAAAGTATACACCATGCTGGCCCCACTCTCAATCTTACGGTTCAGCATCCCATCGTGTGTCCCACCTAAGTTGTAGGTCTAGCTTATTTTTTACTCCAAGATTTCACATCAAGGATAAACCCTACTGAACGGATTGGATTTTACATAAACAATATGGTAGACCCTACAGATTTTCGCATTTTACGCACCCCCTAACATAAAGTGTTGTAGAACATTACGGTCCAACTGAAAGCACCGTTAAGTGGATGCATTTCGTTGGATCCCTGACTGTGGGGCCCACTGTGATGCATGTGTCTTACATCCACGCTGTCCATCCGTTTTGAAAGCTCATTTTAAAACATGGTCCAAAAAATGAAGCTGATCAGGAAATATTAACCATCCAATTAATAGCCATCAAATGGGATTAGCAAAATGTTGTTCTTGGCGTAATTGTATGGGTTATACTCCATCCAGGTTTGCATTAGTAACTTGGATGGTCTGAATTGTGATACAACTATGTCATACACTTGGGCGGATTAGGTGAGACCCCGCATCCACCAAGGCGAGCGGACCCCTGACTGTGGGGCTCACAGTGATAGTTGTGCCTTAAATCCACACCGTCCAAATATTTTGAAAGCTCAGCATGATCCAAAAAATGAAGCCGACTCAAATCTTACGTGGACAACACCACGGGAAACAGTTTTGATTGAATCCCCACCATTAAAAACTTCACGGATTCCAAGGGAATGTTTATTTGCCATCCAACCTGTTGATAAGGTCGCAAACACCTATATAAATGGACCACATGAGTATCTTCATCCAAAGCTTTTATGGCTCACAGGAAGTTTTTAATGGTCAATCACCACTGTTTCTTGTACTAAGGTCCATTTGGGATTTTTTTTTTTTTAAAAAAAAAAAAAAATTATTTATTAGTATCATGCGTTAAAATGAGCTTTCAATTGGGATGGATAGTGTGGATGCAGTCAGATTCATCCTAGTGGACCTCAAAGTCAGATCCGGGGTCTCACCTAATCCTCTCCCATTGTTCGCCCGGTTGAAGAATCACCACTCTTGAAATCTGGACTGCACTATGGCCTGGCGTGTCTGGCGTAGGCACAGGGAGCCCTGACTTTCCTAGCTTCAGTACTATTTCTGCGGAACATGCATCAGATCCAACTTGTCCAGTGCGCCTCAAAATTTTCACCATGAGCTTAGAAATCAGTACAATTCATGATGTAATGCCAGTGGAAAAATTTTAATTTGAATTCGTGTTATTATGGTTGGCATCACATCGCATCATTCGTGTGGCATGGTCCACACTCTCAAGGAGAAGCAACAGAAGCAGTCCATCTCTTCAACCCCATACTCTATAAACTCTGTGGGACCCCCATGATGTGTGTCTTATCTACACTATTTATCTGTTTTTCCAGCTTATTTTAGGGCATGAGCCCAAAATTGAAGCATATCCAAAGCTCATGTAGACCACACTATAGGAAATACAGGGGATAATGACATCCACAGTCGAAACCTTTCTAGAGCCAACAGTGATGTTTATTTGTCATCTAACCTGTTCAAAGGTCATCCAAACATGGATGAAAGATTAAAAAAAAAAAAAACAAAAAAAAAAAAAAAACCAAGTATCATCTTGGTTCAAAACTAACGTGGCCCCCAAGAAGTTTTCAATGGTAGGTGTTCAATTCCCACTATTTCCTGTGTTGTGGTCCACTTGAGCTTTGTATATACCTCAATTCTGGAATCATGCACTGAAATGAGCTTTTAAAACGGATGGAGGGCATGGATACAACAAATACATCACAATGGACCCCACAGTTTACTAAGCACACAATCCGCATGCTGAGTAGCCTGACTAACGTGTACATGTGAAGATATCCATTCCAGAGATTGGTTAGGCAGCATGTGTTCCTTTATGCACGTGCGACCCACCTGATCAGTAAATGGATTAGGAACATTCACCTTTGGGCTTAACGGGTTGGGCTCAAACTTGGACCATTGAATAGCTAGATCAGGTACTTAACAATCTTGATGCATGCTCACAGTGATATGCAGAAGGGCCCACCAAACTCTTTCATTTCACCTGTTTTGTAGGATTGGGCCGTCTTAGTTGCAACATTGTCCAGAAATCATCCCAAATGGGCCGTGAGTTTAAGAGAAATGGACACTTGGAGAAGGAATTAAAAAGGGACTATCGTCTTTAAATAGGTGGCATTTCTTCCAAATCTCCCATTCAGTGGCCACCACAAATCTAACTGTTTGGATCCAAGCTTTTCTTTATTGGCATGAAGACGATTTTTAATGGATTTTTTTTTTTTTAATACTGCCCTTTGATAATTGACAGCCTATAAGTAGAGCCCATTTCAAATATATGTAGATTGAATGCATTTTCTGCCCCATCTCTGGCGAAATGTACAGTGCTGATATATAGGTGAGTGTAATCTAATGAAAACAGAACTAACGTGGGCCTTGCAGGCCCACTTAATGTACAATTGTGTGTGTGTGTGTGTGTGTGAGAAAGAGAGAGATGGATAAAAATACATTTGGCTGGCTCTGTGGTGGACAGCCAACATAATTTCTGATGCACATGAAAACCTTCGTGAGCACTAAGGCAAGCGGGCCCACTTAAGCATGAAGTTCAAGTGGGCCAATGAAGGGGTACTCTTTGAGCCCAATGGTCAGGATGATTAGTGTGGTTTGCGGACTCCACAAGGTCGTGTATGTGGGGCCACCTAGCTCTTTATTCTCGTAGAGATTTGACCTCTGTGATACACTGACCTCTGTGAATCCGAGGATCCACCGAAGCCGCGTCCGTCAAATGCTGCCTGAGTGTAACGTTAGTCCTCTGCTGTGGCACGGTGCGACGAACTATGGGATGCAGTTTGGGTAGTGACGCTGCCACTTCCCGGTTGGCTAGTGGCCGTTGTTATGTGGGCCTCAACATGATTTACATTGTTTATCCACGCCATCCATCCATTTTTTTCAAATCATTTTAGGGTGTTACCCCAAAAATGAGACAGCTTTAAATCTCAGATAGACCACACCACAGGAAAACAGTAGTGATTGAATGTCTAGTATTAAAAACCTCCTAGGGCCCACTCTAATGTTTATTTGACATTTTTTCTGTTGATTAGATCATACATTCCTGCGTGAAGGATAAAAATTCAAATATCAGCTTAATGCAAAGCTTTTATGGACCGCAAGAAGTTTTTAATGGTGGCATTCAATCAACATTGTTTCCGGTGATGTGGTCCCTTGAGACTGGATTTGTCTCATTTTTTTGGCTCTTATGGTAAAATGATCTGATAAATATGGATGGACAGAGTGGATGAAACACATATATTATGGTGGGGCTCACATAGCACTGACCACAAGCCATTGAGTGGTCAGTTTGACCAACACAAGATCAACCCAAGCGCATCTAGGATAGGTCCAAACTAGGTTGGCAGGTTGGGTCAGATTGAGGGTCAAACTTAAGCCCAACCTGACCTTAAGAGGACCTAAACCCCAATTGAACTAAATAATTCCGGCACAAGGTGATCAACCCGACTTAACCCAAACCGAATTTGCTTAATGCAAATCCAACCCGAGGACCTGGACAACCAGACCCAACCAAACCGGAACTCGGGTTGGATCAATTGGTTTTGGGTTGACCCATACCCAAGTTGCAGCCGTAGTCCAAACCCAGCCCCAAGCGATCTGGATTTGGGGTTATTGTAGAACTCAATTATTAATTGGGTAGAACACATAGCTCTAGCTACAACCTGATTTTTACTTGTATAATCCATGCATGGTCTGTGTCCAACCTACTTTGGCGGGATTTTGGCTAAGGTTAAACAGGCTTGTTGTGTGGGCTTGTGCGTGAGTTTTGAGGCCCAAGAGTAGCTTGTTAGGGGGGGTGTGTGGATATGCATAAATACCCAACAAGAGAAGCTTGTTTAACTACGTAGGAATGGGAACTTGGCGAGCTGGATGGATTCGGATTGGAACTTGATGCTTATCTACTGGGCAAAGTGGGAATGGACTAGGTTATATTGATTAAAGGCCATGCTTGAACTCGGACCTCCATCTTCAATGATCATGAAGTGTTATGGTACTGTCACACAGTACACCATGTCTGGTAAAATCATCAAATGACATTTCTTTCATGATTTAAATATTTAATTTAGCTTAGGATGGCTTCATCTAATATTAAACCAAAAATATATATATATATATATATATGAATTCAAGTGTTGCCAAAGTTGGTATGTTTGGAACCAACCTAATTAAATTTATCAACTTGCGGCTCATTTATAACCCAAGCATAGTTCTAAACTCTCTAGGGCACCTTAAAACTTGGCTGAGTCAACTTAACCAGACAATTTTGAGTTAAGTCACTAGGAAACTTGCCAGTAACTTGATATTTGGTTTGATTTGTAATTGGGTATAAATATTGTGTAAACGTTCACATTGATATCCGTAAAGATTTAAGAGGATTTTGTAAATTTCTGTAGAAGAGACAAAAGCATATAAATGAAAAGAATTTATTTATTATTATTATTATTTTTTTTTTATTCTTCGTGTTGGGGGCCTTGCACAAAACCTTAGGATCTAGCCCTCCAGAACAAACCAGAATTATGGATAATAAAGCAATGAAAACAATCAATGCATCAATCACACACCACACGAGATTTTTACATGGAAAACCCTCAAAGAGGTAAAAACCACGGGACCTCGTCCAGATCAACAATCCACTATGAAGTAGAACGTTACAACCTTCTTCACTCACGCAGGAGTGGATAAACAGTAAGAGAAATAGAGAAAACGGAGAGATCTAACCGATTACGAGAACATAGAAGCACTGAGATATAGATTGCACAGTAGATAACCTCCACAAGCATAACCTCCCTTCTATAAGCTTTCTCTCTCTCTTTCTCCCTCTCTCTCTCACCTTTGATAGCCCTAAACCCTTTAGCAAATCCCTTGTAAAGCTTTAGGAAACCCTCTTGCATTATCTTTTTCATACCTAGAAAACCCTAGGCAACCCCTTTTATAGTTTAAAAAACTTCCCTTTCGCATCCCGATTGCGAAAGGACTCAAATCCGCAGTTTCGAGTAAAATCGCGGAACAAACTGCGTAACCTTCGACTAGTCGAAGCCTGTCCATGACCGGTCGAAGCCCACCTTCGACTGGTCCTGGAATTCCAGGACTGGTCTTAGCCTCTAAGAAAAAACAGCACGAACTCGCTGGACTTTGAGTCGTGTCATGGCTCGAACCTACGACCAGTCGAGCGCCTCCCACGACTGGTCGAGCGGGGCCAGGACCGGTCGAAGACGGGAAAAAAACTCTATCAAATGTCTCCCTTTTTGACCCAGGAGGGATCCACCTTCTTCAAGCCAGCCAGGTTTCTATAAACCTCAAACTTGCCCTTGAGCAAAGCCTTGGTCATCATGTCCGACCCATTATCGTCCGTGTGGACCTTCTCAAGCTGTAACACCTTCTGTTCCAAAGTATCCCTAATCCAGTGATACCAAATCTCTATGTGCTTCGACTTGGAATGCTGACTTGGATTCTTGCTCAAATGTATAGCACTTTTACTATCGCAATAGACCACATGCTCCTCCTGCTTTAGGCTAAGTTCCTGTAGGAACCTCTTCATCCAAAGCATCTCTTTACATGCCTCTGTGACTGCAATGTATTCGGCCTCTGTCGTCGACAAAGCTACGACCTTCTGTAGCTTGCTCTGCCAAGAAACTGCTCCCCCTACAAACGTGAACATGAACCCCGATGTAGACTTCCTAGAGTCTATGTCACCTGCCATATCTGCATCTGTGTAGCCCTCTAACACAGGTTTACCTTCACCATAGCATAGGCTCAACCTGGATGAGCCTCTTAGATACCGTAGTATTCATTTCACCGTTGCCCAATGCTCTTTGCCAGGATGGCAAGATACCTGCTGACAACACCAATCGCATACGCTATGTCTGGGCATGTACTATGACGCCCCGGTCACTGCTTCACGTGGGCGGGCACACATGTGGGCGGCAGTGCCTCTTGTGTGACTGGCAGTGCTCTGTGTCTTGAGTGAGCTACTTGCGCTTAATCAGTAGTGTAACTTGTCTCACATTGGAAGAGTTGTCTGGAGTTGTGGTGGTTATATGTTGGGTTCTTCCCTTAACAGACATGATGCGTTTTAAAGCCGTGAGCTTCGGCAAAGCGGACAATATCATGTGCTACGGGGGTGGGCCTTACAAATGATATCAGAACCGAGGACGGCTCTGCCCTCGGTGGGGGATAATGTGACGCCTCGGCCACTGCTTCATGTGGGCGGGCACACGTGGGCGGGCACACATGTGGGCGGGCCCCAGTGTGGTGGCAAGCTACCGTGTGCTGGCAGTGCTCTTGTCTTGAGCGAGCCACGCGTGCGCTGATCGTAGCGTAACTTGTCCCACATCGGAAGAGTTGTCTGGAGTTGTGGTGGTTATATGTTGGGTTCTTCCCTTAACAGACATGACGCGTTTTAAAGCCGTGAGCTTCGGCAAAGCGGACAATATCATGTGCTCCGGGGGTGGGCCTTACATGTACACACCATAGCATACATCAAACTTCCTACCGCTGACCCGTAAGGTATCTTCTGCATCTCTTTCACCTCTGTCTTAGTCTTGGGACACTGCCTGTCGCTCAATCTAAAGTGACCATCTAGTGGAGTACTGACCGATTTCGCTACATTCATATTGAACCGCTCAGACTTTCTCAATATACCGCTCTTGTGACAACCGTGAGCTTCCTCATTGCTTCTATCACGAGTTATCTCCATTCCTAGATCTGCCTAGGGGCCTAAGTCTTTCATCGCAAAAGACTTGCCCAACTCTGTTTCAACTGTCTGATCTTCTTGATGTCTTTTCCATGATGAGCATGTCATCAACGTATAAGAAGCAAAGACTAAGAAATCACCATCCGAGAACTTGCGCGTGAACACACAAGTGGTCCGACTCCGTTCATCATACCCATGTTTCAACATAAACGAGTCAAACTTCTTGTACCATTGCCGTGGAGCTTGTTTCAACCTATACAAGCTCTTCCTCAGCCTACACACCATATGCTCCTTGCCTTTGACTTCGAACCCCTCTGGTTGGTGCATGTAGATCTCTTCTTCCAGGTTACCATGGAGAAAGGCAGTTTTAACATATAACTGCTCTATCTCCAGATCCATGCTAGCCGCCAACCCAAGCAATACCCATATAGATGTCATCTTCACCACTGGTGAGAATATCTCCTCGAAGTCTATGCCTTTCCTCTGACCAAAACCTTTCACCACAAGTCTAGCCTTGAACCTCGTCTGTGAATTCTTCTGCTCAATTTTCTTTCTGAACACCCACTTGTTGCTCAAAGATTTCTTGCCCTTAGGCAATTTCACCATATCATAGGTGTGGTTCTTATGCAAGGATTCCATCTCCTCTTGCATAGCTTTCAACCACTCCCCCTTATGCACGTCGGCTAGGGCCTTAGAATAATCTTTTGGCTCTACCTCATCGGTTAGCATTATGTACTCATGCGGCGAGTACCTCTTGGACGACTGTCTGTCCCTAGATGACCTCCTCACCTGTGGCTCAACAGGTGGATCAAGTGGGGGCTGCTCCCCTGGTCCATCTTCTGAAAGAATTCTCTCGTCCTCTGCACCTTGCTGTACTCTCCCGTCATCAGGCACCACGAGAAGAGTAATCGGATCCATGTCCTCTAGCTCACCTGAACTAGGCTGGTTCTTCTCTGGCTTACCAATGTCTTCTATACACTGATCTTCAAAGAAAACCACATCTCTGCTCCCGACGAGCTTCCTCTTGGTCGGATCCCATAACTTGTTATCGAATTTTTCATCACCGTACCCCAAGAACACACACTGCCTGATTTTCATATCGAGCTTGGACCCTCGTCCTTTGGTACGTGAACGGATGCCCTACATCCAAACACCCCGAGATGACTATACGATGCATCATGTCCAGTCCACACCTTCTCAGGTACTTCTCTATTCAATGGGGCTGACGGAGACCTGTTTATCAAATACACCACCGTGTGCATTGCTTCTCCCCAGAACATCTTGGGCATTTTCGCATGGGATAACATGCATCTGATTCTCTCAACAATGGTGCGATTCATTCGTTCAGCTACACCATTATGTTGGGGGGCCTTGGGAACCTTCTGTTCATGTCGTATACCCAGGGACTTGCAGTACTCATGGAAGTCACCAATGTATTCACCACCATTGTCAGTACAGATGCACTTCAACGATCTACCTGTCTCTCTCTCAACCATAGCATGAAACAATTTAAACACACCAAAGACCTCGTCCTTGGATTTCAAAGCATAAACCAAAACCCTCCTAGATGCATCATCTATAAAAGTAACAAAATACAATGCCCCACCCAAGGTTTTTATCCTCATAGGACCACAAACATCAGAATAAACCAAATCTAATGCATGCACTTTATTAACATGAAAAGTAGTTTTAACAAATGAAACTCTATGCTGTTTCCCTGATAAACAATCAAGACAGGTTTTGAGAGGTGTACACGTCACGTCGGAAGGAGTCGCTTCCTTCTTAATAGTTTGAATCCCTTTTCACTCATGTGGCCTAGACGCCTGTGCCACATGTCAACAGCTGAATCTTCCGCTGCATTCAACCCACCCTTGCACATACTGACACTTGCCTTGTACAGGGTGCAACACTTCTTCCCTCTGACCATGATCAACGAACCCTTGATGAACTTTCATCGCCCACCAGCAAACCGGCTTTCATAACCATCATCATCTAGCCTTCCCGTCGACATCAAGTTGAGGTGAAGGTCTGGGATATGCCTCACATCCCTGAGAACTAATGTGCAGCCCACATCAGTTTTCATACAAATATCACTGACTCCCACGATTTTTGATACGCGGAGATTTTTCCATCTTCACAGTTCCATAGTCACCTGACTTGTAACTTGTGAAGGGTCCCTGTGTGGAGTCGTATGAAAAGAAGCTCCCGAGTCAACCACCCAGTCGGTGTCCTGACTCGAAGCTGTGAGACATACGTCATGATCTGCAGAAAGAATAACTACAACGTCGCCATCTGAAGCGACCGTAGTGGAATCTGATTCATCTTCCTTCCCTTTTCCTTTCTTGTCGTTCTTTTTACCATGACATTCATGCTTGTAGTGGCCCTTCTTGCCACAATTCCAGCATTCAACATCTTTTCTGTTACTCGACTTGCCTCTTGATTTATCTTGGGCCTTCCTGCCCTTCCTGTTCTTTCTTCTCCCCCATTCCTGTGTCACAAGAGCCTCTTGCTGAGTAGACCCCTGAGACTTCCTCCTTGTCTCTTCATTGAAGAGACAACTAGTCACCTGTTCCATGGATATCTTTCCGTCTGGAGCGGAGTTACTTAGAGACACCACCAATGTCTCCCAACTGTCAGGCAATGAACTAAGCAATAGTAAAACCTGCAATTCATCATCCAGGACCATCTTCATAGAGGTGAGTTGGTTCACTATATTGCTAACTTCATTCATATGCTCGGCCACAGAACCACCATCTTTGAATTTGAGATTCACAAGTCGCCTTATCAGAAAAATCTTATTACCGGCTGTCTTCCTCTCATACAACCCTTGTAATTTCAGCCATAGGCTAGCGGCTGAGGTTTCCGTGCACACATGGTGGAATATAGAATTATCCAACCATTGTCTAATAAACCCCACCGCCTTTCGGTCCATTTTCTTCCAATCATTATCAGTCATATCCTTGGATTTTACTGATATGCCTAAAATTGGAGAATATAGGTCCTTGCAATAAAGCAAGTCCTCCATCTTAGCCTTCCATATGGTCCAGTTAGAACCATTGAGGCTGATCATCCTTGGTGAGCCACCTTCCATAATTCCAAATCGATCCTACCCGTTCAATGAACCTGGCTTTGATACCACTTTGTTAGGGGCCTTGCACAAAACCTTAGGATCTAGCCCTCCAGAACAAACCAGAATTATGGATAATAAAGCAATGAAAACAATCAATGCATCAATCACACACCACACAAGAGATTTTTATGTGGAAAACCCTCAAAGAGGTAATAACCATGGGACCTCGTCTAGATCAACAATCCACTATGAAGTAGAACGTTACAACATTCTTCACTCACGCAGGAGTGGATAAACAGTAAGAGAAATAGAGAAAACGGAGAGATCTAACCAATTACGAGGATATAAAAGCGCTGAGATATATATTGCACAGTAGATAACCTCCACGAGCAGAACCTCCCTTCTATAAGCTTCCTCTCTCTCTATCTCTCCCTCTCTCACCTTTGATAGCCCTAAACCCTTTAGCAAATCCCTTGTAAAGCTTTAGGAAACCTTCTTGCATTGTCTTTTTCATGCCTAGAAAATCCTAGGTAACCCCTTTTATAGTTTAGGAAACTTCCCTTTCGCATCCCGGTTGCGAAAGGACTCAAATCCGCAGTTTCGCGTAAAATTGCGGAACAAACTGCGTAACCTTCGACTAGTCGAAGCCTGTCCATGACCGGTCGAAGCCCACCTTCGACTGGTCCTGGGATTCCAGGACTGGTCTTAGCCTCTGAGAAAAAACAGCACGAACTCGCTGGACTTTGAGTCGTGTTAGGGCTCGAACCTACAACCGGTCGAGCGCCTCTCACGACCGATCGAGCGGGGCTCAGGACCGGTCAAAGACGGGGAAAAAACCCCATCACTTCGGTTTTTATTACATTTCAAGTTGTTATATATTATGAGCTCTTATATATGCTAAATGAAGTAACCATTGATTTTGAGACAATAATAGCAAGAAAATAGGTTACTTAAATTATGATAGAGATGAAGTTGTTTAATGCAGATGCAGAGATGTGATGCTCTGTTCTTTGTCTGTGATGTGAATGGGCTGCTGTTTGTAGGGATGTCGAATTTGATATTCTGTTATATGTGGAAAGACAGAAGCTCATACAGGTGTCTGACAGAGCATGTGATGGACACGAAAATCCTAGATAACCTGATAAGAGTAATCAAACACATCTGGATATTTCAAGTCATTTTTATTACATAGAAGAATACTTGAATCGAATGACAAGATATCAGGTTTTCCAGATTGACTCTGTGGCATGTGTCCGACACTGGATACATTACATCAAGAGCTTCGCTAAGCCCATGCGCATGTACTAGGAAGCCCATCTAGATGGCTCTACATGTGCCAGCATGGCAAATTGGTCTGAGATTTAAGCTGTCCATCAGGTGTTTCCTACTAAAGCTGTTCCTGCGGTGGCTTATCGGCAGAGGAAATATCAGATTCTGGGAAGATGATTGGTCGGGGCTGGGCCACCTCAGCACTTACCGTTTGCGTCCAGTTCCTGCAGGGCGGTCCGCTGCTGCAGTGAAAGACTTCATCAGCCCCACTGGTTGGAAGTTGCTGGACATAGCTAAGAGTATTCTCCCTCAGCAGGTGGTGGACCATGTTTTGAAGGAAGGTTTCTGCACATCTCCAATGGAAGACAGGTGCATATGGTTAGATTCAGTCAATGGGGAGCTCTCTGTGGGTCAGGCTTGGCAGTCCATAAGGCCAAGATTGGATAAAAAAGTTTGGGCTAAATGGGTTTGGCATGCCAAGCTTCTACCTAAAATATCCCTCCTATCCTGGAAAATTCTCCACGGGGCAGTCCCGGTTGAGGTGGCAGTGCAGAAAAATGGGGTTAGCCTGGCATCAATGTGCGTTTGCTGTCCTCTTTCCCCGCACCTCGAATCGTTGGACCACATTTTTGCGAATAGTCAAACGGCTATCCAAGTTTGGGGTTTCTTCAACAGGGCCTGTAAAATGCGTCCAGTGGAGCCAAGCTCTGCACCATCCGTTGCTGCTTGTTGGTGGGCGTCCTCGCCGACCTCGAGGACTCTCCCCCTCCTTAAAGGGTTGATCCCGTCATTCATCCTCTGGGAGTTGCAGATGGCTAGAAGCAAGGCGCATTTTGATAGTCAAGGAATGCTTTCGTCGCGGATCATCGGGAACATGCTTCGATGGGTAAGACTTACGGTTGATGGTCTTCCGAGGACTAAATCCCTTATTCTGCCTATGGGCCTCTCGCTCGAGATGCTTGGGATCAGCATCACCATGCCCAAGCAGCCCATTCCTTCTATTGCCAAGTAGGGGTGGGCATTGAGCCGAGTCGAGTCGAGGTGGGCCAAGCTCGGCTCGGCTTGTCCATGCCGTGCTCGAGTTCGAGTTTGAGCTCAACATTGAAGCTTGGCTTGTTTGCCAAAGCTGTCGAGCTGAGGTCGAGTCGAGCTAGTGGTTCGAGTTGAGTTGAGTTTAACTCGATACGAGCTCGAGTTTTTTCATATGTTAACTTATTAAATTTTTGGCAAAAAAATACAAATTAAATGTCTCATATCACACATGCATTTGAAACATGTTAATTATCATATGTTTGAGCTGTGTGGGGCCCATCATGATGTGTGATTGCCATCTGACCTGTCCATTAATATGTCCCAGCATTAGGCCTAGATCAATCCAACCTGATTCATAACTTAAGTGGGCCACACCAAAGGGAATGTTGGGGAGAAGACACCCACCATAGCAACTTCCAGGTGGAATGTGGGGTCCACCGGTTGTGTATATGTCATCCAACTCAGTCATCAGGTATGCCCCACAAGGATCAAGGGACCCACTGGAACTCGGCCACAACAAGTGAACATGCAGAATGTAGGTATGATTTTGCACAGCTTCCTTTGGTGTGGCCCACCCAAGATTTTGATGGAGATGATTCTTAGCATGTATGGTGCCCCATGAAGAATCTCACCTATTGAACGGTTCGGATTCTACATACACATCATGAATGGGGTCCACAGCTCAAATGCATGCATGTGATCTTTTCATCCTTTCTAAACTATCTGCAGCCAGTAATGGTAGGATTCTCCCAAGGAGATTCTTATATTGTTGCCCATCCACCACCAGACCAGATAAAAATAATCTGGACCATCAAACCATGGGCCCCACTTTTAAAAACCAACTATCCAACTGTATAATTCCTCAAGTCTAACTTTCAATAAAAACCCAATTTCATTTTTTCTCAAAATCCTTATTGCATTTCCATCTCCTTGTTACAGGGACCTGGTGTTGTAACAAGAGCAGCCGTTCATCCTCCTAATCCATCTCTAATTGCTCAACCGTGTCCAAATCCGAATCATGGTTGCATTAGATGATTTGGAAAAAAGAGGCAAAAAAGAGGATGATTTGGAAACTATGAGATGGGAAAACCAAACAAAACTAAAAAAAAAAAAAAAAAAAAAAAGAAAAAAAGCAAATAGTAATTTCTTAAAATAAAGGCATGGATGTGCCAGGAAACAAGTAAGTGCTAACCGAGTCGGGATTGGGCGCGTGGTTGTGTGGTCTTCTTTGCTCGGCGAGATCGAGCGGGCAGGTAGCGTGCTGGTCGTGCGCTGGTGGTGGTGGTCGGGTGGATTTCTATTGGTCGGGCGCCGGAGGGGCGTGCGGTGGGTAGAGAAAAAGAAGAAAGTGAAAGGGACTGCTTGCTAGGGTTGGGTGGAGTCGGGTGTTTGAGTGACTTTTATATATATATATATATATATATATATATATATATAAATAATATTTAATAAATGAATATGCTTATTAAACGAGCCGAGTCGAGCTCGAGTTCGAGCTTCGAGTCGAGTCGAGTTGAAATGCCCCCTGGTCGAACTCGGCTCGAACTCAACTCGAGTTATAAAAAATCAGCTTGACTCCGCCCGAGTCGGCCATTCAAGCCGAGTCAATCCGAGCTGACTTGAGCCGAGTCGAGCGAGTTAGTCGAGCTAGCTTGACTCGTGAACAACCCTATTGTCAATTGGTGGAGGCCACCTCGAGGCTAGGTCAAAGTGAACGTTGATGGATTGACGAGGGGGAACCTGGGCCCTTCTGGAGGGGGTGGAGTGGGAAGAGACAGTAATGGGGAGTTCCTCTTTACTTTCGCTTTTGGGTATGGGTGAGGTTCTAACACGAGGGCGGAATTTAGGGCGATTCTGGATGACATCGAACAATGTGCTCATCTTGGGTTCTCGAGAGTGGAGATATCCAACAACTCTAGTACGACGGTTGTGGCCCTCGCCAAGGAGGCCAACGGGTCCTGGCCCTTATGGTATTGGAGGAGAAGGATTGATGCTCTTAGACGTACCTTGGAGGTTCGAATCTCTCATATGCCTAGGGAAACCAATGTGGTGGCAGATGGGCTAGCCAGACCGGGGAGCGAGTCCCAATTGGTGTTGGTTTTCAAATCTAAGGAGTCCCTTCCCGCTACCATCAAGGGTCATATGTTCCTGGACATAGTAGGTTTGGGCTACCTAAGGGAGGTCTAGTCCTCTCAGGGTGTCAGTTTTTCTTTCCTTTTGCTCATGGGATAGGCAACCCACCCCTTTTTGTTGCTGGCCCGACTCGAATTAGTTCTAACTTTATATAGCCTTTGGGCTTCTGTTGATATGCAATACAATCACTCTTTCGAAAAAAAGAAAATGTCCTCCCCAAAATAAGGCCAGTCCATTTATTAAGTTGTCGATCGGTTGATGTGGCAAATGTAGGGACACCAAAACGTGGCCAAATTGTTTAATTCATAACATTGAAAAAAATAATTTACAGCGATCCTGTGATAGGATGGACGAGAAGTCATTCCTACCGAAGTGTGGCTAGGATCAGCAAACACCACTGGGTAGCTTTCCCTTTATTGAATGTGATACCCTCCGGACTTGGAATAAATACTAAACCAACTTTGGCATAACCCAATGCATCCCAAAGGTCCCAAGAACCCTCCATGTAACAGATGAAAATTCACGGTGGAGAAACATAATGATACTTTTAGACATAAGATGCAGCCATTTATGAGAATCATCTTTCTTTTCCAGAGTTCATCAACATTGATAAATTTTCCTTCCACAACAAACAATCCAAAAAACAGACACCTTTCTTGGCACCCTTGGAAATTGCCAAATTTGTGCATCTAATTCATGATTAAAAGCCTTACTACGAAGGTCCCATTAGAATCCAACTCCCATCTCCACCTATCTCTCTTCCCCAATATAGAAACAACGTTGTTTTTTATTTTATTTTATTATAATTATAATAATAATAATTATTATTTTTTAATTCTTCTTGTAGTATGACAAACTCCTGAATTTTTGTTTCCATTAGGTTCCTGGTAAAACAAGGATTCCATCTAAATGCACCTCCCTCTAACTTAAAACAGTCTGCTCTCCTTAAAAATCACCTGTCCAAGGTTGTAGTGTATAAATTTCAGAAGAGGTAATGTATACTACTCAAAGGTAAGTCTTCTTTCATTGCCCTGATGAAATTACGTAATTGCCCTTATAAATTATGAAATTACCATCGATAAGTTGATTTAGCCTTCACATATTAAGGGCATTAAAGTATTTTTCATCCTGTACTGGTGTGATTACAAATATGCCCTTTGAATACAATATTTATGAAATTTATGTTGTTGAAATTTATACACTTTCTATTTTTCCTATAAGTGTTTGCATTTTCTTATTAGAATTGACTATTATTGAGTCAATGCCTGAGCAGTTAATGAGGAAGGACTACAAATTCATTGGCAATATGTCTAGGCTGCCTTGAATCTAGCTAAGTGCCATTGTTGTAAAGAGAAAACTTTGATACTCTGGAAGAATGTGATGTTTCATACACATGCACACAGAAATTGTGATGTGGCAAAGAGGTAGCCAGAACTGAACTGTGTAAATCAGGGCCCACTTTACATGGGTCGTGAACAAAAATTTGATGGAACTGATATGTTACCTAGCCAGTTGGTTACTTCTAAATAGAAGGTTGAAATTCAAATAGTCAACTTTCCAAATTTGGCAAACAAATGTGTATCAATACAAGGATGTAGTCTCTCCTTTTAAGTTCATATTCAGCGTTGTCATGGCACTGTATTTTTATAGTTTTTTCAGTTTTTTGTGTTGTACAACAGTTCTATACGATGATAGGTGTGGCCTGTTCCTTTTTGTGGAGCCCACCTGAATGATTATACAACAATTTTTTTTTTTTGGTTGAATAAAAAGAAAAAAAAGAAGAGGTGAGACTCATCTGAAAATGGTGGGAAATGTTCTTCCAGTGGTCTGGTATCATCTGAAGGTTAGGCTGCAAGTTTCAGTTGTATTCCTACAAAGTGTCAGGCAACTAGTCTTCTCGTTATCTTTGAAAAAAAAAAAAAAAAACTAGTCGTTGCTACTTTCAGAACCTGTCTTTCAGCAAACTGGCATGTCCATAGCCACGGTGCGAATGTTTTTTTTTTAATTCAGACTGTTTTTCTTTTTTGTTCCCTTTTGTAGCAGTATAGATGGTTGCAGATAGGGGTGGGCTGTTGTGGAGTGATGTGCTGCTCTGATCTTTTTATGTCCTGTGAATGGGCTAATCTGATCATCCGTGGTATGTGGAAGGAGTTCTTGAATGGGTTCTGCTGTCCGTAGGGAGGGCTATGCTATGGTAATTGAATAATAAAATAAAAATTCCAGGCAAGGTATGCTTTACCAAGGAATGCACCAAATTATTCTGTTGCATTGGCTTGCTGCAGTTTGATTGGCGCATAGATGGTAAAATGTCTTCTTTCCTATTAATTGAGGGCAGAGGTCCTATATGCATGCTAGTTCAGAGGATTGATTCTCCCCTGTTTTTGGTCTACTGGGTAGGCTTTTCTTTTTTGTTTTTCCTGCTTAGGGAGGCTGGAAGAATTGTACTTTTCCTATTTTGGTCTGGTTTTGTCTGTGTGGTTCAGCCCTGTGAGACCTTGTGCATCGCTGAATAAAAGAAAGAGTTGTGTCATGCGATAGCTGGGGTCCTTTTTGTGGCGTCTACCTGAATGCCTTGTACAGATCTTTTAATGTTACAGGTGGGGTGCTCTCAATTTTCTTAACCAAAAAATAAAAAAATAAAAATAAAATCAAACTCATCTAATTTGGGTTCTATGACTGACCTGCAGCGGGTTCTACAATTCACATGGTTTAATTCGAGTTATATGTATGCTGGATCTCCAACTGCTTAGTTCATGCTTATGACTGTCATACTCTGCTAGGATATCAAATAACTCTACTGATGCATATATTTATTGATGTACTTTTCGATTGAATTATCTGTGGAAATCATTGTCCTGTTAAATTCTTAGGATTGCCTTTGCATGACAGGCTATCAGCCACAATGCTGTCCTTAACCTCATCCAAGGTGGTCCAGTATAAGTTGCAGAAATGTGCTGCAAACAGACTGTCCTAATGCCATTATCTTCCCAAAACCTTTTCTTGCTATCCAAAGGGCAAAGGAAATGCCTTCGCAGAATTCCTATCTGCCCTTCATTGCTTCAACAAACCAAATTCCTTATATGAGGATTCCTTTGTAAATCACCCTCCTTCCTGCATGCGATTCTTTATGACAATTGAATCCACAGAGAGTTATCTTGGTTCCCAAACCTCCATAACCACTTGCCAATGAGTGCCCAATTGATGATTATTAAGTCCTATATGCCTATATGACCATCGTCCTGATGATGGTATCCTTCCAATTAACCAAATGATAAGTATTTTGATCAATGACATGAAGTAAATTGGCAAATTTGAGAGAGCTTCCTTTCTTCATAAGAGTGAATATTCGACCTCATCATGACAGGTATTTGCTTTTCCATGCCGAATGTTTTCATTTCAAATCACTCTATCACCAAGTGGACTTACTAAACCTCATACATCACACATGAATTTTGAAAAGGAAAAAAAAAAATCTCCTGAGAAAGCAACATAACACCATTATATGGTTTAAATAGTTAAGTATTTATTCGAAAGTGCATGGGTGATGGTGTAGATAATTGCATGCTTTCCTTGATGACATATTAGCAATTTTCCATTTTGCATTGGAGGGGAATGCTCTCAAGGCCATAGAACTGACAGAACGGCTAGTGCATGACCTTTATTTTTCATGAACGGGGGAGCACGCCACTTAAAGTTTTATTAAATGGAGAAAAAGAGTGTATCAATTCAGAGGTGGAAAACAAAGAGCCCTCCCACCTCGATACAATACAAAACTATATCTACAATGCAGCAGAACAAAACCTTTTTAAAAAAAAAGCATCTGCAACACAAAACAAGTAACCACACCATCACCGGTATCTAACATGGCATCTAACAGAAACACTTATGCCATAACTCGCCATCAGCCAACCAGAGACAGCAATAGAAGTTCAACCACAAAGTTGCCAAGAAATCACATACACTGCAAACCTTAGCCATCGTTTCACCTGACTGGTCTAAGAGCAAACTGCCTCTAATGTCGCTGGGGAAATTCTTCATGTTCCGCACAAATCTATATCCTTCCACACCACTTCCCATCTTTGCTAAGACATCTGCTACTAAATTGTTCTCGTGAGGCTATCCGACATTGGTTCTTTGCTCATTGGCTGGACTTGGACATGTCACTTGACTGGCTTCGTCCAGCTTTCTCTGCAGCATCCTTATCTGCTGCCATTCAGGGCTAGAATGATGAATGACTCTTGCCTGCAATGCTCAGACTAAGTCATTTAGGTATACAATTAGATTGGTGTTCCAGCAAGGAAGAGGTTCCAGACTCCTGGATATGCACTGCAGTATTCGAACGCCTAGCAAATTTTCAACCTCATAGCCCAGACCTTCAGATTGGGCCAGGACCTGCTGCAGAAAAACAAGAATTTTCATTTTGATCTCTCAAGCCTTCATTTTGTTGAGCTTGTCTGCTCTAGAAAATGGTGAGGGAATCTTTACGAATTATACTCTTGCCCTCCAACGGAAAGCAATATTCACCTTAACTTTCATTGCAGCACAGAAGCTCTGGAGTCTGCTGAGGCCAAGTTGACGCTATTTGGTAATGTGGACCAATATGTGGAGAAACTGGAAATACGTCTTATACTAATTTTCTCTCTTCTAAGTTTCTAGCTATATTCTTTTATTTACCACAAACCAACATATGGGCGTGTCCAATATGTGGGAATTGATTTCTACATCCCACTCTTATTTATTGCTGTATCCTTGAGTTTGGGTTGCTAAATGACAGACATATATTGGACCTATATTGTGCAAGCTGAAAATCTGAGAACCTATGCATATTTGTGGGCTAAGGATCATATAATTCATCTTTAATACCGACTGTTTGTTTGATTTGTGTAGCTTAGATAACAACATTTAGGATACTTGATCACATGCAGTAATTTAAAGATTGATAGTGTTGGCTGATACTATCTATTTCGCTGGTTGGCAACACAAGTTAGGAGGGAATTCTCCGAAGTCAAGAGTCTTATTGTAGAATGGGCCCAAGTTCATGGGGCAATTCAGGGGATTTTCTAAGGGTTTTCTTTGATGTTTTGGGATGATTGTAGAATGGGCCCAAACCTTCTCACTTTCGCCCTCTAAAATGCAATTAGTGTGGAGAAATCGTATGTGATTGTACGGTGATCTACAGATTGTTCACACTCTTTCTTTTTGGTTTTTGAATGTATTACTTGTATTATAGGACATTTGAATATATATTATTTCATTTTCGATAAATAATTGTATCACTTCTGTTAGACAATGTATAATTTAGGCCTCTGTACAATGGAGACTTATTGTGCATACTTGTTTTTATGTAGCGTTTTCAGTAATCATATCTCCTTTAACATCACTCGAAGTTCCATTGAAAAGTTCCATCACTTACCCAAATTTCCCTTGGACAACGATACATTCCCCTAATACATTCTATATTTCCTATGCAATGCTTTTATATTTTTGTGTTCAAAGGGTGTGATACAGGCATTGATACCAGTAGTTGAAAACACTGGTCATGTATTTTCAATTAATGCTTATGTCCAGTTAATGCTTTTATTTATCATCTGGTTTTCTGTCGTGCATGCATGTCGCAAATAGGATTGTCTTTCATATCAAACAAGAAATAAATATCTTGAGAAAGGATGCAGAGCTATCAAGATTATCTGAGGCATTTAATATCCTTAAATGTGGTAGACATATACAGGATATGAACCTTTCATCTATTTGGCCCTATTGTGGATGGAGCCAAAAATCACATTAATTGGTGATCTTGGCTCATGATAGATTCTTGAGGACTACAATTGGTCTGTTGGTTGTTCATTTGGATTGGGTCATTGGCGGCACTGCTTGCTCAGGGAAATGTGGGTGGTGCTGCTCCCTAAGGGCCTTACCCTTCTATTTTCTGGGGCTTTGCCCTTCTTTGGTTTTGCGCAGCTCTGTTTACGTTTCATTGCTTAGTGGAATCTCGGGATGTCATGTTTTTTGGAATCAGAGTCGCTAGAGAATGTGGTTTTTATGTGGATTTTGCTGGAGTTCTCCTCTCAGGGCCTGTGTTGGAGGCGAGATGGTTTCTATTTTTGACTGGTGGCGCTGTCTATTTGATGTGGTGTGATTGTAGGTTGTGGCTGAATGGCGCGCAAGTCTAGGCTGCTGCTGAGAATTATTTTGGGTGTTTCTTGAGCCCTTTTTGCCGCTGCCCGGCCTCCATAGTTTTGGGCGCTTTTGGGTAGTGGTTGGTGTGGTTTAGTTTGTTGTGTTGTCTTTTTGATCCTCGATTAGATTTCTCTTGTTATTTTGTGGATATATATAATAAGTGGGTCCTGTTTGTTTTTGTGGTGCCTACCCCAAAATCAGCCATTTTGCCATTTAACAAAATTACAGGTGGTGAGCTCCCACCTTTCTATTAAAAAATAAAAATAAATAAATCTTCAGTACTACAAATAGGCAGTTGGCAAAAAGTCCAAGAAATGGTTTGCTTTCATTGATAAAATGCCTTATTTATGGCTATGATCATATGCAGGTTTTATTTTTATTGTAAGGTCTGTATAGTCTGTCCAAGATATGGTATGATAGATGAATAGTTCAGATCTTGTGTATGCGTGGCAGTGTGGCTCCCGAATGAACTTCTGCCCCCATGCCTTGAATTTAAGTGCTTGATAACTAACACTTAGATACTAATTAACATTTAGCACTGAAAATTTTCTCAAACATCTATTCAGGAAGAAAAGCTGGGATTTGAGCAAGTTGGATCAACCAATCAATTGATTGACGTCCAGTGGTTTGAGTGGGGAATTTTTAGTCAAAAGATTGGTAAGACTTTTGAAAGTAATTACTATGAATGGCCTTAGGGGGTTCGGTTGTACTTCATACTCTTTCATCTTCTTGTGAATTGGTAGGACGGGCCTTCACCATTTTCTTTGAAAGCTTTCCTCAACAGCTAAATGATGCTGATGTTTGAACTTACTGCCAATAGGCAGATCCAGTTTGTTCCATTCTCCCTATCTCTTGGTGTAGTATATGCATGGTTCGTGGTGCAAGCTTCCATCATGGGAGAATGGTTCTCAAAGAACAGCAATGTCTAAAGGCTAGCTAGGTAGGCTATGTATGTGTTCATTTCTTCTTGTGATTTTGTCAGGTGTGCCTTGTCTTTCTTAACTGGCTGAATGAATTTGTTTCGTAATGTTGTTCAAATTATCTCCTCCTCCTTGTTGTTGTTGTTGTTGTTGATGATGATGATGATGATGATGATGATGATGATGATGATGTTACTGCTGTCATTGCCAGGTTTTGGTCTGTCACAACTAAAGCATACGGTGTATGAAGAGAGTAGTAGCAACTTCACCACTGATTTAGATGAAACATACCATAATTGGATTAATTATCCTTTAAATTTTATTTTTATTTTTAAAAAAAGAGAGGAACATTTCATGTTTTAGTTACTCTGTTTTCTTTATTTTCTTCCTCTAGATACAAATTGAAGATTGCAAATCTATTATTTAATTCAATCAAGTGAATGTTGTCCAATGTAGAGAAAGAAGGGCTAGACCGGTATGTTTGTTTCACACTATTTAAAACTGGTGGTAACTCTTCCAACATACATATGGCATTGTTGTACTGCAATCCAGACCGTGCAAAATCAATGACATAACTGTAAATAGATCATTACCAAACCATTCAACTGATGAGTTGATAAACCATTTTATTTTTCATTTGAATTTGGATCACTCACCATTTTACTTTTAACCATCCATTTGTTAGCCATTGATTGGATGATTATGATTGTTTGATCAGTGCTATTTTAGTTATGTGCTCCATCCACAATGGGACCTACAATCTGCATGGTCTGGATAGCATTACGTCAGGGCCACATACAAGATGGATGAGTCACCATCATTTTTTAAAATGGTGTAAAGCTAACCTGATGCTATCAATACATTAGACCCAAGCCTGCTCATAAGAGCCTGAACTTTAAGACCCAACCATCAGACGCAACACCTCTACACTAATCCACAATTAGGGATTCGAAACTCAAAAATTCCCAATACACAAATCATTGCACAATGTTACTTGAAGGATTAAAAAATGCCACCATCATGTGGGCAAATTTACGAAAATGCACAAATTGATATGAATAAGAATGGGGGGGGGGGGGGAATAAGGGGAGAGAGAGAGAGAGAGAGAGAGAGAGAGAGAGAGAGATATCTCCTGATGTTTTGCAAGCAAAATGCTCCTTGATGTGCGGTAGATCGAGCTGTATGTTTCAGAGAGATACGATGTTGCAACAGCTGAATGAATGGTTTCGAGGAGATAGATAGAGAGAGAGAGAGGACTAGGGTTTTGAGAGAGAGAGAGAGAGAGAGAGCGTTCAACTGCATAGAGGGGAGAATCCTCCTCCTTTAATTCATCAGGAGTGGTTACTCTGTTTTCTTTAGATACAAATTGAGATTGGGAGAGAGAGAGAGAGAGAGAGGGCTAGAGTCGCGTGAGAGAGGGTGGTGAGTTTAGGTTAGGGTTTTGTTAGGATATATATCATGATATATATATATATATATCATTATATATATATATATATTGTATATATATATATATATATATATTTTTTTATATATATATATATATATATATTTTAATTTTAACATTTGTTAGTCATTGATTGGATATTATGATTGTTTGATCAGTGCTATGCCAATTAAAACTGGCCTTGCTGGATAGCATTACGTCGGCAAAAGGGTTGAGTCCCCATCGGTCGGCTAAGGCCCTTTTTCTTGTAGTGTAACATTCCCTTGTTGGCTCTTATTGCTATTTGTATTTCATATCCATATTTTAGCTTCACTTGAATATTGGATTTAGAAAAAATAAAATAAAATTGTAGGGCAACTTCCTCCATGTGATGGTTGATTATGGGCTCGTGTGGGCAAATTTACGTATCCCCAAAGTGTTGTTTGTGGGTTCTTGACCAATCATCTTCTGACTATGTGAGATTTTTCTAGTTATATGCTTCTGCTAGGAAATCCTATTCTTTTCCCTATTTTTTCTAAACATCTTATTTATTTATTTATTTATAATAATAATTTTTTTTTTTAAATCTCCCTGTCATTTCTTTTCCCTCTTTTAGATGCAGTTGTATTGGCTGCTTTACGTGTAATGTAGACACAGCTATTGAATGACCAAAACTGTGCGTGCTACTTTGGAGGCTCACAATTCCGATAGTTATAATTTTTTATAATTCTAACTCATAATGGGGCTTGGTAATCCTCCTCTACTTTCATTCATCAATATTAATTTCTAGTAAAAGAATTCTCGTGTTTGTTGAGATTGCATTCGGATGCACAATTGACTTAGAATTGTGAAGCATTGATTCAATCATAGATAAGATAGAATTTTAGTTTCATGTTATTACATATGAGGTCCAAAATACCAATCGAACATGTAGCTGATAAATTCCATTCTTCGACAACAGTGTTTATGTTTATGTTTATGGTTTTTTTTTTTTTAATTTTTTTTTTTTTATGTAAACTTTTTTCCCACAAAATGACAGCAAATTAAAAATTGATTTTGAAAATTCCAAAATATGCGTCTTAAATATGTAAGGTATGTGTCTTAAATATGTACAACAATAAAAAGTTACCTCTAAATTATCAATCATTCCACAATGCTCAATTGCTCAAGAGAGGCAGGTACACCCTTCTTCCCCCACTAATAACAGAAGAAGATTTGAGTTCTTTAATCCATGTATGCCCTTTGCTTATTATTTCCTCCAGAAATTTGATGTCTTCTAAAAAGCCTTTGCCACCTTCCAACATCTGATCATTGTACCCACATCAATATCAGTCTTCAAGAAACAGGTAGCAAATCAAGAATAACTCACTTGAAAAATGATTGTACTTACTTTGATAGACTGGTACGTTGTCCTCCATGCCATGTGCCTTTGATGTTGCTTGGGGCAGATTTTTTTAGCTGTGATAGTGCATTATTCCACAACCTGCAATTGCTTACACCTCTCAATACTCCTCCAAGTGTTGTAATCGCAAGCGGAAGACTGTTGTATTCTTTGACAACCTCCCTTGCCAATGGTGTGCAAGGTAGGGTCATCAACCATATCACCTGCTTTCCTTCAAATAGCTTACATGATTCATCATTTGAGAAATGTTAACTTGGTGTGGTGCCATTACGACCCTCTAAAACTTCCCTTTATTGCAGAGCTCTGCAATAATATTCGCCTTCTCTTTCGCCTGCTTTCTTATACCATAACATCAAATTGGACTCAGACAACCTAAGCATCTCTTGTTTTATCATGTTTTCATGCAAACATCTCGCTCTAGCCACAACAGAACTTTTTCACTTTCTTCTTCATCGGCAAAGCAGCCTATGCTAAACAATCTTCCTTTAGAGGAGTCCATGGGAACTTTTCAATTTTGATGAGAATTGAAAAACCACCGCTTCCATTGCCTATTCAAGAACTAAAAGCATCATAAACAAAACCAGTGAGAACAAATTGTGAATTATTTTTCATGACCAATATTAACAAGTTGTTTATGGATTGAGTGGAAAAGGGATGTATGAAATTCATTCCATTCCTCTGTGCATGTCTGTGATGGGTCATCCAAGGTTGCTAGATTTGGTTCACTGACAAATCGAGCTTTTTAAAAGAAAAAAAAAAAAGGATTTGTGGTTCATGAATAAAAATGCCAGTTGTGTTCTGTGATAAAAGTTTCTTGTCCTTCTTGGATCAGTCAAAATGCCAAATATCTCTTCGCATGAAAGGCCAAAATGTTTTACTTGGTAAGAGTAAATCATGAGGTATTATACACCTATCAAAACAAAGAATCACAAAGTATTATATAATGTTAGTCCGTGAGATTGTATAATATGTCTAGGCTTTCAATTTTTAACAAAGGCTTATGGTTTCATCATCCAAAATGTTGATAAGATGGGACTCAATGGGAATGGCCCATGCACCAAAAACCCCCCATTGGAAATCCTACTAATAGTATATTTAGCCATCTATTGGATAAATGAGAACTTTTGGCCACCTATTATTGATGGGTTTTTGGTTTTTCTGTCTATGTGATTTTTGTTGGAGTAAAAATACAACATATATCGAGTAAAAATCAACTTTTCGATTTTCAAGTGTAAAATCTTGTTCCACGGTGTATATGGAGGAGTGCATCATAAATCACACTTTGTAGAGAGAAACGATGAGATTGGAATGTCTCAGAAGATTGGGCAATTTTGTGCACTCTAGATTTGTAGTGAACAGTTATAGCTGTGTGAGGCATTGATGAACATCTAAACAATTAAGAATCTTAGGCATAGCACATGAAACATGAGAGCCATTTGTTACTTTGAGCGAGAATGCTAAAAATCAATGTCGTGTTTGTGGGGAATAGTTTGACTCTTTCCTAAGTATGGGATCTACTTTGTAATGAAACTATATATATATATATATATATATATATATATATATATATATATATATATATATATTAGTTGGAAGGCAAGAAAAAGAATTATATTACTATTTAGATTGGGCAGAGTGAAAAAGATTACAAGAAAGGAAAATGAAAGACAAAAGATAGCAGCCCATATCCTGAGCCAGGAGAAGAGAGAGAAAAAAAAAACAACACTAAATTGCCCACATCCCAGGCCAGGAAAAGAGAAGAAAGCCTGTACGCCGGCGCAGTGAGTGGAGGCGTCACTGCTGTTAGACAACACAGTTTACGCCCCTGTAAAATGGAAACTTATTGTGCATATTTGTTTTTGTAGTGTTTTGAGTTCTAAGTGTGTAATAATCTTTTAATATCTCTTGATGTTTCATTGAAAGGTTCCATCACTTTCCCAGACATTGATACATTCCCAGATACATGTGATATTTCCAATGCACTATCGATATGTTTTTGTGTCCAAAGGGTGCGATACGGGCATAAAACACTGTCACATGTTTCTCACGGGTTTTCAATTAATGTTTATGTCCAATTTGTACTTAAAAAAAATCTTTTATCATCCAATTTTCATTGTGCATGCATGCCTCAAAGAGTTCATGTCAAACAAGAAATAAATATCTTGAAAAAAGATGTGCTATCAAGATGATCTGAGTTAAGCTACGAAGCATTAATATCCTTAAATGTGGTAGACATGTAAGGTTTCCTTTCGTCTATTTGGCCCTGGTGTGGATGCAGTAAAGACTCACATCAATTGGTGATCTGGTCCATGATAGATTCTTGCAGACTACAAATGGACGATAAGGAAAAAGCCCAAACAGTGGTTGACTTCATTGGTAAAATCCCTTATTGATGGCTACAATCATATGTTGGTGTTGTTTTTATTGTGAGGTCTATGGTCTGTACAAGACAGGGCACGATCAATGAATAGTCCAGATCCTGTGCATATGTACCTCATGCCTAGGAATTAAGTGCTTGGTAGCTGACACTTAGGTACTAGCATTTAGCACTGGATAATTTTTTTAAACATCAATTCGGGAGGAAAAGATGGTGATTTGAGTATGTTGGATTGACCAATCAGCTGGTTGATCTGCAGTGGTTTGAGAAGGGCATTTCTAAAGATTGGTAGGACTTATGGAAGTAATTATTATGAATGGCCTTAGGGGAGCAGATGGTACTTCGTACTCTATATCTTCTTGTGAATTGGCAGGATGGGCATCCACCATTTTCTTTGAAAGCTTTCCTCAACAGCTAAATGATGATGGTGTTTGAACTTACTGCCAACAGGCAGTTCTAGGTTGTTCCATTCTCCTGGTTTCCTTTGGGCTATATACATGGTTAGTGGTGTAAGCTTCTGTCATGGGAAAATAGTTCTCGAAGGCCTGCAATGCGTAAAGGCAAGCTGGGTAAGCCATGTATGTGTTCATTTCTTCTTGTCATTTGGTCAAGTGTGCCTTGTCTTTCTTAATCTGGCCAAATGAATGTGTTTGGTAATGTCTTTCTTAATCTTCTCGTTGTTGTTGTTGTTGTTGTTGTTGTTGTTGATGACGATATTGCTGCTGCTTGTATTGTCAGGTTTCGGTCTGCCACAACTGAAACATATGGTATATCAAGAGAGAAATAGCAACTTCACCACTGTTTTAGATGAAACACACCATAATTTGATTAATTATCCTTTAATTAAACACAAAGAGGAACATTTCATATTTTATTTACTCTGTTTTCTTTCTTTTCTTCCTAGAGATACAAATTGGGGATTGCAAATCAACCATTTAATTCAAGCGTGGCAAATGTGGCTGAGTTCTGTAGTGCCATAAGGTAGAGAAAGAAGGGATAGACTTGTGTGTTAGTTCACACCAATTAAAAATGGTGTTGACTCTTCCAATGTACATATGGCATAGTTGTATTGCAATTCGGACCGTGCAAATCAATGACGTAACCGTGGATGGATCATAACAAAACCATTATGCCGATGAGATGGTAAACCATCTTACTTTTCATTTGAATTTGGATCACTCACTATTTTATGTTTAACCATCCATTTGTTAGCCATTGATTAGATAATTAGGATTGTTTGGTCAGTGTCATTTTAGTAATATGCTCCATCCACAATGGGAGGCACAATCTGCATGGTCTTGATAGCATTACATCAGTGCCACATACAAGATGGATGACTCACCACCAATTTTTTAAATGTTGCAAAACTAACATTAGAGTTTAGCCCATGAAAAATGCCCCCACAATCAAAGAAAACAACACTTTCTTGTTAGCTCTTATTGCTTTTTGTATTTCATATCCATATTTTAGGTTTACTTGAATATCTGATTTTGGAAATAAAAAATAAAAAATTTGTAGGGCAAGTTAATCTATCAGCAATACCTCATCTTAATCGTGCTATGGTTGATCACAGGTTTGTGTGGGCTAATTTATGCATCCCCAACACTAAAGTGTTGTGTGTGGGTGCTTGACCAGTCTTACTATGTGAGATTTTATAGTCATATGCCTCAGCTAGGAAATCCTTTTCTTCTCTGTTTTTTCTAAACATCCTTTTCTTCTTCTTCTTCTTTTTATCTCCCTGCCATTTCTTTGAAATCGTAATTCTCATCCAGTTTCCTTTTGCCAAACCAAAGATCATTTAATGTTGATTTTTTTTTTTTCTATCTTTTCTTCTTTTAAATTCAGTTGTAGTCTCTGCTTTACGCATAATGTAGACACATTAGCTATTGAATGACCAAAATTGTAAGTGTTGCTTTGGAGGCCCACAATTCTAATAATTGATCATTTTTCTAATCCTAACTGATAATGGATCTTGGTAATCCTCCTTTATTTTCATTCAGCAATGTTAGTTTCTAGTAAAGGAATTCTCATGTTTGTTGAGATTGCGTTTGGATGCACAACTGATTTAGAATTGTGAACATTGATTCATCAAAGATAGAATTTTAGTAGCATGCTTCATTATTCATAACGAGGAGGTAGGCCCCATTGCAGTTACATTTGAGATCTAAAAATCCAATTGAACATGTAGCTGATAAACTCCATTATCAGTAACAATATGATATGTTCCATTCTTCAATAGAAGTGTTTATGTTTTCTGTCTCTCTCATTTTACTCTCTCTCTCTCTCTCTCTCTCTCTCTCTCTCTCTCTCTCTCTCTCTCTCTCTCTTCTTTCTTTTCTTTCTTTCTTTTTATTTATTTATTTTTTATTTTTTTTATTTTTAATTTACCACAAAATAACAGCAAAATTAAAATTTTATTTTGAAAATTCTGAAATGTGTCATAAATATGTACAACAATAAAAGTTACAAATATATAAATTATCAGTCAAGGCTCAACTGCTCAAGAGTGTAGGTACACTCTAATAACAAACAAGAAGATTTCAGTTCTTTAACTCAAGTATGCCCTCTATTAATTATTTCCTTAGATATCCAGTGTCCTTTAAACAGCCTTTACCTCTTTCGTTTTTGTTTTTTTGTATGTTTAAATTTTTTTGATTTTTTATTATTATTATTATTTTTTACACGCACTCACTCTCCACACACACTCACACCTCAGTGGAATTTCACCACAATGGGTACTCGAACCCATGTGATGAAACTCTTGTGAATCTACCACCAAGGCATGAGTGAGGACCCAGCCTTTACCTCCTTACAACATCTGATCATTGAATCCACGTCAATATCATAGTCTTCGGGAAACAGGGAGCAGAACAAGAAGCCTAGTTTCAACTCAATAAGAAAATGATCGTAGCTGACTTTGATAGACTAACATGCTGTCCTCCATGGCATGCCTTTAATTTCACTTGGGGTAGACGTTTTCAGCTGTCAAAGTGCATTATTTAACACCTTGTGATTGTGTACACATCTCAATACCCTTCCAAGTGTTGTAATCACGGGTGGAAGGCTCCAGTATTCTTTGACAACCTCCCTTACCAATGGAGTGCAAGGTAGGGTCATCGCCCGCTTTATCTTTGAATAGCTTCCACAAGTCATCATTTTAGAGCACATCCACCTTGATGTTAACTTGGGATGGTGTCTTCCTTTATTTCGCTTGCATATCATGTCAAATTAGATATGGGCAACATAAACATCTCTTGCTTTCTCCTGCTTCCATATGAACATCTTGCTCTAGCCAACTTCTTCGCTTCTTCTTCATCAGCAGTAGCCCATGCCAACCAATCTTTACCCTAGAGGAGTGCATGACACTTCTCAATTTTGATGAGAATTGAAAAACCACTGCTTCCATTGCCTATTCAATAACAATTAGCATCATAAGTGAGTCACTGTAAGAAAATTATGCTGAACAAATGATTGAGACCATTGCTATCTATGGATAGATTAAGAACATTGGAAAGAAAATTTCAATTGGCTCACGTTCAACTCTAAGAATCAATGGTCAAGATTATTATTGAAACACGAATATGGGACAATAGCTTGTTTCTGGCAGAAGTGAGAATATTAACGGTTCGAACCATCAAATCATGTCATCATGTGATCATCTAAACAAACTCCAACATACTTCAGGAAAAGATTTAGTGCTCCTATTGCCACATCTTTGTCCATTGAGTGTGGACGGGAATTCTTGAGCATGTTTCTTTCCTAACAAATTTTATGGAGGGAATCAAAGATTCAAATGTGCATATGATACCCATCTACCAGAAATGGGCTGTGGGAGATATTAGTACACATGAGATTTTATAGCAAAGAAAAAACGTGAGCAGTGCTCTGTGATAAAAGGATCTTGTCCTTCTTGGATTGGTCAAAATACCAAATGTTTCTTCACATGAAAAGCCAAACTGTTTCACTTGGTGGGAGTAAATCATGAGGTATTATTATACATCTATCAAAAAAGAAAAAGAAAAAAAAGGATCATGAGGTATCATATAATGTTCGGGCTGAGTGATTGTATGGTATGTTTAGGCTTTTAATTTTTACAAGCAGGCCCCATGGTTACATCATTTAAAATGTTGATAAGATGGGACACAATGGAGATAGCCCATGCACAAAAAATCCCTCCATTGGAAATCCTAATAATGGGAATATTTAGCCTGTTATTGGTTGAATGAGAACTTTTGGCCACCTATTATTGATGGGTTTATGATTCTCTATCTGTGTGATTTTTGGAGTATAAATGTAACATATATTTTAATTGTTTGAAACTTTCGAGTAAAAATCACCTTTTCACTTTTCAAGTACTGTAAAATCTTGTTCCACAATGAACAGGAGGGAGTGTATCATAAATCATACTTTGTTAACAAATATGCAGAGAAAATGAAGAGATGGAGCTGTCACAGAAATTATGATACATTTTTTTTTATATATATATATATATATATATATATATATATATATATATTCTCGAAGAAAATGGATCATATGTTAGAATATTTGATCCAAAAGTTGGGCCATATCTTTATATCACTCAAAGTAAAAGTTGGGGCAATCTACTCTGTGGGTGGGTTGGGTTACACCAATTCATTGAATCATGCCATTGGCCGGACATTGATTTCGATGTTGTGTCCAACTCAATGACTGGACCAGTCTAATTCACATCTCAGTTGATGATCAAGATATGGCCTGATGTATGTCTTTATCGGAGCACCTAAGGTCATGTTTAGGCAGTGACAACTCATTTTGATTAGTTAGTTATTTGATACTGACTCATGGGTAGTGTGCAGACACTGGGAAACTATACATATGGAATACTTTAAATTCAACCATTTAAATTGTGGGACTTATGGTATACTTACATGGACCAATGAGATGTCACCATGTGTTGGCACTATGCGCTAAATAATGGAGTGGCCCGACTAGAAATTGTGTATCGATGCTGTACAGTTCCCTCATCTAATATATATTCACACATTTCGAAAAAAAAAAGATTTAAAAAAAATAAATAAAACTGAGGGCCGCAACAAGGAATTTTCATGAAAGCAGTAAGAAAGGATGAAGAAGTTTTGGGATAGTTTACTAGGTATTCATGATTATGTTAATAGCTCTTTTCCATTTTAATTCTCTTACTTAACTATAATCAGACATTCAAAAGAGTTAAGAGGTAGGAAGTCTTACAATGGTGCTCTACACATCATATATATGCTCTAATCAATATTACATTGATCATTGTACTCAAAATTCATGAGTTTTTGTATATAAAAAATTGCACTAAATAATGGACGAAATTTTACTTGCGTACAAAGAATTTGTTTACACTTGACCTGGCACGGCCAGATCAAATGATCCAGAAGATGGCACATGATAACAGTGTCATGTGTGGTGTAGATCACCTTTAAGAGAGTTAGAGACATACACATGAGAGAACATTAAATGTTTTAGTTCTTCATCTGCAAAAGCAAGAGTTTCTCTCTTTCTTAGTATTAAATGTCAAAATCTTATCAAGACATCTCTATCTAGCATTAAATGTTAAGGTCACGTTAAAACCATTCTTTATGGATGCCAAAGCCAAGTAACATAGGGACTCTAACAACCTTCCTATGCGGGAGTCCATTGATGGAGGACTCTAGCCAACACACGATTTGAATCAATGGGATTTCTACAACTGATTATCTAAATCTTTTACGATGTTAAAGACTACACGAGGCCACCACCTCCTAAAAGCCAATAAGAGTAACGATCGACAAAGAGCTCCGGGCCCACGTTAAACATAATCTATCTTCTTTTTACATTTATCTTTACTTTCGTCCTATCATAGCACTGCCTAGTCTTAGCATAAATTGCTACCGTCTAGCGCCATTGCTATAGTACTGTAAATTAGATTAAATGTCTATAACCCTAAGTTGTTGAATCCTGATAAACTAAGTTCTTACTTAGAACATTATCTTTCTGGTCACATCTTGCTAACCATCCTCCTCAATCAAATGTTTTTACAGACAAATCATATATTTATTATTGTTTGTGTTTATTTCTCTAGTTTATTTGATATTTTATCGATTGTAATCACCCATATTCATATATTAATAAAATTGATATTATTTTAGCTTTTTTAGTTTAATCATTCATCTTTATTCCTTTAAGAAATACATAAAATGTCAATAGTGGTGAAAGAGAAGTCCGGAAGTCGTAAGGTAAAAAAAATCCACAAGTAAGGAGTCACCCCTATCATTTTACAAATCGCCTTATCACTGATTACAACTGGTGGCTAACTCGATAAATGGATTTTTGAACTCTGGCACACCTGCACATCATACACACACCCAAATCCAAATAAAGGTCATCGAACACATGCGTGGCCTTGTGTTTGTTTGAATTGCTCAAACATGACATAAATTATGATTAATGGACATTTCTAAATTATGATTGGTTAAATGATTCTAAATTATGATTAATGGACATTTCCTTTTCTTTTTTTTTTTGAAATTGATACCAAGATTGAAACGAGGTTATCTTCACCTTGTCTACCATGGACATTTCCTAGTTGAATTCATACCATTGACTATTTTTTCATCTGAAACATTCATTAAATGTTTACCATTCCCTTAGTTTAGAAAAGAAAATCAGTGTAACTTCTAATCTATGACCCATAGTCATGTTTTGAAAAGTTTAATTGAACTTGTTAATGTTCCAAATGTCGAATATTTTTGTGCCTGCATATCAACCACCACACTTTGCTAGAATATCAAAGCTTTTCTCTTTAAGCCTATGAATATTGAGGAGTTGTGAAAAGGGCTCCACATGCTCACTCGTTGGAAATGGTTGATAATTGAAATATAAATAAGAATCATTTCAAAGCATTATAAATCCCTTTATTAGATTAAGATAGCTGGAGAAATTGCAACAGCATTAGGTTAGAACAATCACTTAAAAAAAAAAAAAAAAAAAAAAAAACATTTTCTCCTTAAAAATGGTTTGTGATAAGTAGCTGGATGCAAGACGCTACCACACAACTTTGAGGTTTTAGGTGATGTGCTGGAAAACTCAGATCACTCTTTGGTAAATGTGCTTGTGTTAATATACATGTATGGGCCATTTTGTGCACTCTAGATATGTAGTCAACAGTTATAGCTCTGTGAGGCAGTGGTGAACATGTAAGCAATTGAGAATCTTTGGTGTAGCACATGAAAGACGAAAAGTCATTTGTTAGTTTGAGTGAGAATGCTAAAAGTCAATGTCATAGGAATAGTTTTGATTCTTTCTTGAATATGGGATCTACTTTGTAATGAAAATATTTTTTTTTTTGTTTTTGTTTTTTGTTGGAAGGCAAGAAAGAAATTATATTATCATCTAGACTGGCCAAAGTAAAAAAGATTACAAGAAAGGAGAACAAAAGACAAAAGATAGCAGCCCACATCTCAGCCAGGAGAAAAGAAAAACATACACACTAAAATGCCCACATCCTGGACCAGGAAAAGAGAAAAAAGCCCATAATGCTGGCCTAGTGAGAGAAAACCCCCACTCGAGCCAGGAAAAAGCATAACATTAGAAGCCTACAAAAGCAATACTCAAACTGGAAGGACTCTCGTCCATGGAGAATGCTTAGCATCTCAAGCGATTGGAAAAGATAGATAAGGGAAGTGGATAAAGGAACATAACTAATATTTTCAATTATTTTCTTCCTCCTTGAGTTAATAATTCTTGATATGATACCTAGGCAATTGATATTGAATTTAAATGGTGAGTGAAGAGTTGCATTTTCCAAGAGGAGCAGTCTGAGTATTGAATAGTAGCAAGCGTCTTCATATTATGAACTTCAATTATACAAATACCTGAAGAGACAACAAAGCAGAGGTTAGATAAACAAAAAGGAGAATTCTAATACTCTGGTCTATGGTGCTTGCACGACCCTTTATGGACACGAGCATCCTAGAGAGCCTCTCGGGTGGAGAAAAGGCGCACACAACCAATCCTAGAATCTCAAAGAGTAGTATTATATATACAATCCCCAGTATGGGGTTGAAGGGCCTTCACTGCCCTGTCTCTGGAGCAGAAGACACTTAAACATGAATATAAGAGGTAAGGAGGTATCAAGTGACACAGAGAGTGTACCGAGACTAATTTGCAATGATTGGGCTGATAATGAAAATAGCCATACTCCTAACATGACGAAGAATCCTTCTTGGAATACTTTCCTTTGAGAAAGATTTCTTGGAAATAATGCAATTACTTTTTTCTCTCTAAACATGCCAAAGCAAGAATGATAGGGAATCCACAAGAGTGATATAATTCAATCACATGGAATCCACTCGGGGCTATTATAAAATGGAATGAAATTTTAGTTGCATAATAGGCCTTGGGCCTTCAGCCACTGTGGAAGAATGCATAGATTCAAAACCGGCCCCCTGGGTTCCGTTTGTTCGAGCCAATATGACTTGGATAATCAATCAAACGTAATATTTGATCGGTGATACATGTAAACTGGGATCCATTTTTAACTTTCCTATGTGTATGCCACAAATGTACAATTTCTCGGTACCTTTCTATCTCCAAAAGCATACGGTCCTCATTCGTCACCTGTGCATCATCCATGGGTACATAAACATTAGCTTAAGTCTGAAATGCATTGTATTCCAACCCAAATGATAATAATAATAATAATAACATAAATGGAAATCATGAGGCTAGCTAAAGCCGCAGGTATGGAGACAGACACCTTGCCATAAACGTGCAGCCACATGGGCTACGGTAGTGTGTCTGACATAACGATCTGGCTATTTCACTCATCAGGTGGGCCACAGTGTAGAAACAATAATACTAAAATAGTCATTGAGGCATAGCAAATTAGAAACATGTAATGAATGTGGCATTAGCACACCAGAGGAAGAATGAAAGCATGAAGATTAAAACAGATCGACTAATTTCACATACACGTGGGAACCGTAAACATCTATATGTATCACAGTGTGAGACACGTGTGGCATCCGAACTTTCCATCGAGCGTGCTACACTGGTTAGATATTGTGGCATAAAATCCAGGTCGTTTCACACCTCAGGTGGGCCACAGCATAACAGAACAAAAGGATGGCCGGTAAAAAAATAAAAACTGTCAATTTACCGTCTAAGTTGTGGGACACCTAAAGAGTGAGATTGTCTGACAGTTTAGTAAGATGGATGTTAAGAATTATTTCTAATCTTATGGAAAACTCCGATCTCAGACGCGTGCTTTTTACTTGCACGTGTTCCCGCACGTAGAAATGTACGGATCCACACGCCTGGGCAATAAGCAGTCCTCAAAAGAAGAGAATACCTTTCGAGGAACTGCAGGTTACGTTCCATCCATCAGAAAAATTCTAACTAAAAAAGTTCATGGGAAATCCAACCTGTTCAATGGATTGGTCCCACCATGATGAAAAATTTTCAAACAATCATCCCTATCTTCTTATTAAGTGGACCACACTTTAATTTTGCAACAGTATTCAGACAGCAGATCTGGAGCAGCAGCAATGAGTTCGAATACTAGCAATGGGTCCGGACGAGCAGATCTAGGGTAGTAGCAATGGGTTCGGATGAGTAGATCTGAAGCAGAGGGGTCGCCGGACGATGTAGCAGGGGTAGCTGGACGACGCAGGGGCGGTCGGATGAGCAGGGATGTCCGGACGATGCAGGAGGTGCGGCCGGACGACGCAGTAGTGGTCGGATGTGCAAGGACAGTGATCTGACGTAGCAGGGATAACCGGACAATGCTGAGGGGCGATCGGACGACGCAGGAGGGGCAGCAAGACGTCGCAGGGGCGGTCGGATGAGCAGGGGCAGTTGTCAGACGTAGCAGGGGTGGTGACCGGATGACGCAGGGATGGTTTCGGATCAAAGAGGTTCTGATACCATGAAAGCAAAGAGATGCAGAAGCTTTTTGTGTATTTGAGACAACCCAATGGGGTTGAATATATAGAGATTACAATAATCTATACAAGGAAAGAAATAAACGCAAAATCCTCTACCTATACAAACGAGATATACAAGGTATGTGAGCTGTCTAACACATGAGTGTGTAAAAAAAAAAAAAAAAAAAAAAAAAAAAAAAAAAAAAAAAAAGATGAAGAGATGTAGCTGTCTCAAAAATTATGATACATTTTTTTCGAGGAAAATATATCGTATGTGCAATCTACTCTGTGGTTGGGTTACACCCATTCATTGAGTCGTGTCATTGGCCATACATTGATTTTTGTGTCCAACTCGACGAGTGGACTGGTCTAGTTTACATACCAGTTGATGATCAAGATATGGCCCATTACATATCATTTGATGATCAAGATATGGCCTGCTGTATATGTCCTGATTGGAGAACCTAATGTCATGTTTAGGAAGTGACAACTTATTTTGATTAGATAGTTATTTGATACCCTTGTAAGACTGATGGTTAGTGTGTAGACACCTGCAAATTATACAGATGGAATACTTTAAATTCAGCAATTTAAATTGTGTGACCTGTGGCACACCTACGTTGACCCAATGAGATGCCATCACGTGTCAGTAGTATGAGCTAAATAATGGACAAAATCTTACTTGTATACCGACCATACTGTTTACACCTGGCCTAACACGGCCAGATCAAAAGATCCAGAAGATGCCACATGACAACACTGCTTTGCGTGGTGTAGATCAACTTCAAGAGGAGTTTGATACATGTACATGCGAGAGCATTATATGTTAGAATTATATCAAAGTATTCTATGTAAAAGCAAGAGTCTCTCTTTTTCTCAGCATTATATGTCAAAATCTTTTCAAAGTATATTTCTATCTAACATTAAATACTAGGGTCATGCTAAAAGCACCCTCTACGGATATCAAAGCCAAGTGACATAAGGGCGAGTCCATTGACGGAAGACTCTAGCCAACGCACGATTTGAAGAAGTGAGAGTCTCTCTCTTATACATGTAGCCATATGCAATAGCCTACACTGTCTTGAAAGAATCAATGGGATTTATATAGTCGATCATGTAAATCCTTCACAATGTTGAAGACTACACAAGACTACTGCATCCTAAAAGCCAATAAAAGCAGCAATCAACCAAAAGCTCTAGGCATACGTTAAACATAATCTATTTTCTTTTTACATTTTCTTTACTTTTATCCTAGCATAGCATAGCCTAGTCTTAGCATAAATCATTACCGTCCAACACTATTGCTATAGTACAGTAGAATAGATTGAATGTCCATAACCCTAAGTTGTTGAATCCCGATCAACTAAGTTCTTACTTAGAACATCATAGTTCTAGTCACATCCTGCTAACCATCCTTCTCAATTATCTGTTCTTACAGACAGATCATGTACTTATCATTGTCGGTGTTTATTTCTCTAGTTTATTTGATATTTTGTCGATTGTAATGACCCATATTCATATATATATATATATATATGAAATTGATATTATTTTAGTTTTTTTAGTTTAATTGTTCATCCTTATTCCTTTAAGAAATACATTGAATGCTAGTAATAGTGAAAGAAAAGTACTGAAGTCATAAGGTAAAAAGAATCCATAAGAAAAGACTAACCCCTATCCTTTTGCAAATCACCTTATCGCTGATTACAACCGGTGGTTGTCTCGATAGCTGGATTTTCGAATCTGGTCCAACGTATTTGTTTCGGTACACGGGTCACTAGAGTTCAATCAAACATTGAGTCGACTAGACTCTGGCATATTTGCACATCATACACACACCCAAATCCGAATAGAGGTCCTCGAACACGTGTGGCCTTATGTTTGAATATTGAATCGCACAAACATGACCTAAATTATGATTAATGGATGTTTCTAAATTACGATTGGTTAGATGATTCTAAATTATGATTAATGGACAATGCCCACTGTTAGCCACACCCCACTTGGGAATCAATTTATCGTTACCCAATATATACCATGGACATTTCCTTGTTGAATTCATACCAATGGCTATTTTTCATTTGAAACATTCATTAAATGTCTACCCATCCCTTGGTTAGAAAAGAAAATAAGTGTAACTTCTAATCTATGGCCCATAGCCATGTTTTGAAAGGTTTAACTGAAATTCTTAATATTTCAAATGTAGAATGTTTCTGTGCCTTCATATCAACCACCACACTTTGCTGGAATATCAAAGCTTCTCTCTTTAAGCTTACGAATATTGAGGAGCTGTAAAAAGGGCTCCACATGCTCACTTGTTAGAAATTGTTGATAGTTGAAATCTAAATAAGAATTATTTCAAAGCATCATAAATCCCTTTATTAAATTAAGACAAAAATTGGAGCAGCATTGGGCTAGAACAATCGCTCTCTGTTTTTTGTTATTTACGTATTCTCATTAAAAATGGTTTGTGATACGCAGCAAAATGTAAGACACTACCACACAGCTTTAAGGTTTAGGGTGATTTGATGGAAAACCCAGATCACTCTTTGGTACATGTGCTTGTACGAATATACGTGTATGGGCCATTTTGTGCACTCTAGATATATAGTGAACCGTTATAGCTGTGTGTGGCATTGGTGAACATGCAAGCAATTAAGAATCTTTAGTGTAGCGCATGAAAGATGAAGAACCATTTGTTAGTTTGAGCGATAATGTTAAAAGTCATTGTCATGGTTGTGGGGAATGGTTTTGGTTCTTTCCTGAGTATGGGATCTACTTTGGAATAGAATTGTTTTTGTTTTTGTTTTTGTTGGAAGGCAAGAAAGAAATTATCTTATCATCTAGACTGGCCAAAGTAAAAAAGATTATAAGAAAGGAGAACGAAAGAAAAAGATAGCAGCAACCCACATCTCAGGCCAGGAGAAAAGAAAAACATACACACTAAAATGCCCACACCTGGACCAGGAAAAGAGAAAAAAGCCCATATGCTGGTCTAGTGAGAGAAAACCCCCACCTGAGCCAGGAAGAAGTAAAACATTAGAAGCTTACAAAAGCAATCCTCAAACTGAAAGGACTCTCGTCCATGGAGAATGATTAGCATCTCAAGCGATTGGAGAAGACAGATAAGGGGAGTAGATAAAGGAACATAACTAAGATTTTCAATTATTTTCTTCCTTGAGACAAGAATTCTTGATATGATACGTAGACAATTGATATTTGAATTTAAATGCATGGCGAGTGAAGAGTTGCATTTGCCAAGAGGAGCAGTCTGAGTATTGAATAGTAGTGTCTTCATATTATAAACTTCAACGTTACGTATACCTGAAGAGACAACAAAGCAGAGGTTAGAGAAACTAAAAAGTAGAATTCTAAAACTCTGGTCCACAATGCCTGCACAACTCTTTACAGACGCAAGCATCCTAAAGGGCTTCTCCAGTGGAGAAAAGGCGCACACAACCAATCCTAGAATCTCAAAGAGTAACATTATATATACAATCCCCAGCACAGGGTTGAAGGGGCTTCCCTACCGTGTCCATGTAGAGTAGAAGGCACCTGAACATGGATATAAGAGGTGAGGAGGTACCAAGTTACACATAGAGTGTACAGTGACTAATTTGCAATGATTGGGCTGATAATGAAAATAGGCATACTCCTAACATGATGAAGAATCCTTCTTAGAATACTTTCCTTTGAGAGAGATTTCTTGGAAACAATGCAATTGCTTTTTTCTCTCTAAACATGCCTAAGCAAGAATGATATGGAATCCACAAGAGTGATATAAATCAGTCATATGGAATCCACTTGGGGCTATTACAAATGGAATGAAATTTTAGTTGCACAACAGGCCTAGGGCCTTCAGCCACTGTTGAAGAATGCATATATTCAAAACTGGCCCCTTGGGTTCCATTTGTTGGAGCCAATATGACTGTTAGATAATCAATCAAATGTAATATTTGATCGGTGATACATGTAAACTGGGATCCATTTTTAACTTTCCTATGTGTATGCCACAAGTGTACAATTTCTCGGTACCTTCGTAAACGCAAATTTCTTTGTTCCTCATCCATCACCTGTGCATCATCCATGGGTACATAAACATTAGCTTAAGTCTGATATGCATTGTATCATAACCCAAATGATGATAATAATAATAACATAAATGGAAATCAAGAGGCTAGCTAAAGTCGCAGGTATGGAGACAGACACCCTGCCATAAACATGCAGCCACATGGGCTATGGTAGTGTGTTTGACATAATGATCTGGCTATTTCAGTCTTCAGGTGGGCCACAATGTAGAAACACTAATACCATGTTTGAGGCATCAGAGGAAATTAGAACATGTAACGAATGTGTGGCATTAGCGTAGCAGAGGAAGAAAGCAAGCATGAAGATTAAAAGAGATTGGCTAATTCCACATATACACGTGGGAACCATACACAACTGTTGTATTTTAAATTATTTTAAAATAATTTAGTGTTTCAAAATATCCATTGGTCATAGGTGCCCTTTAGATGTGTCTTTTCACTTAAGTTTGAAAGGTTGCATCCTTTCAATCTTTGTTTTGAAAAGTTGTGTCTTTTGAAGCCTAAGGGTCACATCACTTGGGTTTAAACCCAATAGTCACAACCCTTTGTGGAAGGGTGTCTTCACAAAGTCTATAAATAGACTTTTGATTTTAAGTTTTCAAATAGATTAGAAAATTAAATTTCATCTTCAAAATGTGTTCAAGTATTTTCTAGTTCGGGTTAAGACTACAAGTGGTTCGAGCCTGTGTACAGTGAGTGCACCGCTGGGACCGGGTCATAGTCGTTGTATCCTGGAGGTCGATTGCTCTGGAAACCTTTTGCACTTGGGACGCTGTCCAAGGGGAGCAAATTCGATTTCAAGCCGAGTGACTCACGTCATGCCTCGACTTATACAAATTGATAAGTTTTTTTTTTTTTTTTTTTTTTTTTTTTTTAACTTTCTTATTTTAATTTTATATAATTTAAATAGTTTTCTAAACTCCAATTTCCAACAATCTTGAAATCGAATTTGCGTTTGAAAAACTATTTAAGAATTACGGTTACATCTATTTGGTTGGAATAGACCAAAATAAAACCACACCAACCCGATTTGTGGGCCATGACTCATATAATCTAGAGTTGTCTTATCTCACATAATGGTCAAGATCTTATAGATACTTATTATGTAAGTTCTTTGGACCACATGTACAAAAGTGAACATATGCATCGACTGAGTAGGATATACACTGATCCTAACATCCCTGTACAATAAAGATTAACCTATATAATCTAGAACTCTTATATACCATCTAATAGTTAGGATCCTATACATATTTGGTGTACATATTTTCTGGACCACTTGTGCAAATCATCTAAAATGCTTAAAGTTATGCACCGATGTTATAGGCTATTAATTGTTTTTATATTTATGTCATTGACAATGTCAGTTTATCATACACAACAAGATCAAGTCATATGTGGTGCCACACCAAGTAGGTATCCACTAATATTCACCATTTGTGTACAATGATGATTAATCTGGGATGTATATAAAACTAGGATATCAGGGTGGGACACAAGTATCAAGAACTTTTTCAACCACCATGTATGCATAAACAAATGAGCCACTTTTATAGAAAATCTTTAAAACATAAATGGTGGGAGCCATGTGAACCAATGATGGTTTGTACACACGAACATTATCTTCATCAAGTGCAACACACAAAGAAAAATTTTGACTGATCAAATATCCTCAGCATGCACAACTTTCATGTGAAATTGCATTTGAAAGTTCTTTACAACCTGTAGTTTTTAACTCTTTTAGGACATATTGTGATATACGGTATCATAAATATTGATGTCTTGTTTATGGTGAGAATTATTAGAAGAATGTTCTGGATAATCATGTTGTGATATGGAAGTTGTTGAATATGATTTACAAGATCTTAATCCGTTTGCAATTATCTGCTATTTTGAGCACAACATCTTATGTCAATACTAAGATTCTCCAAAAATTCTATACATGGTATGATCCAACGTTCGAGTCAGGTTGTGGCTAATACATTACATCTCCAATTATGAATTCATTTCAATCTCTAATAATAATTGTGAATGTGGGGGGATCTAATGACTTTAAGGCCCTAAGATTTTAAAGAGAAAATAAAAGATTTCCTCATTTCTATTTTTATTTATAAGGTTCTGTATAGTTAGGATTATTTTAATGTCTATCCTCTAGTTGTATCTATTGTTGAACTATGCATGCACCAAAATTCTTGATGCTTAATATTCGTTACATACATTAAGTGTGTCCTTTGATGTCATGTTATGGGTCAAAATATCATGTTTGGATCTCTGGTTACTATATAATAAGAAACGGTTCATGTAATATATAAAAAAAAAAAAAAAAAAGGTTTATCAATCGATAGCTGAGATTATTCTCTACTGTCCACCCATAAGAGTCCACTAGAAGAACTATGTGGATCACTGGAATGATGTTCCCATCTTTATAATGAAATATCATCTTGATCAAGTGTCGATTCTTGCCGAAACCTTATACTAGGCACAAAGTTTATTAATTGAATGGCTAGGATCATTGGTGCAATTTTGCAAAACTGGCCATTAGATAGTCCAAATCGACTCAATGTATTATAAAATTTTATCTTAAGAATTTTTCAAATAAGCGGTCACAATCATCTCTTGGTGGGCAGAAGGAGCGAATCCCTTTAAAAACAATATCTCTACAATTGTTGTTATAAACTGCTACATGAGTAGTGCACATCCTATTTAATTTAGCATAATTTAGGTTATGTTTATGTTAACATGCAGTTGGGTGATGTTACTCATGACTTATTAATTTTCTTTGTTGATTAATTGAGAAATACAACACTCTCAAATATGGAAAGATTCTAAAAGTTCTCATGTTAGGACGGTGCATGTGTGAGAGATCTCGACCATCTACCAAGTAAGGCTATAGATAAACAGGTTCTGTCTAAAAGCCAAACATGAACACTGATAAGAAAGGCATTCTCTTACAAGTATATATAATAAGTGGATTGGCCAAATGGGACAGGGCATTATCCATAATCAAATGCATATATTTCTTAGATCGGATCCCTCACACACGTGTGGCAAGTCATGTAAAGTATGCATAACACTTATCATTACTTGAATAGTTTTTTTTTTTTTTTTTGTCACATGATTTCATGCTTACTTGGAATTATAATTTTAGATCATCTTTATGTCATCTATGGTGCCTACTGCATGTATAGAATCCATGATTCAAAATATCAATATTAATTATGTCATTTTTCATATGGTACATGTAAGAATGAAAATATTATTTAGTGGGTTTTGCCTTTAATGGCCTAAATGGAGGGGTATTCATATCGGACACATGACACATGTAGATGATGCATCAATGTTAGTCATTGATGGAAGTAACATCATGTGAAGGCAAAATGTCAAAAAGTGAATAGTAAAAAAATAAAAATAAAAATAAAAATACTCTTATGATTTTCAACTAGGAGAATTTGTTGGAAAAACCCACTAAATGCATAGTCTGAATTCACCGCTAGATGACAATTGGATTATAGTTACAATTCATTTTAGATGTGGCTCATCATTGATTGTTCTATAGAATGATGGTTCTCACATGCCTTGATTGGAATGAATGCAATGGACATTATCAGATCGATAATTGAGTCAATTAAACCATGAGACTAGTTATAACTATATTCTTATATAAATACTCACATTTTTCTTGTACGAATAAATCTGCTTGTAATCACATCCAATATTAACATCATTTTATAGTAGGATCCAATACTTTTTAAGAAAATATTATTTTCATCCAATCATATGCCAACTAGGACATATGTGTTAGATCTAGTCAATTCATATGATAGTTCCTATGAAATCCTTAAACTCAAAATTTGGTTAATAGGTTTATCAGGTAGGCCATAGATATATCTATCTAGGCTAAATCTGAAATTGTGGGGGTGCACTTGAATGCATTTAGATAAACCACTTAATCCATGGAGTAAAAGTTTAGTTAATAAATATTTGATAAATGGGTTGACATGGAGGTTTGTACCTAGAAAAGTATATAATGAATGTTGTGGATCAATATGCACATGTGTTACATTGACATCATGTAGGTTTTTGAAATAAGATATCTGGAATCAAACTGATTACATGTTTTGATGATCTAATTAGTAGCCATCGAATAAATTGTTAGTGGTTTGGATTCAAAAGATGATTGTTAGATCAATGGGATTTTCAGGATATTTTTATTCTCATTGGAGGCTGGATTTGGACATTTGGGGTTGGTATTCATATGAGACTATAAGTTTATTTGATGAACGATGTTGTTTTACCATCAACAAATGTATCTATTGGCCAAATTTATCCACATATAGAGCCCATTGTTCAATCCATCGATTAAGATACTTGATAATGAGCTTGGACATTTATCATCCATATTCAGTTACTAAATATCCATTAATTGTATTGAATTCTAATCACTAATTGATAAATTGGTCAACCTTTCATGTGTTAGAGAACATATGATAACAAGATTATGTTGTGATATGATTACATGAAAGTTATACTCTATTTTAATTATCATATGTCTATGCATGACAGATTATTCTAGCCTATTTGTATTGCAGATACAATAAGGTCGATTGACTTTACCACCAGTTAGTTGAATGGTGGGCTAGTGAAGTTGCTTGAATTATAAGAATACATTCAAAGCTAAGAAAGTTGGTTGTATTCAGAGCCAGTGATACAACAACTATCATAATAAAAGTGATGCCCAGTATCTGTTACTCGATGAAGTCATAATTGTTGACTCTGTGAGGAGAAATCAGCATAGGCAGAGGATCATTTATGAGTAGCTAGTTGGAGAGGCAATAGCTTGCCAATACGATGATCCCTAGCTGATCTGAAAGGATGATTAGCCACAATGGGAACTAAAACGGGTGGAGGTAAAAGGCCTACAGGTCATAAATCCTCTGACCAAGTGACTATCTAAAAGATTAGTCAATGATACATCGAAGGGAATGGGGCTGAGCCTAATATATGAGCTACCAGTGTTGGCAACCCAACCTATACGAGTAGAGATCCTATTAGATAGGTTCAATGGGTAAACAACAAGACACGAGGTAGACGATTGCACTGATGTAAATGAGCTCCTTCTATGGTGTACAGTGCGAGCAGCAACGCAGAAGGATGAGTTTTTAGAACTCTTAATGAATCCATAGCCATATATTTGGTGGTGTATACAGTTGCTGCATACACTTGATGGAATTCACCTATATGGGTGTGGAGGTGGAGGCCGCTTCCTATGAGAATCTGGGCGAATTCTCTAGAGCACTCATGAAATCCAGGTAATGGTGCATGGCCGAAACGCACCGAACCGCAGAATCACTTGTAGCGGAAAAGTTGTGTGAGTGGCATGTACTTGCGATCTACATCAAAAGGAATCAGGTTCAAGACTATGGTGTCACCTGATTCCTGTAGACCTGTCATGTTTACTCTAATGTCGGTTCAAGTCTATGGTGACACCGGCACCATTGCACAACTCTTCCATCTTAACCCGAAATGTCAAAAATTTTGAAACATGTGGGGGATTGTTGTATTTTAAATTATTTTAAAATAATTTAGTGTTTCAAAATATCCATTGGTCATAGGTGCCCTTTGGATGTGTCTTTTCACTTAAGTTTGAAAGGTTGCATCCTTTCAATCTTTGTTTTGAAAAGTTGTGTCTTTTGAAGCCTAAGGGTCACACCACTTGGGTTTAAACCCAATAGTCACAACCCTTTGTGAAAGGGTGTCTTCACAAAGTCTATAAATAGACTTTTGATTTTAAGTTTTCAAATAGATTAGAAAATTAAATTTCATCTTCAAAATGTGTTCAAGTATTTTCTAGTTCGGGTTAAGACTACAAGTGGTTCGAGCCTATGTACAGTGAGTGCACCGCTGGGACCGGGTCATAGTCGTTGTATCCTGGAGGTCGATTGCTCTGGAAACCTTTTGCACTTGGGACGCTGTCCAAGGGGAGCAAATTCGATTTCAAGCCGAGTGACTCACGTCACGCCTCGACTTATACAAATTGATAAATTTTTTTTTTTTTTTTTTTTTTTTACTTTCTTATTTTAATTTTATATAATTTAAATAGTTTTCTAAACTCCAATTTCCAACAACAACTGCATGTGTCACAATGTGAGAAATGTGTAACATCCGAACTTTCCATCAAGCGTGCTACACTGGTTAGATATTGTGACATAAAGTTCGGATGTCACACATTACATAACAAATGGATGGCCAGTAAAAAAACTGCATGTGTACGTTGTGGGACACCAAAAGAGTGAGATTCTCTGACGTTTAAGTAAGATGGATGTTAAGAATTATTTCTAATCTTACGGAAAGCTCCTATCTCAGACGTGTGATTTCTACTTGCACGTGCTCCCGCACGTAGATATGTACGGTTCCACACGCTTGTGCAATAAGCAATACTCAAAAGAAAGAATTTACCTTAAGTCCAACCGGTTGAACTGCAGGCTATGGCCCATCCATCAGACAAATTCTAACTAAAAACGTTCATAGGACATCCAACCTGTTCAATGGATATGCAAAAAAAAACATCCCTATCTACTTGTCACGTTGACCACACTTTTTTTTTGCATTTTTATCAATGGATACATGCTTATTATATGTTGTGTGACTCACTTGAATAGTGGATAGGGCTGATTTTTTGCACTATCATGATGGGGCCAACCTGTTAGAAGGTTTGGATTTAACAAGAACTCAATATTTTGGAAGTTATCAATTAGACGGAATTTTAATCTGTGGTCCAACCAGTTGGACACATGAAATATACCAATATAATACGATACCTCTTTAAACCGGGAATCGAATTGGGGGATGACTCTGTCGTTTCCTTCCCAATCTAACCCCTCCCACCAATTCCTTTCTCCCCATATCTCTTGAAGCGACGGCACACTGTCGGCCCCACCTTGCAGAGGCTGCACCTTTTTAAGCTTGGGACATCTATACACATCAATTGCTTCCAATGAATGCCAATCCAATTGCGGTGGTGGAACAGCCTCTCCTCCTCCATAGATTCGCACCAATTCCGGTAGAGACCATAATGTCAGATATTCTAGTTTAGGTAGGAGACCCTCATTATCCACCACATCTGAAATGATCTCTTCTACTCCTCCGCAATCATCCACCATGAGCCTGACGAGATTAGGGAGCCCACCCTTCATCTGAACGGACGACATAACGGTCTTCTTAAAGAAATGGCACCTCCAAAGCACGAGAGAAGTCAGGTTATGGAGATCTTTAAGATTCGAGGTTTTGATTTTGAAGAAGACATCATTGGGCGGTCCATCAAATACATCCTCCATTCCTCCACATCGCCGTAGTTCAATATGTTGCAGTGAATGCCAATCCAGTTGCAGCAGGGGATCAGCCTCTCCTCCACATATGCGCACCAATTTCGGTAGATCACGTATGATTAGACTTTCTAGTTTAGGTAGGAGACCCTCATTATCTACCACATCTGAAATGATCTCTTCTACTCCTCTGCAATCATTCACGTTGAGTTCGACGAGATTAGGGAGCCCACCCTTCATCTGCATCGCCGACACAACGCTCTTCTTCAAGCCATGGCAACCCAAAACAATCAGACTAGCGAGCTTTTGGAGATTCACCACTAACCCCATCGACCAAATACTTGTCATACTGGTGAGATTTGAAAGATATAAGAAGCTGAGTTTGGAGAGCACATCATTGCGTTGCTCCACCGTGGGTGGTCCATCAAATAAATGCTCCATTCCTTCACAATCACCCACTCTGACTTCGGTTAAATTATCCATTCCTTGCAATAAAACGGATGGGAGTAGATGCTTTAGTTCAGGACATACATACACTTGCACCGCCTCAAGGTTATGAAATAAAAGGGTGGGAAGCAATCCCTCTTCATACTTAGTCACGACTTTCTTTAGATTTGGCAGATATCCCAACTCTAAACTCTGTAGATTACGGAATGCATTTTCAGGAGACTCCTTTGCACTGACAACAAATTCCACGTCATCACATCCATGAACTTTAAGAGATTTCAACTTGAGAATCCTCCACCGCGATTAAGTGCCTCTTTTCCCTTGCAATCTTTTAACTCCAAATGGGTGGTCTGTGGTAAAAACATTAGAGCCCATTCGGGGATGACACTACAACCAACAATCTCCATATATCTCAACTCATCAGGGTTCAATTCAGGATAAACAAGGTATAAAACACCATTATCAGGCCTTGGACATATGCAGACGCAAAAGTTCTTCAACTTTGTCAGATGTTTAATCAGAGGATAGTCTTGTTGGAAACGTTCCACTTCCACAATACAGAGATGTAAATTAGATAACTCTTTCAAAGATGCCACTTCACTCAAAGAGGCATTGCAACTGCTGCTGCTGCTTGCATCTTTTTCTTCTGCCTTCCACTCGTGGAAACTGTTCCACATCTTCAATTCTTCCAAGAGAGTCAACCTTGATATAACACCACTTGGAACAGTTTTAAGATAGCAAGTATTCGTTAAGTCCAAGCTCCGCAGATTGACCAATTCTCCAATTTCATTTGGCAACTCATATAACCAATCGTTAAATGACAGATCGAGAAATTCAAGCTGCTTCAGTTCCCCAAGTGCTGACAAACAATTCCCTTCTTCAAAATTTATGCTCCTCAGGCAAAGCACCCGTAGATTCACCAGGTTTGACAGTGGTATCTTACTGATAGCTGTTCTGCTTAGATCCAGAACCCGAAGGTCTTTTGTTCCTTCCCAAAACCAACCTTGAATTTCAGTCAGCTGCTTATTTTCCGACATCATCAATGTCAGCAATTTAGGACAATGCATCCCTTCTGGCAGTTTATTAATTTCACATCGCCAGAGAGAAATCCTCTTATATTCCTCCCAACATTTCCCCTGTGGCAAACCTTTCAATCCGATTCTCACAAAAGATTTGCAGTCCTTACATTCTTCTGACGAAATCCAAATGGCAACATCCCTAACAATGTCGTGCATCTTTACATACCCTTCCTCTTCACCTGCTAATAACAAACAAGAAGATTTGAGTTCTTCAACCAAAGCGTGCCCTTTATTTAATGCTTCCTCCAAACTTTCAACATCTTCCAAAAATCCTTCACCCTTCCAGAAGCTAATCATCCTGTCTACATGAATATCAAAATCTTCAGGAAACAGGGAGCAAAACAAGAACCCTAGTTTCAGCTCAGCTTGCAAACGTCCATAGCTGATTTTGATAGACTGGTACACTCCTTTCTCCATTTCTTTGATATTTCTTGGTGCAGACTTCTTCAGCTGTGATAGTGCGTTATCCCACACTCTAGGATCTCTTTCACCTCTCAGTGCCCTTCCTAATGTTATAACTGCGAGTGGAAGACCGGCGCATTCCTTGAATACCTCCCTTGCCTTGGTATGAAAGGAAGGATCATCAACAATGACACCTGCTTTATCTTTGAATAGTTTCCACGATTCCTCATCTGAGAGCACTTTTGCTTGAATGTCGACTTGGCTTTCCATTCCTCTACACACATCTTTATTCCGTGTTGTGAATATGATCTTGCAACCTTCAAGGCGGTTAGTAGAGGGAATTCCCACGGCAGCCAAATCAAGTCGCTCCCACAAATCATCCAATATGATGAGAAATTTCTTCTCTTGCATCAATCTATTCCTCAGATCACTTGCTCGTGAGGACTCGGTCCCATTCTCCTGGAGTGTGAAACCCAATCTCTTTGCAATGTCGCCCTGGATCCTTTTGATGTCCACGTCCTCTGAAACAATCACCATTATGACTTTATTGAATTCTTGTGTCCCTTGCAACTTATTGTTCACATTTTTCACGAGGGTAGTTTTGCCCACACCACCCATGCCCCATACTCCAATTGTTTTCGTATTTTCGTCACGTAAAGCACTCATGACTTCTTGGAGAGATAATTCTACTGATGGTAGACCTTGGATTGATGGAGCTTCCTCGTTTATGACGGTCGGAAGGGATGGGGGTATTGTCAGCTTCATCTTGTCGGGCTTCACTTTATGATAGTGCGTAACAATGCTCTCCGTCATCTGTTTCGCCTGCTTGCTTATACTGTAACGCCATCTCAAATTCAGACAATGTAGACATCCCTTGTTTTGTGCCACTTTTTGCTCTATCGTAGCTGCTTCCTGTATCATTTCGGCTACTGGTGTTCGCCATTGACTAACTTCTGGGTTTTCTTCTTCACCATTGGAGCAACTCGTGCTTACTCCTGGCCACCAGATCTTGTACGCGGTCTTTCAGATCCTTAACGTTGTCATTAAAATGCATAAGATAGCCCACATGTTCCTTAAGATGACGGCATGCACACTTTCCGACCTCGACTGCAGCTGAACCCGCCACCTCTGCCATTGCCTATTCAACACAAATAGCATCATAAACAACAAAAATAACACGAACAAAGAAAAATTGAATTGTTTTACAAAGTGAGTAGTAATGAAACTTATTATAGGCAACTAAATTTAGCTCAATGACAAGTTAATCATTAAAAAAACTCAGGATTCAGCAACTACACTTGGTTGACTCCATTTGAGATTGTTTGCCAAACATATTTTGGATAAGCCAGATTTTTTGTCTCGAAGGAGAATATGAGGGATTTCACATGATGGAAGGATTGGATTCCTTGCCCACATCACGATGGCCCCATGCACTGCTGTAGAATAAGCCTATTCTACAAAATTATAGATGAACAACATCGGCAGTTATTTTAGCAAGACAAGTTCAAATTGTTTGGCTTCCAAGGAACAAATCATGAAGGCTGGATCCTTACTAAAGGTAGTAGAATAATCTATTCAACACCGCCTGTTAACCTACAGGGCTTGGGGCGATTCGGAAACGTGGATCTAGGTAGCTTTTGGGGCCTCTGGGCTCGTTTTGGGGGCCTTCATGGTGGTGTTTTCTTGTAAATCTTCTTTGCGATAGGTGACCCGAGCCTTGGTTTTTTGTGGCTTTGTGGTCCCCGAAGTACAGTCCTTGTATTTTCTCTGTTTTTCTTTGAATGATATTCAGGGCTCTGTTTTTTTTTTTTTTTTTTTTTTTTTTTTTTTCAGTGCATGGTCCCGAAAGCCACAAAAAAACAGAGAAAATGAAGAGATACAAATCTCTGGAGGATCACATGGTAGGGATTGAATTCCCACAATTAAAAGCTTCTTAGGGGCCATAAAAGTTTTGGATCCATCTGCTACTTGTTTTCCCTTCGTCTACGTCTGTGGGACCTTATTATTAGGTTGGATGACGAATAAACTTTAATTCAACCCAGATTTGTATTGATCTGCTTCAATTTTTGGGGGATTTTTATAAACAAGTACCTCATGATACACTATTTACATATCTGTAAGTTTTTAAATTATGTTTTCATTAAGATACTTCATTAATTAAGTTATTGTCAGAGAGCTACCGTATGTTAATTTTTCTTAAATGACAAAAACTGCCACTAATTAATGTAACTACGTAAGAAAAAAACATTGCTGTGGCACCATAATCCAACCAAGCAAGGGATGTGTCGGGCCTAGCATTATATATGGGTTTTCTACCCACCGTCCATCCATTTTTACAAGTAATTTTAGCATACGAGCCCCAAAATGAGGTAAATCCAAGGCTCAAGTTGGCCACACCGCAGGAAGTAGTGGTGATAATGATACCCACTGTTAAAACTTTCCCAGGGCCACTGTGATGTTTATTTTCCATCCAACCTGTTCATAAGGTCATATAGCCTTAGGTGACGGGAACATGAAGTTTTTCTCTGAAACAGGACTGTATTTGGGAATCTTTTCCAGAACCTCAAATTGGCTGAAACGGACCTGCGCAGAGCTGAAATGGAGGCCCCAGGTGTTGCTGACCCAACTATGCTGCAGACGCTCCAATCAGCTAGGAACAGGATGACCCAGCTCGAACTCTATGAGGAGAGTTTTTGGATATAAAAATCTAGATCTCATTGGCTGCAAGAAGGTGATAGGAACACGAAGTTTTTTCATGCAACAGCGACAGGAAAAGCAAGAAGGTATCCTATCCAAGAGATCGCCCAGGAAGGGGTAGTGACCCTAACAGACAAAGATACAATCAAGAACCCTGATGTACTGTTCTTCCAAAATCTCATGCAAAGTGATCAGGAAGCCTAGGAAGGAAATCTCCTCAGCATTATTTCCCAATCCGTAACTGAGGAAGACAACAAGTTCCTTCTCTTCGAACCTTCTATGGAGGAGGTGCACGAGGTAGTCAAAGCCCTCCCCCCGGATGGAGCGCCGGGTCCTGATGGCTTTTCGGGAGCATTTTCCAAGCATGTTGGAATACGGTGAACCAAGATATCTTCCTGGCAGCTAGATTCTTCTTTAAAGGAGGAAGCCTCCCAAGGTGTCTCACCTCGACCCTCCTGCGCCTCATCCCCCAGATAAGTTCACCCAAATTTCTTTCGGATTTTAGACCTATTAGCCTATGCAATTGTTTATACAAGATCTTTTTAAAAATTACGCTACAAGGTTGGGTAGGATTCTCCCCAACATTGTCTCACCAGAACAGGGTGCATTTATGCAGGGTAGGTCCATAGCAGAAAGCTGTGCATTGGTCCAAGAGATCTTCCGGGATATCAATATAAAAACAAGAGGGGGAAACATTCTGCTGAAGCTGGATATGGAAAAAACCTACAATAGGCTCAATTGGGCTTTCCTGAAGAAGGTGCTTTCTAATTTTGGCTTTGACAACAATTGGATCACCTTGGTGGAACGGTGTTGGTCTAACTCATGATACTCGATCCTCATCAATGAAGAGTCATCGGGTTTCTTCAAATCATCAAGGGGGCTCTGCCAAGGACATCCAATCTCGTCGGGCCTATTCATTCTAGCAGCGGAAGTCGTAGGTTATGGAAAGTGGCTTATGTCAATCCTTCAAGACACGTAAAAATTGTTCAATAGTTTCTCATCTCCTCTTTGCGGATGATATAATCCTCTTCGCTAATGGTAGCAGTGACTCCCTAAAAAAGATCGCTAAATTTCTTAAGGACTATGAGAAGGCTTCGGGGAAAAAATTTAATACCGACAAGAGCTTCTTCATATCGTCATCGTCTCAAACCGACTCTAGAAGTAGAGTAGCAGCAAATATTTTGGGATTCCGTAAGGCAACTCCTCCATTTACATATTTTGGGACGCCTATCTTCCAAGGTAAATCGAAAAGATTGTATTTTCAAAGTCTGATTGATAAAATTCAGCAGAGAATAGCGGGCTGGAAGAGCAGGATCCTCTCTCAAGTGGGCAGGCTGACCCTGATTAACCATGTGCTTTCCAGTGTCCCCATTCACAGGCTGGCAGCAGTGGATGTCCCGTCCTACGTCTTGGCCAACCTCGAAAGGTCCTTCTCTGATTTCTTTTGGGGGTGGGAAAGCAACAAGAAGAGATGTCACTGGGTCAATTGGAAGAAGATGGCCCTCCCAAAATCAGAAGGGGGACCGGGCCTGGGAAATTTGATGTCAGTATTGCAAGCCTTCAGGATCAAATTTGCTTGGACTATCCATTTCAGGGGAATAACGGGTTGTTGGTGTAAATATATGAAAGCAAAATATGCAGCAGACTGCCAAGCAGATGGGGGTGTAAATCTTTCATCTTCAGCTTCTCCCTTTTGGAAATAGGTCTAAAAGTTTGGACCATTTGTGTCGGAACGATCCCGCTGGCTTGTGGACCGAGGGGAGATGGGTTTTTGGGATTGAGATTGGTCTGGCCTGGGCCCCCTCAGTAACTGGAGGCTCAGTCCGATCCACACGGGGAACCAAAACCTCAAAGTTAAGGATATGATTGGTCCAAGGGACTGGAGATCTCCTACCGAAATTAGAAACCTCCTGCCAGAACACGTAATAGACCACATCTCGGCAGAAGGAATTTGCACATCCGTTGAGGACAACAGATGCATCTAGCAGGGCTCAGACAATGGGGAACTTTCAGTCGGTCTAGCGTGGGAGTGTATCAGACAAGGGAGAGCGAGAAGCACTGGTCGAGGTAGGTGTGGCACACGAAATTCCCTCCAAATATCGCTCTACCGTCCTGGAGGATCATCCACAATGCGATCCCTTTGGACAACTAACTTCAGAGAAAAGGCATTCAGCTCATCTCCAGGTGTAACTACTGTTACCCTCCCCTTTCGCCGTGTGAGGAATCGATCGATCATCTTTTCGCCTTGAGCAGAACAGTAACCCAGGTATGGAATTTCTTCAACAAAGCTTTCAATGTCTGCTTCTCCCCCATCTCCTCAGCGCTAGTCAGATCTAATCAGTGGCAGATGTCCTCTTCCACCTCGTCATCTATCCTTCTCCTTAAAGGTCTCATCCCTGCTTTCATTTTTTGAGAACTTTGGATGGCAAGGAATAATTCTAGATTCAAGAACCGGGAGATGCGAGCCTTCGGAATCATATCCATCATCCTTAGCTAGATCGGTCTAGTGGGCCCCACCCTGCCGAGGCCCAAGTCCCTTCGTCTTCCCCTTCTACTCACTCTAAAAATTCTTAGAATCAAAGCCCCTCTGCCTAATTCTTCAGTTGTTAAATGTTCAAGACCCCAGCAGGGGATCAAAGTGAATGTCAATGGCTTCGCAAGAGGGAACCCAAGCCAATCAGGTGGTGGAGGCATGGGAAGAAACTATGAAGGGGACTTCCTCTTCGCATTCGCCTACGGTTACGACTTCAGAATGAATTTGAGGGAAAAAATGAAGGCGATTCTCTTGACGGGTTAACCCAGGCTACCCGCTTCGGGTACTCTAGAGTGGAGGTTTCCAGCGACTCCAAATCGGTGGTGGCTGCCCTCTTAGTAGATAAACCAGGCTCCTGGTCATTGTGGTATTGGAAAAAGAGAATTGCAGCCCTGAAGGGCCGCATGGAATTTCGTATCTCCCATACCCCAAGGGAGGCCAACATTGTCGCTGATGGGCTGGCGCACATGGGCAGCACAAACTAGGCTAATGAAGCATTCACAATTGTTCAGTCCCTCCCGCCATCCTCTAGGGGTCACATCTTCCTGGACAAAGTGGGGTTAGGCTACATCCGTGAAGCCTAACACATCCTCCCCTTTCTTTTCTTTCGTATATGATAAGGGGGCCGACTCCCAAATCACACATTGTAAAACCTCTGTTCTCCCTTCCATTTTACAATATACTATGTTTTGTTTTTAAAATAAAATAAGGTAAAACATGTATACCGTTAGATTCAAAAAAAAAAAAAAAAAGAAGGTCATATGGTCCTAGAGGAAGGGAAAAATTAGATTTAAGCTTGATTCAAAACTCTTGTGGCCTCAAAAGTTTTCAATGATGGATGTTTAATTCCCAATATATAGTCTACTTGAGCCGTTTAAGTGAATCATTTTTTATGTTTATTTCTTGCTTGTATACTAAAATGATTTAGCAAAATGGATGGACCGTGTGGCTAAAATTCATACTTCATTGTGGGCTACAAAGAGCCATGCTTAGACGGATTATCGTCCATGTGGGGCAGGACACAATTGGCTTTCAGCTATATGTTGAGGTGTAATTATTAAGAAAAATCCTAAGAACAGAAAAAAATTCATAAAGTTTTTCTCGGAAGGCTGATTGTATTAGGACGTGACTACCAATCAGTGTTGTGGGCTAATGATGATGCGTGTATTTTTTCCACACTGTCCATCCATTTTTTATGATCATTTTAGGGTATAACCTTAAAAATGAGGCAGATCCAATTTTCATGTGGACCACACCGCAGGAAACAGTGTGGATTAAATGTCCTCCATTAAAAATTTATCGTGGGCTACAAAAATTTTGTATCAAGCTGATATTTGTTTCTTCCCTTCATCCAATTCTTTGAGAACTTATCATAGGTTAGATGGTAAATAAACATTATATATGGTGGAGATTATGGTATGCCCTAGGAAGTTTTTTAATGAGGTTCAATTAGCATTGTTTCCTATGGCACGGTCTATCTGATATTTGGATCTTCTTAATTTTTTTGTTTATGCCCTAAAAGGAGTTCACAAAACAGATGGATGGCATGGATGAGTGCAAATTGTCTGTTTTGAAGGCACAAAAAATTATGGTCCTTCTTGCCAATGACAACCTCTCAAAAAAAAAAAAAAAAAAAAAAAAACCCTAATTTTCACTTCCCAATGGATTGGTCACCACAAAACATAACTTGAAACTTCTATGGCCCCACCATGATTTATGTGTTAGATCCATACCGCTCATCAATTTTTCAAGATTATTATGGCGGAGCCCAAAAATGAAGCACATCCAAAGCTCAAGTGGGACCATTGAAATCTTCTCAGGGTCCACCGTGAGGTTTATTTTCCATCTAACCTCTTCATAATTTCATGTAGACATAAATGTCAGCTTGATCACAGCCTTCTGTGGCTCAAAATGGTTTTCAACAATAGGCGTCCAATTCCAACTGTTTTTTGTAGTGTGGCCCAATTGAGTCCTTGATGCGGGGATGAACGTGATGAGGTCGATCACCGTCTTCCTCAAGGATAACTACTCCGAATCCACGGAGCTTCTTCGTACTCCTCACAGAGACTTCTCGAATCCACGAGGAAAAAGCAAGAAAAATAGAAATAAATTCTATAAAATTCGTAATTTGATTGATTAATGTCTAATGTGTCTCCTTCCACCATTAATAAAGAAAAATAAATAAATCAAAATCCATAATTACCAAAAATAGTAAAATTCTAACTCTAATAAAAATCCTAATTATAATAAAACTCTTTTAAAGCCTAATTTCTAAAAATAAAAATTCTAAATAAACTTTTGCTAGAAGAGTCCTAACAAAATTACAAGTTATTTCTAAAAAGGAAGAAAATCTAAAACACTAGAAATACAAAAATATTTAAAAATTCAGAATTACTAAAAATAGTAATTTTTTCTAAAAAAATCATTTTTTGAGCTGAAAGTGCGTGTTTTCTAATGAAACAGACAGATGCGACCCACTTTGTCGGTCAGTTCACCTCGGATGGCCCGTTTTAGTAAAGATTGATATAGGTTGTGCGCCCCGTAATGATACCCAGATCAAAAGTTACGGTCCACCTTCATTTGGCCCAACCATGCTAGGAATGTATTTGTGACATGTTCTACATTAGACCCCTCCACTTAAAAAATACTCATCCTCAAGTTACTCAAGGGACTTGGCTCATGATTCTGAGATGACTTCTGACATCGATGTTTATTAGCCCTTTTCTTGTACTTGGCATTAGGCTCTTGAGCTGATACAATACATATACTTATGCTTTCCTTGACTAGTATCGATAAGTTCCTTCACTTCTGCCTTCAAGATTTCAAATTCTTTTTGATGTTGTGGGCAATTAGGTAGACTTATCCCTACGACAAGATCAATCCTTATGACAAGATCAATGTGGTTTAGTATATCTCGTATGGGAGGCCGTTTATTAGGAAGTTCATTAAGCATAATCGCCTTGAACTCTTACAACACTGGCTTCAAATCACTTGGGATGTTCATAGGCTTCATATATTATTTCTTTTCAACTAATGCATATATATCTCTTGTTTCCTCAGATTGTTTAACAAAAGCATGTTCAGTTGTGAAAGATTGTTCCTCAACGTTAGAAGTCTTGGGTTGGTTCTCTATTTCCATACGGACGAAGCCAATCTTTCTACTGTCTTCAGTAAATATAAATGCATTTCCTAACCTCTATGCATAGCAATAACATCAATATTATTTTTCATGGTTGACTAAGTAACATATGACAAACTTTCATGTTGACTACGTCACAAAGTACTTGATCCTTTTGTACCAATTAAAAATGAGACAGTGGATTGTTCGGTTACCTCTATTTTGTTGACCTCCTTGATCCATCCAATCGTGTATGGAGATTGATGTTTTTCTGTTTTTAGTTACAACTTTTCCACCATTATTTTTGACACGAGATTCTCACTACTCTTGACATCGATGATCATATTACAGACTTTTTAGCTTAAAGTGCACCTCATTTTAAAGATGTTGTCTTGTTGTAATTCTATTTCTACCTTTGGCATGTATAACGACTTCCTCACAATTAAAGTAGTGGCTTGCGATTTACCATCATCTGATGGTGCTTTGCAGAAATCGAGGTTGTATCGTACAGACCACGGGCGGTTGATTATCACTTTGAGCTTGGGGTGGAATTAACGTATCCGTAATACGGTCGAGTGTTGCTTTCAACCCTTGCATGGTCAACTAACTCTCCCAGTGGAAAGCTTCCATTCTTTCCGAAAGATAACAAATCCTTGAATCACCATCCACAGGATTTTTGTTTATATCTTCGTTGTTTGCCATCGGTCCGAAGAGAGTCCTTGCTCTGATGCCAATTAACGTAGGGATGAACGTGATGAGGTCGATCACTGTCTTCCTCAAGGATAACTACTCCTAATCCATGCAATTTCTCTGGACTCCTCACAGAGACTTCTCGAATCCAAGAGGAAAAAAAGCAAGAAAAATAGAAATAAATTCTATAAAATTCATAATTTGATTTATTAATGTCTAATGTCTTCTTACACCATTAATAAAGAAAAAAATAAATCAAAATTCGTAATTATCAAAAATAGCAAAATTTTAACTCTAATAAAAATCATAATTCTAATAAAACTCTTCAACAGCCTAATTTCTAAAAATAAAAATTCTAAATAAATTTTACTAGAAGAATCCTATCATAATTATAAGTTTTTTCTAAAAAGGAAGAAAAATCTAAAACTCTATAAATAGAAAAATATTAAAAAATTTAGAATTATTAACAATAGTAAAATTTTTATAAAATTTCATTTTTTGAGCTAAAAGTGTGCGTTTTCTAACGAAACAGACAGATGCGACCCATTTTGTGGGTTGGTTCACCTCAAATGGTCCGTTTCGGTAAACATTGATAGGTAGTGCGCCCCGTAACAATACTCGGATCAAAAGTTACGGTCAATTTACGGTCCACCTTCATTTGGCCCAACCATGCTAGGAACGTATCCGTGACACATTCTACATCAGCCTTGAATCTGCCTTGATTTTGTATCATGTCTAAAATGATATGGAAAAATAGATGGACGTTGTGGATCTAATACACACATCACGGTGAGGCTCACAATAGTTTCACATGTGAACACTTTGGTTTTTCTTCCCTTGCTCAGCAAGAGAGTGTGAATGTCAACACTTTTAGTTTTCTTTCTCTTAGACACCTAGGTGGCAGAAAAAGTGTAGGCAAAACTCACGTGTCGACCCAATGATGATGTATTTCTTAAATCCATAATATCCATCCGGTTTTCATATCATTCTAAGACATGAGCTAAAAACAAGGCAGATTTGATGCTGAATAGATATTAGATATAAAAAAAGGCAAGTTCAATGCTGAAGTAGACCACACCACATGAAACATCAGGAATTGACTCCCACCACTGAAAATTTTTTGGAGCCACAGAAGGATATATCAAGCAGATATTTGTGTTTTATCTTCATCCAGGTCTGTGTGACCTTATAAACAGGTTAGATGGCAAATAAACCTCAAGGTTGATCTTAGAAAGGTTTTAATAATAATTCATTTAATCCACACAACTATATAATTTGCATTATTTGAACTTGCATGCACCTCATTTTTGGGCTAATGATTTATAATGATTTGGAAATTTTGATGAATAATGTGGATATAACACATCAACAATGGTGGGACTCAGACAACTCCACACGTTGAAAGGTATGTTGAATAATACATAATCTACTCGGACCGAAAATCTGCGTGTTATGTGAGACGGTGTCATGGCAATGACGTGAACCAATAATAAGGGAGGGCGCAAAAATTGCATGTGCCTTCAACTTAGATCCGCACTAAATCCAGACACCCTTTAACATGCTGAAGCGATTGCCTGTGAGACTAGGCACAAAGATATTTTTGGCCCGGGCTGTGTGGAGTCTACAGAAATGTCCCTAACAAATCCACTCTGTCCATCTGTTTGAAAGACCACAATAGGACATGGTTGTAGAAATCATGCGAATCCAAAATACCGGTAAGCCACACCAAAAAAAAAAAAAAAAAGTGGGAACCATGCGCTGTCTACCGTTGAAACTTTCCTAGAGCTGACCATGATGTTTATATGCCCTCCAAACTGTTCATATAATTATTATCACTCAGATAAACTGTAGGAACGAGTATCATTCTGAAACAAAACTTCTGTCACTACCAGGCGTTCAATCCCCTCTGTTTCGCGTAGTATGACCCTAAATGAGTTTTGGGTATGCAGTCTTTTGAAAACAAATAGATGCAGTCGTGAATTTGTCTTGGACAGAGAACCTTTAACTTGAATAGGGTTTACAAACAGTGCTTTGTGGGCCCGGCCATGATGCATGTGTTTTATCCTTGGTTGTTCATCCATTTTCTTAGATCATTTTAGGGCATGAGCCTGAAACGATGCAGATCCAAATCTTAGTTAGACCACACCATAAGAAACCATGGTGAACACCGTTAAAAAGTCTTTGGGGCCACACATTCTGGTCTGTGTGGCTACGTCAACAAATTAGATGGAAAATAAATATTACAGTAGGCTCAGGAAGTTTTTAATAGCAGGCGTTCAATCACCACTGTTCCTATGTTGTGGTCCACCTGGAGTTTGGATCTGACTCACTTTTGGGCTCATGCCCCTAAAATGATCCGAAATTGGAAAAACGGATGGCTGGCCTGGATGAAACACATACATCATTGTGGACCCACGTAGCACGGATCCGTTGTAAAACTTTCTGTCCCTACCAGGCGTTCAACCCCCTCTGTTTCGTGTGGCATGGCCCCCATGAGTATTGGATCTGCAGTCTTTTGATAACAGATAGATGGAGTGAATTTGTCCCGGATGTCTCTATGGGCACAGGAGAGCTTTAACTTGAATAGAGTTTGCAAACAGTGTTTTGTGGACCGGCTATAATGTATGTGTTTTATCCACATGGTCCATCTATTTTTGAGAATATTTTGTTGGGGGACTGCGGAAGCACACGGAGATGAATGTGTTAGCTGTGGTTTGCTAGAGAAGAGTATGACCTGCCACAAGCTACAACAATGTCATCAAATCGACTTTCGCCAAACCCATTTTGAAGTTGCTGCTCTATCTCCCTAATTGCTTCAATGTAGCCCCTGAGAAATAAACAATGAAAAGGGAAGCAAGAACTGTTATATAATCTACATGCTGTACAGAGTGGATGAACCAAGCATACACCTATTTAAGAATAAGATAAAGCACAGTCATCAAATTTTATCAATTATATGCATTATTTTAAGATTTTTTTTTTATGTGGCCAACAATCTTTTACCTTTACAATTGACTATTGCTACATTTGGATGCATAAGTTATCGATGATCATATAAAAAATACAGAAACAATCAATATTGCAACTACCGCCCTTATTATTCATATGAATGAAATAGGCTCGAAATTGCAATTATGTTGCTTTCTACTAAGACTTGAAAGGAAGACAACCAGTCCTCCATGCTTGTCTATGCATATGAAGAAACTCTATAGATTGGAAGAAAAAAATTGCGTCACCAGTCCTCCATGCTTGTCTATGAGTATCGGGTGCTGTATCTATCGTTTTGGGTTCCAAACCTGTTCACAACATGGCTTTGGGTTCAAGTCACCAATTGGAGTATATTTCGTTCTTTCGCGCTTGGTGGTCAGCTTGAGAATGTGTAAATCATGTATGGAACAGATCTGGAAAATTCCCTAGACAATGGAGCGGCCAAGACTCTTCTCTGTTCCACATTGTCCATAGACTCTTTCTGTTCCGCATTGCCCATCCTATTTCTCTCTTTTTTTCTTACATGGGATTCTTATTATAGGTAGAACTGAAAGTGAGTTAATGATTATGAAACTCAAATGAGAGTAACAACCAACCCCAAACTTAAGCCTTGGTGGGAGAGAACAGAAGGATGGTGTTGCTAGGAGATAACCTACCCGACACATACGAATACCATACTTTGTTCGGTGTTAAAAAGAAAACTCTGTTGGTGTCATAATTGAAATGCGAGATTAAGGTGAAGCCTGCTCAGCAGTTCTGAATCCCATTCTTTTTCCACCTCCTGAAGCAATTTTCCTTTTTGGACTGCTTTCAGCCTGCATATTGATAAGTATTTCTTGTTCCTTAACATGCATATTTTCTTTTGGACTTTGACATATTCAATTTCCTTTTCTTTTCTTTTTTTAAATAACTGTTACTCAAGATTTCGAGCATGCTTTTTAAATGATTGTTCAGTACTTGTGCCCAGTGTGTGGGATTTATCTCTCTAGATATGAATACTGGAGGCAATTAGTTGCAACTTAAAGTTTTAACTTCAGTTTTCATGTTCTTCCTGCTGGACAGCCATAGCTCTTTCTGAAGATCATAAACCCAATAGAAGTGATGAGCGTAAGAGAATTGAGAATGCTGGAGGAGTTGTTATGTGGGCTGGTAAGTCTTAATTTTATTCTAACTAGTCCTTGGCAGAACTCAGAACTTGGTGTTTATGTTTTACAGTAATGCACACAACTCTAAAACATCAGTGCTCATCCACTAACGAAACTGACAAAATATGCATTCTCTGATGCTTGCTACAAATAAAAACCAAAACTGCAATGGTGTTACCCACAAGGCAGGCCAAAACAGACTGTACGAAAGAAAAGCAAAAGAAAGTAAAGCAGGCTACAGATTCTTGCGCCTGATAGACCAGTTCATTGATGCCCAGAAGGCAGCTAGACAGCATAACTCTCATTTTAGAATGGCTAGCCACCACACACGTTGATAGACCTTGGGCCAGCCCAATGCATGCAGGAATGCTAATTGCAGACACCTATCTACAAACACCAAACAAGCGCCACAAGCACAAACATGGCACACACATGTGAGCTTGGAGCTCTGTTCATCAGGTGGGCCTGTGGTTTCCACACCCATGTTGTTGTATCATGTAAACAGTGATTGGAAGTTGGGATTTTTCTTAATCTGGGTACTAACATGAGTTTGAAAAAGAGAACTGATATGATCTCTCTCAAACCTGCCAATCGTGTAGAACATCCAAACCGTGAACATGTTATGCCCCACCCTACTTACTGATCTGCGCTCTAGGTGGGCCACACCAATATGTTAAATCAGATCGTTGTCTGTCCATTGATTCCACCAGTTTGGCGCATCTGATGAGCAGACTGTCCTGATTTTTGTGCCAGGTGAACTTCATGATGGGGCCTACCATTTTCATGTTGACAGGAAAGATGGTATGGCGCCACAAGGGCAATGATTTATCTTGAAGGTGATCCATTCTCTACTGAAAAAGTGTAGTTTAAGATATGATCTTCTAAAAGACTAATATATTAAACAGAGGAATTTTATCAAATAGATAACATGCATGAAATCTAGCCATTTCATCAAACAGATAGCATGCCATTTCATCCATCCATTTCAACAAACAGATAGCAGGTCATTTCATCAAACAGTTAGCATGTATCAAATCTGAAAGACGGAGAAAGAGAAGAAGATCTCAAACCTATGGAGAGGAGCTTCACGGCGTTTGTTTCTTCGCGTAGGAGCTTCACGGCTACTGCAATGGAGAGAGATAGAGGAGACGGCAGAGACGCATAAGAGAGAGAGGGAGGAGAATGAGAGAGATGGAGCAGAGATTGGGAGGGAGAGAGAGGATTGGGAAACGTAGAGAGAGAGAAAGGAGATTAGGGAACGGAGAGAGAGAGAGAGAGAGAGAGATAACGCACTTTTTGGGCGCGGCTCTGTTTTGAGCGCGCGCCCAAATTTGGGCATTGTTTGGTGAGACGGACCGTGGACGATCCTGCTAGGGCCTCCATGGGGCCCACCATGATGTATTTGGTTTATCCATTCCAACCATTAATTTTATTAAATTATTTTAGTTTATGATCCTGAATTTTAGGTAGATTGAAGGCCCAAGTGGACCACACCATAAGAAACAAATGTGATTTAATCCCCATGTTTCCTACCGTGTGGTCCACTTGAGCCTTCGATCTAGCTAATTTTTTATTTCATGCTCTAAAGTAATATTTTCAAATAGATAGACGGCTTAGATAGAATATTATATATATATATATATATATATATATATATATATATATATATATATATATAGGCCCCATAGAACCCTGTACAACACCATTAATTGTTAATGGTGTGTCAACCTTTTAGCTACGGATTAAGTCCGTAGTATCTATAGCTACAGTTTATATCCGTAGCAAAAAGCTAACGTGGTCTGTATCCTTTATCCCTTTTGTTGGTAGTGGCCACAATTGGTACGTGATATGGGAAAGATAGTCCAACGTTGTTATATTTGTCAGACTTCCAATGGACAATCTCATAATACAGGCCTCTATACCCCGTTACCTGTGCCTGACGGCCCTTAGGAGGATTTATCTATAGACTTCGTGCTTGGTCTCCCACGAATACAACCCGGCATGGATTCGGTGTTCATAAGCCACTTTTAACCGTGGTGAATTTATTCTTTAGAGAAATTGTGCGAATTTATTCTTCAGAGAGATGGCGCACTTTATTCCATGTTAGAAGACTCTTGATGCAACACACGTGGCGAATTTATTCTTCAGAGAAATTGTGCGGCTACATGGGGTTACCAAGACTATTACTTCTGACCGTGACACAAAGTTCATAAGCCACTTTTGGCGGACTTTGTGGACTCGATTCGATACATGACTTCAGTTCAGCAGCGCCCACCACCCACAGACTGACGAGCAAACTGAGGTTGTGAATCGCACATTGGGAAACCTCCTTCAATGTATTTCAGGAGAAAAACCGAAGCAATGAGATTTGGCCTTATCTCAAAAGAAGTTTGCATTCAACAACATGGTGAACCGCTCGAAAGAGAAATCCCCATTCCAGGTTATTTACGGACGAGTACCTCGCCACACACTAGACTTGGTCCCTCTACCCAAGCTTCCAAGCATGAACATTGCAGCAGAACATATGGCAGACAGGATCATGAGCATTCATGCGGAGGTACAAACCAAGCTATATGCCTCAAACGAAAAGTACAAGGAGCAAGCGAACATGCATCGACGACAAAAAATGATCGAGGTGGGCGACCAAGTAATGGTCCATTTGCGCAAAGAAAGATTTCCGACTGTAACGTACAACAAGTTGAAGAATAAAAAGATTAGACTAGTACCAATCATTCAAAAGATCAATGATAACGCTTATGTTGTTGATCTTCCAGATGACATGACGATCTCATGAACTTTCAACGTCACAGACTTGACCGAGTATCATGAACCAGATCAAGACGAGAACTCGAGGACGAGTTCTTTTGAGGTAGAGTAGACAGATGTCGAGTGGGTCACGGACAGTTACATGGCCAAGATGGATCAGAAAATGCCCAGTGGACGACAGAAGTTATCCAAACCATCAGACCTTAAATCGGGCGTATCTCACAATCTAGAATGAGTTATCTGACGTAAAATATATGATTTTGGGGGTAGAACGAGCTACTTTAGCCAACCAACACCGCTACGCTAGGTTATCAAAGCCAGATTTGCGAGATACCGCCAGATCAACGGTCGTTTTCCTATTTTAATTTCGTTTTTACTATAAACAGTAAGTTTTAATTTGATTATAACTCTTCATCCGTTGGGCTTTAGGAGTTGCGTCCAACGTGAAAAGAGCTTAGAAAAATTAGGAGAACGGTTTGGTGAAGCCAAATAGGGCACTTACTATTTTTGGTCGAATACCTTGCGCACTAGTAGACATCACGACCGTCTATAAATAGAAAGTTTGCTATTTATAATAAGTCGCGAATTCTAGGAGTTCTAGTTGTAATTTGATTCTGATTTCTTTCCCATTGCTAGGTACCCCTATTTAAAGGGTTGTGAACTCGTTTTTATTCATTCATTAGTCAATTTTGAATTTATTAGAATTTATTTATATTTTCTGCTTTCTTTCCTTGTGGATTCGAGAAGTCTCTGTGAGGAATCCAGAGAAGTTCCGTGGATTCGGAATAGTTATCCTCTTGAGGAAGTTGGTCCTCGACCTCACGTCCTTCTCTATGTCAATTAGATTGCTAAAACATTGATCTTCAATTTTGGCCTTATCAATCTATTCATCTTTGATATCATTCGAATCGAACCATTCTTCATTGGAATTCAATTCAATCAAGTTGTTGGTCTTTAGTATCCACTCAATTGAATAATTGTTGATCTCCATTACCAGCCCAATCAGTCCATTCGTTTGAAATTTTGGTCCAACATATTGGTCATTTTTATTATTGGCCCATTTATCCATTCATCTCCAAGATTAGCCCAATCAAACTATTGAACTTCAAAATCTGCCTAATTGGGACCATTATCTCCAATTTCATCTATAGGTCAGACTGTTTGATTTTTAATATTGGTGCAATTTGATATTTATCTCTAATTTTAGCCTAAAAAGACCATTCATCTCTGATTTCATCAAGTTTAGCCTGACCTTGGATTGCCAATCTCTATTAAAAGCCATTAGAGTAATTGTCTTAATTAACCATCCATAGGATTGTGGATGAAAAAAAAAAAAAAAAAAACAGTGCATATTGATTATAGTTTTTTAAAAAAAATAAAAATCGATCATTAGTTTGGAGAATACATTGTGTGGGGTCCACCAGGGAGAGGGTGAGACAGAGGGGAAATGAGAAAGATAAGAGATGTGAGATGGGGAGAAAGGTGAGGGAGAGTAGAGAGAGTAACCCAAAAGAATGACTAAAACTTACCATACTAATTAAATTTATATAAATTAAGAAAATAATTCATGATGCGTGCATGGCATCTTAAGATTACAATGATAATGCGTGTTCCAAACACCATTCATTAGCTTAATCTTTATTGTACAATGCTTTTATAATCTACAGGCAGGTCTATAACAAGCTATCCAAATAGCCCTACCAACTCAACTGTCTGAGAGTAAATAGTTTGAAAATCCATGCATCATCCGGTCCCAATCAATAGAACAAAGCTTGTATGAAAAGTCTCTTCTATGAACTATGGATGCGATATATAATAATGAGAAACATAAAATTATCGAATCTTTTAAATCTATACTAAAAATCCCAAGAAAATCTATTTACATTGTACATAATCATGGCATACTTGTACAGATGCACTTCTAGTAAAGCACAGCAACTCGTGATCACTAGTATGCCTCGCTTTATTGTGGCCCATAGGAAGAGATATTATGGCGATCCGGATGGTCCATGTTCTGTATGAGATGGGTCATGGTAAGAAAAGGATGATACTGATTGTTATATACATGAAGCTGGATGTGGATGACTGCTGAATTTTTTTTTCAGTGGTTCAGACTCAGCCTATTGAAACCAATGGGTTAAGATCATCATATTAGCATTGATATAATTAGAGAAGTTGGCCTTAGAAATGATTCCCAAGAGAATGGACGGTTTGGATCACCACAACATCTGTTCATTTGGGCCGAGGGTGACACATACTAGTGATTCGGGTTCAGGCACATAATCTCCTTACCTCATCACTAACAATAAGACCACCGGAGGGATCGAGCGTACCTTAATTTGGTGGGTGATCCACAACCGCAATAACTTCAGCAATCCAATTCTAAGCAGAAGCTCACCTCTCTCTCTCTCTCTCTCAAAAGATTACACATTTCCTTAGCTTTCATTAGTTATATAATAACCAAAGCTTAGTAGAGAAAGATATCCTGTCCTTTGCTTGGTGAGTTGATAAAGAAGAAGTTCCTTCTGTCAATCTTAATATGAAAGTAACGCCTTCTCTTTTGCTTTATAGCGAAGTATTGTTTATACTATTGCAAGGTATCATAAGATGCCTAGCAAGGAAAAATTGGATACTCTTTACAGAGCATGATGGATGCTACACAAGCATTTGGAAATTATTTCAGAGGCTGCCTATGTGGCATGTAAGTATCTTAAATTAAAATGCTCCACTTTAAGTGTCATGGACTGAAATCTACCCTTAATTATTTGATTATCTAACTATTGGATTGGATGATATCAATAGCGTTTGACAATATATACAAAAAATGAAAGAAATCAATAATGCATAATAATCATCAATGACTATTTTCTATTTATTTTCACGAGAAGTTTTCAACAGAAAATAGTGGAGACCCCGCCATAGCCATATACGGAAACAGAGTGCTTCACTATTTATTAAATACGAGTTGATATATGGGACGTCGACGGTTTCAAGCGTCAAATGCCGACGCAGCTTCGGTGGATCCGGGAATCCACTGAGGATCCACCGAGGTCCATTGATCCCTGACCGTTGCGCCTGCTAGGATGTATTCATGGTATATCTACCCCGTATATTTATTTTAAAAGATCATTTTGGATGGAAAATAAACATTCTCCTAGCTACAATAAGTTTTTAATGTTGTGTTCAATTACCACTGTTTCGTATGGTGTAGTCTATTTGAGAATTGTATCTGCTTCATCTTTTAGCTCATTCTCTGAAATGAGCTGCAGAAACGGATGGACGGCATGGATATAATACTAAAAACATAATACATCAAGGTGGGCTCCACCGTCAGTAATACAATGACCTCCATGAATCGAGAAATTGACCACCGTAGGTGCCACCTTTTACCTGGCATCTTTTCAAAGCGCTCTCAAACTTTACTTTTCAAAAGTAAGCCATTCTGTACGGACATACTATTTACAGACGAAAGTACCCTTGAATTTATGGTGGCGAAACACGTATTCCTACGAGTATAATCCGTAGCCATAGGTTATAGATGCAAGGGCTTTTCATCTCCAAATAATGTGTCCGTAAGTAAAGTTTGAGAGCGCTTTAAAAAGGTAAAAGGTGGCATCTACAGTGGTCAATTTCTCCTGTGAATCGGAGGATCCACCAAAGCCGCGTCTGTCAAATTCTCCCTGAGTTTAGTCTTCGACTAGTCGTAGGACCCCTTCAACCAGTCGTAGCTACAGTAAAAATAGCAAAAATACTCGCTGGACTTTGAGTCGAAGTCACGACTCGAACCTTCGACTGGTCGACCACCAGCCTTCAACTGATCGAGCAGGGCTCATGACCGGTCGAAGATGGGTCAAAAAAACCCATCACCAGCCACTGTGTTCATGCTTATGCCTGTCATACTCTGCTAGGGTATCAAATAACTCCACTGATGCAAATATTCATTGATGTACTTTTCAATTGAATTATGTTTTGGTGGGCATTGTCCAGTTAAATTCTGAGGATGGCCTTTGCATGACAGGCTATCAGCTCGAATGATGTCCAAACCATTCTCCTCTCTTAACTTGTGCACAATTGCTTCAAAGAGACTGTAGAGACATTTATTGCCTGCAGCAAGATGAAGCAACGGGCTAATTATCCTATGGACATGGACAAAAGAAAACATGAGCATTATTTTTTCAAACTTAAGACAGAAGCTCACACAGGTGTCTGACAGAGCATGTGATGGACATGAAAATCCTGGAGAACCGTGTGGATATGCAAAATCATTTTTATTACATAAAAGAATACCTGAATCGAATGCAAGATATCGGGTTTTCCAGATTGACTGTATGGCATGTGTCCGACACTGGATACATTACATCAAGAGCTTCACTAAGCCCATGCGCGTGTACTAGGCAGCCCATCTTGATGGCTGTACATGTGCCAACATGGCAAATTGGTTTGAGATTTAAGCTATCCATCAGGTGTTTCCCACTAGATAATGTCCTCACCAAAATAAGGTCAGTCCATTTATTAGTTTGTCCATCAATTGATGTGGCAAATGCAGGGACAACAAAACTTAGCCAAATTGTTTAATTCATAATATTGAAAAAAAATAAATTTACAGCGATCCTGTGATAGGATGGACGAGAAGTCATTCCTATTCACCCCAAGTCACACTATCGCTAAGGATTGACTGTCTTGCAGTTTACAACCCTTAGAACAATGGAAACCAAGAGTTTTGGCCTCTTAAATGCCATGACACCTGATTACACTTTGTTGCTACAAGTCCTATTAATTTGCTCCTTTCATGCCTACCAAAGTGTGGCTAGGATCACCAAACACCACTGGATAGCTTTCCCTTCATCGAATGTGATACCTTCCATACCTGGAATAGATATAAAACCAATTTCTGCATAACCCAATGCATCCCAAAGGTCCCAAGATTCCTCCATATAACAGATGAAAATTCATAGTGGAGATAGACAATGATACGTTTAGGCATAAGATGCAGCCGCTTATGAGAATCATCTTTCTTTTCCAGAGTTCATCAACATTGATAAATTTTCCTTTCTTGTAGTAGGACAAACTCCTCAATTTCTGTTTCCATTAGGTTCCTGGGAAAACAAGGATTCCATCTAAATGCACCTCCCTCTAACTTAAAACAATCTGCTCTCCCCCCGTCCAAAGGTTATACTGCATAAAACAATCTGCTCTCCCCCCATCCAAAGGTTATACTGCATAAATTTCAGAAGAGGTAATGTATACTACTCAAAACTAAGTCTTCTTTCATTGCCCTTATGAAATTATGTAATTGTCCTTATAAATTATGAAATTATCATCAATAAGTTGATTTACCCTTCACATATTAAGGGCATTAAAGTAATTTTTTATATGGGTGTAATTACAAATATGCCCTTTGAATACAATATTTATGTTGTTGAAATTTATGCACTTCATATTTTACCTACAAGTGTTCGCATTTTCTTATTAGAATTGACTCTCACTGAGTCTATGCCTGAGCAATTAATGGAGACTGACTACAAATTCATTGGCAATATGCCTACGATGGAAGAATGTGATATTTCATATGCATGCACACAGAAATTGTGATGTGGCAAAGAGGTAACCAGAACTGTGTAAATCAGGGCCTACTTTACATGGGTCGAGAACAAAAATTTGATGGAACTGATGTGTTACCTGGCCAGTTGGTTACTTCTAAATAGAAGGTTGAAATCCAAACTGTCAACTTTCCAAATTTGGCAAACAAATGTGTATCAATACAAAGATGTCATCTCTCCTTTTAAGTTCGTATTCAGCGTTGTCATGGCGCTGTATTTTTATAGTTTTTTCAGTTTTTTTTTTTTTTTTTTTTTTTTTTTTTTTTTTTTGAAGTTTAGGAAGCCTGTGGGTGGGCTGATTTTGTCTCAGTCTTTTGTACTGTATAGCGGTTCTATACGATGATAGGTGTGGCCTGTTCCTTTTGTAGAGCCCACTCGTATGATTATACAACATATATATATATATATATATATATATATATATATATATATATATATATATATATATATATATATTTGGTTGAATAAAAAAAGAGGTGAGACTCATCTGAAAATCAGGGTGGGAGATGTTCTTCCAGTGGTCGGGTATCATCTGAAGGTTAGGCTGCAAGTTTCAGTTGTGTTCCAACATAGCATCAGGCAACTAGTTGTTGCCACTTTCAGAACCTGTCTTTCAGCAAACTCACACGCCCATAGCTATGATAGTTGATGGCAGATGTCCTATGTGCATGCTAGTTCAGAGGATTGATTCTCCCCTGTGCTTGGTCTATTGGGTAGGCTTCTTCTTCTTTTTCCCTGCTTAGGGAGGCTGGAAAGTTTGTACTTTTCCTATTTTGGTCTGGTTTTGGCATGTGGTCCATCCCTGTCAGACCTAGTGCATGGCCATATAAAGGTGAGGTCCTTTTTGTGGCGTCCACCGGAATGCATTGTGCAGATTTTTTAATGTTACAGGTGGTGTGCTCTCACTTTTCTTAACAAAAAAAAGAAAAAAAAAAAAAAAAGAAGAAGAAATAATTAAACCAATCTAATTTGGGTTCTATGACCTATCTGCAACAGGCTCTACAATTCACATGGTTTAATTTGAGTTACATATATGCGGTATCTCCAACTGCTTAGTTCATGCTTATGACTGTCATACTCTGCTAGGATATCAAACAGACTGTCCTAACGTGCCATATATACTTTATGACAATTATTTGTACTTGGTTCCCAAACCTACATTACCACTTGCCAACGAGTGCCCAATTGATGCTTGTTAAGTCCTTTATGCCTACATGACCATCATCCCAAGGATGGCAGGCTTCCTTCTAATTAACCAAATGAGAACTATTTTGATCAATGACATGGAGTAAATTGGCAAGTTTGAGAGAGTTTTTTTTTTTTTTTTTCTTGTTAGCTGGTTAGTACACCCCACTGTCAGTTCACACTTCACTGTTAGCCACCCCCACTAGGGATCGATACCTAGACATCAGTATTGAAACGAGGTATCTTTCACTTAGTCTACCACTTGAGCTATGGATGTGGGTGTAATTTTGAGAGAGCTTCCTTTCTTGATAGGAGTGAATATTCTACCTCCTAATGACAGGCAGTTGCTTTTCCATGCCGAATGTTTTCCTTTCAATTCACTCTATCGCCAAGTGGTCTTACTAAACCTCATATATCACACATGAATTTTGAAAAGGAAAAAAATTCTCCCGAGACAGCAACATAACACCATTATATGGTTTAAATAGTTAAAGTATTTATTTGAAAGTGCATGGGTGATGGTGTTGCTAATTGCATGCTTTCCTTGATGACATGTTAGCAATTTTCAAGTCAGCTTATAAATTGGGTATATGTTCAAAAGCACATCAGCCCAATTAGGGCCGTCTCTTGCTCTCTCTTTGTTGCTTAGGGGGTTTTACTGAAACAATCCAAACTCTGAAGAGGGAAAAGTTCTCTCCAAATCATTGTTTTCCGAAATCATGATATACTGATTGTTGCATAACTCTCTCTATTGCATTTGGAAAACAAAAAAGCCCCCAAACCCATCTCTCTCTATGCAACGTTTGGAAAACCACGCAGCCCTAGACCTGGCTCATTTCTCTTATCGCATGTCCCCCAACATTGGCAATCTGCAAGTGTATGAATTGTCTACGACACTTACAACACCCAAGCACTTCAGAGTGCATCATCGTGTAGAGGTGGGACCCACATGTGTGGATTAAGTAGTTTTTTGTCCATATGATCTTAATGGGGTATTTTGGTCTTTTGGCTGAATAAAATGAGATAAAATGAGCTTTTGTGAAGAGTGATTCTAGCAATTCAAAGGGTGTTTTTCCTTTCCTGGAGAAAAAGAGAAGGAGAAGAGAAAATTGTAGTTTTATAAGAAAAGAAGATCAAGAGTGTCTTACTACTGAAAATTTTGTATCCGAGTTTATGACAGTCCATTTACAACGTTGGCTTCATCGATTGTCTTTTTCCAAGGATTGTGTCAAGGGTTTCTACAATCTCTAATTGGTGAAAAACTTATTAATTTTTCATTGTTGCTTGTAATTTATATTTGGGTAACATAGCTTGGGTATTGCTGTGTCTTGATGATTATACTTTCATTATTTCTATTATAATAGATTTGTGCCGAACTAAGTCATGATGTTTTTTCCTTCACAATCTTGACGTCTCTTACATCCTAATGTTTGATGATTTACTTATTTGTATTAGAAGTAATTTTCATCTTTTAAATCTTTTATATTATTAATTTCATTAATTTGCAGATGCAAAGTAAAAGTGTGTGGTTTCCCAATAAAAATTTATTGCATTCATACCTAATAACCATCATATTCACAGTACATACAAAGGATCGGCCTCATAAAAGTCAGTTCCGCCGCAACAATGTGTATCATATAAAATTGCTCCCAAAACATTGAAGTTCATGCCTTATCTGGCTGATCTTTTTTATCCTCATTTTATCATTTTGAATCACATGTAATCACCGGTTTAATGAAATATACACCATGTTTGCCCGACAGACAAATTGGACCCCCATGATGTGTCTTATCTACACTATTCATCCACTTTATCATCTTATTTTGGGGCATGAGCCCAAAATTGAAGCATATCCAAAGCTCAAGTAGACCACACTACAGGAAATAGAGGAGATAATGACGTCCACTGTTGAAACCTTCCCAGAGCCCACAATGATGTTTATTTGTCATCTAACCTGTTCAAAGGTCAGCCAGACATGGATGATAGGAAAAAAAAAAAAAAAACAGTATCATCTTGATTCAAAACTTACGTGCCCCCAAGAATTTTTTGATTAATTCCCACTATTCCCTGTGTTGCAGTCCACTTGAGTTTTGTATATACCTCAATTTTGGGTTCATGCACTAAAATGAGCTTCTAAAACGGATAGAGAGCATGGATAGAACAAATACATTGCAATGGACACTACAGAGTTTACTCAGCACACATTCCGTATGCTGAGTAGCCTGACTAATGTGTACATGTGAAGATATCCATTCCAGACATTGGTTAGGCAGCATGTATTTCTTTATGCACGTGCGACCCACCTGATCAGTAGATGGATTAGGAACATTCACCTTTGGGCTTAACGGGCCGGGCTCAAACTTGGACCATTGACACCCCTACAAGCTGTACATGAATAGCTAGATCAGGTACTTAACAATCCTGATGCATGTTCACAGTGATATGCAGAAGAGCCCACCAAAGTCTTTCATTTCACCTGTTGTGTAGGATTAGGTAAGATGCGACTTTGTCCAGAAATCAGGCCCAAATGGGGCCGTGAGTTTAAGAGAAATGGACACTTGGAGAAGGAATTAAAAGGGACTATCGTCTATAAATAGGTGGCATTTCTTCCAAATCTCCCGTTCAGCAGCCACCACAAATCTAACTGTTTGGATCCAAGCTTTTCTTTATTGGCATGAAGACGATTTTTAATGGATGTTCTGGTGGGCCTTTTTTTTACTGCCCATTGATAATTGACAGCCTATAAGTAGAGCCCATTTCAAATATATGTAGATTGAATGCATTTTGTGCCCCATCTCTGGCCAAATGTGGACAGTGCTGATACATAGGTGAGTGAAATCTTAATGCACAATTGTGTGTGTGAAATACCTTCAGCTGGATCCGTGGTGGACAGCCAACATAATTTCAGATGCACATGCAAACCTTCGTGAGCACTAAGGCAAGCGGGCCCACTTGAGCATGAAGTTCAAGTGGGCCAATGAAGGTACTCTTTGAGCCCAATGGTCAGTGAAGCTCTCTCTTTTTTCTTCTTCTTCTTCTTCTTTTTTTTTCTTTTTGTTGGTTGGAATCAAGCCGAATTCATGGTTGTTGATATTTATTAAGGGCTTTGATACGTGGACAATAACTGCGCCACATGATTAGTGTGGTTTGTGGACTCCACAAGGTCGTGCATGTGGGACCCCTAAAAAATAGACAAGTACTTGTAACATTTAGCACTTTATTCTCGTAGAGATTTGACCTCAATGATACACTGACCTCTGTGAATCCGAGGATCCACTAAAGCCGCGTACGTCAAATGCTGCCTGAGTGTAATGTTAGTCGCCGGTTGGCTAGTGGCCGGTGTTCTGTGGGCCTCAACATAATTTATGTTGTTTATCCACGCCATCCATCCATTTTTTTCAGATCATTTTAAGGGTGTTACTCCAAAAATGAGACAGCTTTAAATCTCAGATAGACCACACCATAGGAAAACAGTAGTGATTGAATGTGCAGTATTAAAAACCTCCATAGGGCCCACTCTAATGTTTATTTGACATTTAATCTGTTGATTAGATCATACAATCCAGCATGAAGGATAAAAATCTAAAATCAGCTTGATGCAAAGCTTTTACGGGCCACAAGAAGTTTTTAATGGTGGCATTCAATCGACACTGTTTCCCGTGATGTGGTCCACTTGAGACTTGGATTTCTCTCTTTTTTTTGACTCTTATGGTAAAATGATCTGATAAATATGGATGGACAGAGTGGATGAAACACATATATTATGGTGGGGCCCACATAGCACTGACCACAAGCCATTGAGTGGCAGGGTCACTAGCCAATCTGCGTCCGGACATTATGCACAGGTGGAATGATGCCCTTAACTCATTCCGTCCAAATCGTGAAACATTATTGTTGGTTTGTGAATTTTCTTAAAAAAAAAAAAAAAAAAAAAAAAAAAACTCATGCTAAATTTTACTGTTGGAGAGGTACTGTAAAAACAATGCGTAACATAAAAAAAATCCAACCGTTCAAATTCAACGAGCAAATGCCTGTTAGGCTGAGATTTGGATTTGATAGAAATGCACCATCTGAGGACAGACACATATTTTGGACGGTTTGGATTGTTTCAGATGCGCACACTTGGTTTGTGAACGGGTGCCAATGGCCCCTTCTATTTCCTTTGAAATTTCGTCTCGGTCTAAAGTGATGGCACTTCTTTCTTTCTCAGTTCTTTCCTCATTTAAAAGCAACGGCATTTCCTGCACATCAGGAATTTGAATAATTTCCCCACGGTTGAATGCTCTTCATCCGTTAGGGTTCCATGATCCAAACCGTTGATCTTATAGATTCATTATAAACAGTCGAAAACTTTGTAGATTGGATGATTCTGATCCATGGATCAATGGCCTAGAAAATGACCGTTATGGGAGAATGACTAACTGTTCACATTCAACAAAAGATGGTCCAAAGATCGAACGGTTAGGATCTTTCGTTATGGAAGATTTCTGCAGCACACCTCGTCCCTACTGGGACTCACGGATAAATGGTCTGGATCACTGAATCCTACGCATTAGGCGCAACAGAGGGAAAACGAATTATAAGAGAAAGGAACCCTATTCACATTCGTTCATGTGCTCAAGCCAAACGAAAGTGCCCTACATAACCATGTTGCTAATGTGTGCAAGATCTCGGCCCTTTATCTGGAAACCAAAAACTAAATACATTTTACCACAGCTAAGGTGAACGACGTGAATACAAAACCTTAGACATCACTAACGAATATCTAATGGTCCAGATCAATTTACACATACCGCGCATTAGAGTTGCCAATAGGCCCAACTCCGCCAAGCTGAAGCACGTGGGTTCCGGCGCAACAGCTAAGAATCTTATTGCTAGCCCAACCAAAAACATGTTTTCATAAATCAGGCTCCCGTCCACAAATGCTCAATAGGTCAGGCTGGCCTAGGCCTTGAGTCTGCAAACACAAATACGATCCAATTAGTAGGTGGCCTAAGCTCTGGTACACAAGATCAACCCAAGCGTATCTAGGATAGGTCCAAACTAGGTTGGCAGGTTGGGTCAGGTTGAGGGTCAAACTTAAGCCCAACCTGACCTTAAGAGGACCTAAACCCCAATTGAACTAAACAATTCCGGCACAAGGTGCTCAACCCGACTTAACCCAAACCGAATTTGCTTAATGCAAACCCAACCCGAGGACCTGGACAACCAGACCCAACCCAACCTGAACTCGGGTTGGATCAATTGGTTTTGGGTTGACCCATACCCAAGTTGCAGCCGTAGTCCAAACCCAGCCCCAAGCGATCTGGATTTGGGGTTATTGTAGAACTCAATTATTAATTGGGTAGAACACATAGCTCTAGCTACAACCTGATTTTTACTTGTATAATCCATGCATGGTCTGTGTCCAACCTACTTTGGCGGGATTTTGGCTAAGGTTAAACAGGCTTGTTGTGTGGGCTTGTGCGTTAGTTTTGAGGCCCAAGAGTAGCTTGTTAGGCGGGTGTGTGGATATGCATAAATACCCCCCAAGAGAAGCTTGTTTAACTATGTAGGAATGGGAACTTGGCTAGCTGGATGGATTCGGATTGGAACTTGATGCTTATCTACTGGGCAAAGTGGGAATGGACTAGGTTATATTGATTAAAGGCCATGCTTGAACTCGGACCTCCATCTTCAATGATCATGAAGTGTTATGGTACTGTCACACAGTACACCATGTCTGGTAAAATCATCAAATGACATTTCTTTAATGATTTAAATATTTAATTTAGCTTAGGATGGCTTCATCTAACATTAAACCAAAAAAAAAAATGAATTCAAGTGTTGCCAAAGTTGGTAAGTTTGGAACCAACCTAATTAAATTTATCATCTTGTGGCTCATTTATAACCCAAGCATAGTTCTAAACTCTCTAGGGCACCTTAAAACTTGGTTGAGTCAACTTAACCAGACAATTTTGAGTTAAGTCACTAGGAAACTTGCCAGTAACTTGATATTTGGTTTGATTTGTAATTGGGTATAAATATTGTGTAAACGTTCACATTGATCTCCGTAAAGATTTAAGAGGATTTTGTATCTGTAGAAGAGACAAAAGCATATAAATGAAAAGAATTTATTTATTATTATTTTTTTTATTTTATTCTTCGTGTTGGGGGCCTTGCACAAAACCTTAGGATCTAGCCCTCCGGAACAAACCAGAATTATGGATAATAAAGCAATGAAAACAATCAATGCATCAATCACACACCACACAAGAGATTTTTACGTGGAAAACCCTCAAAGAGGTAAAAACCACGGGACCTCGTCCAGATCAACAATCTACTATGAAGTAGAATGTTACAACCTTCTTCACTCACGTAGGAGTGGATAAACAGTAAGAGAAATTGAGAAAACGGAGAGATCTAACCGATTACGAGGACATAAAAGCGCTGAGATATAGATTGCACAGTAGAAAACCTCCACGGCAGAACCTCCCTTCTATAAGCTTTCTCTCTCTCTTTCTCCCTCTCTCTCACCTTTGATAGCCCTAAACCCTTTAGCAAATCTCTTGTAAAGCTTTAGGAAACCCTCTTGCATTATCCTTTTCATGCCTAGAAAACCCTAGGTAACCCCTTTTATAGTTTAGGAAACTTCCCTTCCGCATCCCGGTTGCGAAAGGACTCAAATCCGCAGTTTTGGGTAAAATCGCGAAACAAACTGCGTAACCTTTGACTAGTCGAAGCCTGTCTACGACCGGTCGAAGCCCACCTTCGACTGGTCCTGGAATTCTAGGACTGGTCTTAGCATCTGAAAAAAAAAAAGCACGAACTCGATGGACTTTGAGTCGTGTCATGGCTCGAACCTACGACCTGTCAAGCGCCTCCCATGACCAGTCGAGCGGGGCTCAGGACCGGTCGAAGACGGGGAAAAAACCCTATCAAATCTCCTCCTTTTTGACCCAGGAGGGATTCACCTTCTTCAAGCCAGCCAGGTTTCTACAAACCTCAAACTTGCCCTTGAGCAAAGCCTTGGTCATCATGTCTGACCCATTATCGTCCGTATGGACCTTCTCAAGTAATCTCTAACACCTTCGTTTCCAAAGTATCCCCGATCCAAAACTGATCCGAATCTCTATGTGCTTCGACTTAGAATGCTGACTTGGATTCTTGCTCAAGTGTATAGCACTCTGACTACCGCAATAGACCACATGCTCCTCCTACTTTAGGCTAAGTTCCTGTAGGAACCTCTTCATCCAAAGCATCTCTTTACATGCCTCTGTGACTGCGATGTATTCGGCCTCTGTCGTCGATAAAGCCACGACCTTCTTCAATCCTCCTTGCTGCGCCAAGAAACCGCTCCCCCTGCAAACGTGAACATGAACCCCGATGTAGACTTCTTGGAGTCTATGTCACCTGCCATATCTGCATCTGTGTAGCCCTTTAACACAGGTTTACCGTCACCATAGTATAGGCTCAACCCGGATGAGCCTCTTAGATACCATAATATCCATTTCACCGTTGCCCAATGCTCTTTGCCAGGATTGGCAAGATACCGGCTGACAACACCAACCGCATATGCTATGTCTGGGCGTGTATACACCATAGCATACATCAAACTTCCTACCGCTGACGCGTAGGGTATCTTCTGCATCTCTTCCACCTCTGTCTTCGTCTTGGGACACTATCTGTCGCTCAATCTAAAGTGACCATTTAGTAGAGTACTGACCGGCTTCACTGCATTCATATTGAACCACTCTAGGACTTTCTCAATATACCGCTCTTGGATGATTTCTGTTCTGCATAATTCGAGGATTATCTCCATTCCTAGGATCTGACTAGCCGTGCCTAAGTCTTTCATCGCAAAAGACTTGCCCAACTCTCCTGTTTATTTGTCAATCTTCTTGATGTCTTTTCCCATGATGAGTATGTCATTAAGGTATAAGAGCAAGACTAAGAAATCACCATTCGAGAACTTGCGCGTGAACACACGCTTATGGTTCGACTCCATTCCCCAGATACTCATGTTTCAACATAAAAATTCGAGTCAAACTTCTTGTACCATTGTCGTGGAGCTTGTTTCAACCCATACAAGTTCTTCCTCGCCCTACACACCATATGCTCCTTGCGCTTTGACTTTGAACCCTCCGGATTGGTGCATGTAGATCTCTTCTTCCAGGTCACCATGGAGAAAGGCGGTTTAACATCTAAGTTCTCTATCTCCAGGATCCATGCTAGCCTGAACCCAAGCAACACCCGTAAATAAATGTCATCTTCACCACCGGTGAGAATATCTCCTCGAAGTCTATGCCTTTCCTCCGACCAAAACCTTTCATCACAAGTCGGCCTTGAACCTCGTCTAATGAATTGAACGAACTTCATGTATCAATTTTCTTTACGAACACCCACTTATTACTCAAAGCTTTCTTGCCCTTAGGCAATTTCACCATATCATAGGTGTGGTTCTTATGCAAGGATTTCATCTCCTCTTGCATAGTTTTCAACCACTCCCCCTTATGCTCGTCGGTTAGGGCCTCAGAATAATCTTCTAGCTCTCTCCCATCGGTTAGCATAATGTACTCATGCGGCGAGTATCTCTTGACTTGTGTCATCCCTTGACCTCCTCACCCGTGGCTCAGCAGTGGATGATTGCAAGATGAATGTGGAGTGATGTGCTCCCAGTCCATCTTGAAGGAACTCTCTCGTCCTCTGCACCTTGTTGTACTCCCCCATCATCAGGCACTACAGGAGGAGTAACCGGATCCATGTCCTCTAGCTCATCTGAACTAGGCTGGTTCTTCTCTTGCTTACCAATGTCTTCTATACATTGATCTTCAAAGAAAACCACATCTCTGCTCCTGACGAGCTTCCTCTCGGTCGGATCCCACAACTTGTAACCGAATTTTTCATCACCGTACCCCAAAACACACACTGCCTGATCTTCATATCGAGCTTGGACCTCTCGTCCTTTGAATTGAGGAACGGATGCCTACGCATCCAAACACCCCGAGATGACTATACGATGCATCATGTCCAGTCCACACCTTCTCAGGTACTTCTCCATTTAATGGGATTGATGGAGACCTGTTTATCAAATATACCACCGTGTGCATTGCTTCTCCCCAGAACGTCTTGGGCATTTTCGCATGGGATAACATGCATCTGATTCTCTCAACAATGGTGCGATTCATTCGCTCAACTACACCATTATGTTGGAGGGTCTTGGGAACTGTCTGTTCATGTCGTATACCCAGGGGACTTCATGCGACTCATGAAAGTCGCTGTATTCACCACTTCATTGTTAGTGCGGATGCACTTGAATGATCTACTTCTCACCTCTCTCTCAACCATAGTATGAAACAATTTAAACACATCAAAGACCTCGTCCTTGGATTTCAAAGCATAAACCCAAACCCTCCTAGATGCATCATCTATAAAAGTAACAAAATACAATGCCCCACCCAGGTTTTGTCCTCATAGAACCACAAACATCGAGAATAAACCAAATCTAATGATGCACTTTATTAACATGAGAAGCAGCTTTAACAAATGAAACTCTATGTTTTTCCCGATAAACAATCAAATTCTGAGGTGTTTTGAGAGGTGTACTGTTGACGTCTGGAAGGAGCCGCTCCCTCTCTAGTAGTTGAAGCCCTTTTCACTCATGTGGCATTTAGATGCCTGCCACATGTCAATAGCAATCTTCCGCTACGTTCAACCCACCCTTGCACATATGACACTTGCCTTGTACATGGTACAACACTTTTCCTCGAGACCACGATCAACGAACCCTTGATGAGCTTCCATGGCCCACCAAAGAAATCGACTTTTATAGCCATCATCATCCACCTTTTCCCGTCGACATCAAGTTGAGGCGAAGGTCTGGATATGCCTCACATCCCCGAGAACTAATGTGTGCCCACATCGGTTTTCACACAAATATCACCAACTTCCACGATTTTTGATACGCCGCATTTCCCATCTTCACGATCCCATAGTCACATGACTTGTAGAGATTTAAGGAGTCCCCAGTGTGAGTCGCATGAAAAAAATGCTCCCGAGTCAACCACCCATTTATCGGTTGTCCGACTCAGCCGTGAGACATACGTCATGATCTGCAAAACTTAGAAAGAATAACTACAACGTCGCCATATGAAGCGATCTGTGATAGGAAGGAATCATTCATCTTCCTTCTCTTTTCCTTTCTTATCGTTCTTTTTTACCACGACATTCATGCTTGTAGTGGCCCTTCTTGCCACATTCCAAAGATTCAACATCTTTTCGTTACTCGACTTGCCTCTTGATTTATCTCGGGCCTTCCTGCCTTTCTCTGTTCTTTCCTCTCCCCGTTCCTGTGTCACAAGAGCCTCTTCTTGTGGAGAGACCCCGAGACTTTCTCCTTGTCTCTTCATTGAAGAGACAACTAGTCACCTTGTTCCATGGATATCTTTCCGTCTGGGCGGAGTTACTTAGAGACACCACCAATGTCTCCCAACCGTCGAATGAACTAAGCAATAGTAAAACTATAGAATTCATCATCTAGACCATCTTCATAGAGGTGAGTTGGTTCACTATATTGCGACCTCATTCATATGCTCTACCCGTACAGAACCACCATCTTTGAATTTGAGATTCACAAGTTGCACTTATCGAAAAAAATCTTATTAATACGTCTTCCTCTCATACAACCATTGTAATTTCAAATTTCATAGGCTAGCGTTGAGAGGTTTCCGTGGACACATGGTGGAACACGTAATCATCCAACCATTGTCTAATAAACCCCACCGCTTTCGGTCCATCTTCTTAATCATTATTAGTCATATCCTTGGATTTTTCGATATGCTAAAATTGTAGAATATAGGTCCTTGCAATAAAGCAAGTCTTCCATCTTAGCCTTCCATATGGTCCAGTTAGAACCATTGAGGCTGATCATCCTTGATGAGCCACCTTCCATAATTCCAAAATGATCCTACCCGTTTAATGAACCTGGCTTTGATACCACTTTGTTGGGGGCCTTGCACAAAACCTTAGGATCTAGCCCTCCAGAACAAACCAGAATTATGGATAATAAAGCAATGAAAACAATCAATGCATCAATCACACACCACACAAGAGATTTTTACGTGGAAAACCTCAAAGAGGTAAAACCATGGGACCTCGTCCAGGATCAACAATCCACTATGAAGTAGAACGTTACAACCTTCTTCACTCATGCAGGAGGAGTGGATAAACATTAAGAGAAATAGAGAAAACGGAGAGATCTAACCGATTACGAGGGACATAAAAGCGATGCAAGATATAGATTGCTCACGATTAGAAGATAACCTCCACGAGCAGAACCTCCCTTCTATAAGCTTTCTCTCTTTCTTTCTCCCTCTCTCTCACCTTTGATAGCCCTAAACCCTTTAGCAAATCCCTTGTAAAGCTTTAGAAAACCCTCTTGCATTGTCTTTTTCATGTCTAGAAAATCCTAGGCAACCCCTTTTATAGTTAGAAAACTTCTCTTTCGCATCCCGGTTGCGAAAGGACTCAAATCCGCAGTTTCGCGTAAAATTGTGGAACAAACTACGTAACCTTCGACTAGTCGAAGCCTATCCACGACCGGTCGAAGCCCACCTTCGGCGATCGTTGTCTGAAAAAGAAGACTGGTCTTAGCCTCGAGAAAAAAGGAAGATGAACTCGTTGGATTTTGAGTCGTGTCAGGGCTCGAACCTACGACCGGTCGAGCGCCTCTCACGACCGGTGGAGCGGGGCTCAGGACCGGTCGAAGATGGGGGAAAAACCCCATCACTTCAGTTTTTATTACATTTCATATTGTGATATATTATGAGCTCCTAAATATGCTAAATGAAGTAACCATTGATTTTGAGACAATAATAGCAAGAAAATAGGTTACTTGAGTTATGATAGAGATGAAGTTGTTTAATGCAGATGCGGAGATGTGATGCTCTGTTCTTTGTCTGTGATGTGAATGGGCTGCTGTTTGTAGGGATGTCGGATTTGATAATCTGTTGTATGTGGAAAGACAGAAGCTCATACAGGTGTCTGACACAGCATGTGATGAACACGAAAATCCTGGATAACCTGATAAGAGTAATCAAACACATCTGGATATTTCAAGTCATTTTTATTACATACAAGAATACTTGAATCGAATGACAAGATATCAGGTTTTCCGGATTGACTGTGTGGCATGTGTCCGACACTGGATACATTACATAAAGAGCTTCGCTAAGCCCATGCGCATGTACTAGGAAGCCTTAAGCTGTCCATCAGGTGTTTCCTACTAAAGCTGTTCCTGCGGTGGCTTATCGGCAGATGAAATATCAGATTCTGGGAAGATGATTGGTCGGCGCTGGGCACCCTCAGCACTTACTGTTTGCGTCCAGTTCCTGCAGGGCGGTCCGCTGCTGCAGTGAAAGACTTCATCGGCCCCACTGGTTGAAAGTTGCTGGACGTAGCTAAGAGTCTTCTCCCTCAGCAGGTGGTGGACCATGTTTTGAAGGAAGGTTTCTGTACATCTCCAATGGAAGACAGGTGCATATGGTTAGATTCAGTCAATGGGGAGCTCGCTGTGGGTCAGGCCTGGCAGTCCATAAGGCCAAGATTGGATAACAACAGTTAGAGCTAAATGGGTTTGGCATGCCAAGCTTCTACCTAAAATATCCCTCCTATCCTGGAAAATTCTCCACGGGGCAGTCCTGGTTGAGGTGGCAGTGCAGAAAAAAGAGGTTAGCCTGGCGTCAATGTGCGTTTGCTGTCCTGTTTCCCCGCACCTCGAATCGTTGGACCACATTTTTGCGAATAGTCAAACGGCTATCCAAGTTTGGGGTTTCTTCAACAGGGCCTGTAACATGCGTCCAGTGGAGCCAAGCTCTGCACCATCCGTTGCTGCTTGTTGGTGGGCGTCCTCGCCGACCTCGAGGACTCTCCCCCTCCTCAAAGGGTTGATCCCGTCATTCATCCTCTGGGAGTTGCGGATGGCTAGAAGCAAGGCGCATTTTGATAGTCAAGGAATGCTTTCGTCGGGAACATGCTCCGATGGGTAAGACTTACGGTTGATGGTCTTCTGAGGACTAAATCCCTTATTCTGCCTATAGACCTCTCGCTCGAGATGCTTGGGATCAGCATCACCATGCCCAAGCAGCCCATTCCTTCTATTGCCAAGTAGGGGTGGGCATCGAGCCGAGCCGAGCCGAGGTGGGCCAAGCTCGGCTCGGCTTGTCCATGCCGTGCTCGAGTTCGAGCTCGAGCTCAACATTGAAGCTTGGCTTGTTTGCCAAAGCTGTCGAGCTGAGTTCGAGTCGAGCTAGTGGTTCGAGTTGAGTCGAGTTTACCTCGATACGAGCTCGAGTTTTTTCATATGTTAACTTATTAAATTTTTGGCAAAAAAATACAAATTAAATGTCTCATAGCACACATGCATTTGAAACATGTTAATTATCATATGTTTGAGCTGTGTGGGGCCCATCATGATGTGTGATTGCCATCTGACCTGTCCACTAATATGCCCCAGCATTAGGCCTAGATCAATCCAACCTGATTCATAACTTAAGTGGGCCACACCAAAGGGAATGTTGGGGAGAAGACACCCAACATAGCAACTTCCAGGTGGAATGTGGGGTCCACCTGTTGTGTATATGTCATCCAACTCAGTCATCAGGTATGCCCCACAAGGATCAAGGGACCCACTGGAACTCGGCCACAACAAGTGAACATGCAGAATGTAGGTATGATTTTGCACAGCTTCCTTTGGTGTGGCCCACCCAAGATTTTGATGGAGATGATTCTTAGCATGTATGGTGCCCCATGAAGAATCTCACCTATTGAACGGTTCGGATTCTACATACACATCATGAATGGGGTCCACAGCTCAAACGCATGCATGTGATCTTTTCACCCTTTCTAAACTATCTGCAGCCAGTAATGGTAGGATTCTCCCAAGGAGATTCTTATATTGTGGCCCATCCACCACTAGACCAGATAAAAATAATCTGGACCATCAAACCATGGGCCCCACTTTTAAAAACCAACTATCCAACCGTATAATTCCTCAAGTCTAACTTTCAATAAAAACCCAATTTCATTTTTTCTCAAAATCCTTATTGCATTTCCATCTCCTTGTTACAGGGACCTGGTGTTGTAACAAGAGCAGCCGTTCATCCTCCTAATCCATCTCTAATTGCTCAACCGTGTCCAAATCCGAATCATGTTTGCATTAGATGATTTGGAAAAAAGAGGCAAAAAAGAGGATGATTTGGAAACTATGAGATGGGAAAACCAAAAAAAAAAAAAAAAAAAAAAAAAATGGTAATTTCTTAAAATAAAGGCATGGATGTGCCAGGAAACAAGTGCTAACCGAGTCGGGATTGGGCGCGTGGCTGTGTGGTCTTCTTCGCTCGGCGAGATCGAGCGGGCAGGTAGCGTGTTGGTCGTGCGCCGGTGGTGGTGGTTGGGTGGATTTCTATTGGTCGGGCGCCAGAGGGGCGTGCGGTGGGTAGAGAAAAAGAAGAAAGTGAAAGGGACTGCTTGCTAGGGTTGGGTGGAGTCGGGTGTTTGAGTGACTTATATATATATATAAAATATTTAATAAATTAATATACTTATTAAACGAGCCGAGTCGAGCTCGAGTTCGAGCTTCGAGTCGAGTTGAGTTGAAATGTCCCCTGGTCGAACTCGGCTCGAACTCAACTCGAGCTACAAAAAATCAGCTCGACTCCGCTTGAGTCGGCCATTCAAGCCAAGTCAATCCGAGCTAACTCGAGTTGAGTCGAGCGAGTTAGTCGAGCTAGCTCGACTCATGAACAGCCCTATTGTCAATTGGTTGAGGCCACCTCGGGGCTAGGTCAAAGTGAACGTTGATGGATTGGCGAGGGGGAACCTGGGCCCTTCTGGAGGGGCTGGAGTGGGAAGAGACAGTAGTGGGGAGTTCCTCTTTACTTTCGCTTTTGGGTATGGGAGAGGCTTTAACATGAGGGAGGAATTGAGGGCGATTCTGGATGGCATCGAACAATGTGCTCATCTTGGGTTCTCGAGAGTGGAGATATCCAAGAACTCTAGTACGGCGATTGTGGCCCTCGCCAAGGAGGCCAACGGGTCCTGGACCTTATGGTATTGGAGGAGAAGGATTGATGCTCTTAGACGTACCTTGGAGGTTCGTATCTCTCATACGCCTAGGGAAACCAACGTGGTGGCAAATGGGCTAGCCAGATTAGGGAGCGAGTCCCAATTGGTGACGGTTTTCAGATCTAAGGAGTCCCTTCCCACTACCATCAAGGGTCATATGTTCCTGGACAGAGTAGGTTTGGGCTACCTAAGGGAGGTCTGGTCCTCTCAGGGTTTCAGTTTTTCTTTCCTTTTGCTCACGGGATAGGCGGGACACCCCTTTTTGTCGCTGGCCCGGCCCGAATTAGTTCTAGCTCTGTATAGCCTTGGGCTTCCGTTGATATGCAATACAATCACTCTTTCGAAAAAAAAAAATGTCCTCCCCAAAATAAGGCCAGTCCATTTATTAGGTTGTCCATCGGTTGATGTGGCAAATGCAGGGCCACCAAAACGTGGCCAAATTGTTTAATTCATAATATTGAAAAAAATAATTTACAGCGATCCTGTGATGGGATGGACGAGAAGTCATTCCTACCGAAGTGTGGCTAGGATCACCAAACACCACTGGGTAGCTTTCCCTTTATTGAATGTGATACCCTCCGGACCTGGAATAGATACTAAACGAACTTTGGCATAACCCAATGCATCCCAAAGGTCCCAAGAACCCTCCATGTAACAGATGAAAATTCACGGTGGAGAAACATAATGATACTTTTAGACATAAGATGCAGCCATTTATGAGAATCATCTTTCTTTTCCAGAGTTCATCAACATTGATAAATTTTCCTTCCACAACAAACAATCCAAAAAATAGACACCTTTCTTGGCACCCTTGGAAATTGCCAAATTTGTGCATCTAATTCATGATTAAAAGCCTTACTACGAAGGTCCCATTAGAATCCAACTCCCATCTCCACTTATCTCTCTTCCCCGATATAGAAACAACGTCGTTTTTTATTTTATTTTATTATAATTATAATAATAATAATTATTATTTTTTAATTCTTCTTGTAGTATGACAAACTCCTGAATTTTTGTTTCCATTAGGTTCCTGGTAAAACAAGGATTCCATCTAAATGCACCTCCCTCTAACTTAAAACAGTCTGCTCTCCTTAAAAATCACCTGTCCAAGGTTGTAGTGTATAAATTTCAGAAGAGGTAATGTATACTACTCAAAGGTAAGTCTTCTTTCATTGCCCTGATGAAATTACGTAATTGCCCTTATCAATTATGAAATTACCATCGATAAGTTGATTTAGCCTTCACATATTAAGGGCATTAAAGTATTTTTCATCCTGTACTGGTGTGATTACAAATATGCCCTTTGAATACAATATTTATGAAATTTATGTTGTTGAAATTTATACACTTTCTATTTTTCCTATAAGTGTTTGCATTTTCTTATTAGAATTGACTATTATTGAGTCAATGCCTGAGCAGTTAATGAGGAAGGACTACAAATTCATTGGCAATATGTCTAGGCTGCCTTGAATCTAGCTAAGTGCCATTGTTGTAAAGAGAAAACTTTGATACTCTGGAAGAATGTGATGTTTCATACACATGCACACAGAAATTGTGATGTGGCAAAGAGGTAGCCAGAACTGAACTGTGTAAATCAGGGCCCACTTTACATGGGTCGTGAACAAAAATTTGATGGAACTGATATGTTACCTAGCCAGTTGGTTACTTCTAAATAGAAGGTTGAAATTCAAATAGTCAACTTGCCAAATTTGGCAAACGAATGTGTATCAATACAAGGATGTAGTCTCTCCTTTTAAGTTCATATTCAGCGTTGTCATGGCACTGTATTTTTATAGTTTTTTCAGTTTTTTTGTGTTGTACAACATCTATACGATGATAGGTGTGGCCTGTTCCTTTTTGTGGAGCCCACCTGAATGATTATACAACAAATTTTTTTTTTTGGTTGAATAAAAAGAAAAAAAAAAGAGGTGAGACTCATCTGAAAATGGTGGGAAATGTTCTTCCAGTGGTCTGGTATCATCTGAAGGTTAGGCTGCAAGTTTCAGTTGTATTCCTACAAAGTGTCAGGCAACTAGTCTTTTCGTTATCTTTGAAAAAAAAAAAAAAAAAACTAGTCGTTGCTACTTTCAGAACCTGTCTTTCAGCAAACTGGCATGCCCATATAGCCACGGTGTGAATGTTTTTTTTTAATATTCAGACTGCTTTTCTTTTTTGTTCCCTTTTGTAGCAGTATAGATGGTTGCAGATAGGGGTGGGCTGTTGTGGAGTGATGTGCTGCTCTGATCTTTTTATGTCCTGTGAATGGGCTAATCTGATCATCCGTGGTATGTGGAAGGAGTTCTTGAATGGGTTCTGCTGTCCGTAGGGAGGGCTATGCTATGGTAATTGAATAATAAAATAAAAATTCCAGGCAAGGTATGCTTTACCAAGGAATGCACCAAATTATTCTGTTGCATTGGCTTGCTGCAGTTTGATTGGCGCATAGATGGTAAAATGTCTTCTTTCCTATTAATTGAGGGCAGAGGTCCTATATGCATGCTAGTTCAGAGGATTGATTCTCCCCTGTTTTTGGTCTACTGGGTAGGCTTTTCTTTTTTGTTTTTCCTGCTTAGGGAGGTTGGAAGAATTGTACTTTTCCTATTTTGGTCTGGTTTCGTCTGTGTGGTTCAGCCCTGTGAGACCTTGTGCATCGCTGTATAAAAGAAAGAGTTGTGTCATGCGATAGGTGGGGTCCTTTTTGTGGCGTCCACCTGAATGCCTTGTACAGATCTTTTAATGTTACAGGTGGGGTGCTCTCAATTTTCTTAACCAAAAAATAAAAAAATAAAAATAAAATCAAACTCATCTAATTTGGGTTCTATGACTTACCTGCAGCGGGTTCTACAATTCACATGGTTTAATTCGAGTTATATGTATGCTGGATCTCCAACTGCTTAGTTCATGCTTATGGCTGTCATACTCTGCTAGGATATCAAATAACTCCACTGATGCATATATTTATTGATGTACTTTTCGATTGAATTATCTTTGGAAATCATTGTCCTGTTAAATTCTTAGGATTGCCTTTGCATGACAGGCTATCAGCCACAATGCTGTCCTTAACCTCATCCAAGGTGGTCCAGTATAAGTTGCAGAAATGTGCTGCAAACAGACTGTCCTAATGCCATTATCTTCCCAAAACCTTTTCTTGCTATCCAAAGGGCAAAGGAAATGCCTTCACAGAATTCCTATCTGCCCTTCATTGCTTCAACAAACCAAATTCCTTATATGAGGATTCCTTTGTAAATCACCCATGCAAACAAAAACAAGCAACCTTCACTGCATGTGATTCTTTATGACAGTTGAATCCACAGAGAGTTATCTTGGTTCCCAAACCTATATAACCACTTGCCAATGAGTGCCCAATTGATGATTATTAAGTCCTTTATGCCTATATGACCATCGTCCTGATGATGGTATCCTTCCAATTAACCAAATGATAAGTATTTTGATCAATGACATTAAGTAAATTGGCAAATTTGAGAGAGCTTCCTTTCTTCATAAGAGTGAATATTCGACCTCATCATGACAGGTATTTGCTTTTCAATGCCGAATGTTTTCATTTCAAATCACTCTATCACCAAGTGGACTTACTAAACCTCATACATCACACATGAATTTTGAAAAGGAAAAAAAAATCTCCTGAGAAAGCAACATAACACCATTATATGGTTTAAATAGTTAAGTATTTATTCGAAAGTGCATGGGTAATGGTGTAGATAATTGCATTCTTTCCTTGATGACATATTAGCAATTTTCCATTTTGCATTGGAGGGGAATGCTCTCAAGGCCATAGAACTGACAGAACGGCTAGTGCATGACCTTTATTTTTCATGAACGGGGGAGCACGCCACTTAAAGTTTTATTAAATGGAGAAAAAGAGTGTATCAATTCAGAGGTGGAAAACAAAGAGCCCTCCCACCTCGATACAATACAAAACTATATCTACAATGCAGCAGAACAAAACCTTTAAAAAAAAAAAGCATCTGCAACACAAAACAAGTAACCACACCATCACCGGTATCCAAAACTTCTCAAAACCAAAAGCAAAACTACCCAAACATGGCATCTAACAGAAACACTCATGCCATAACTCGCCATCAGCCAACCAGAGACAGCAATAGAAGTTCAACCACAAAGTTGCCAAGAAATCACATACACTGCAAACCTTAGCCATCGTTTCACCTGACTGGTCTAAGAGCAAACTGCCTCTAATGTCGCTGGGGAAATTCTTCATGTTCCGCACAAATCTATATCCTTCCACACCACTTATTTTGGTTTTTGAATCATCTTTGCTAAGACATCTGCTACTAAATTGTTCTCGTGAGGCTATCCGACATTGGTTCTTTGCTCATTGGCTGGACTTGGACATGTCACTTGACTGACTTCGTCTAGCTTTCTCTGCAGCATCCTTATCTGCTGCCATTCAGGGCTAGAATGATGAATGACTCTTGCCTGCAATGCTCAGACTAAGTCATTTAGGTATACAAATAGATTGGTGTTCCAGCAAGGAAGAGGTTCCAGACTCCTGGATATGCACTGCAGTATTCGAACTCCTAGCAAATTTTCAACCTCATAGCCCAGACCTTCAGATCGGGCCAGGACCTGCTGCAGAAAAACAAGAATTTGCATTTTGATCTCTCAAGCCTTCATTTTGTTGAGCTTGTTTGCTCTAGAAAATGGTGAGGGAATCTTTATGAATTATACTCTTGCCCTTCAACGGAAAGCAATATTCACCTTAACTTTCATGGCAGCACAGAAGCTCTGGAGTCTGCTGAGGCCAAGTTGACACCATTTGGTAATGTGGACAAATATGTGGAGAAACTGGAAATACATCTTATACTAATTTTCTCTCTTCTAAGTTTCTAGCTATATTCTTTTATTTACCACAAACCAACATATGGGCGTGTCCAATATGTGGGAATTGATTTCTACATCCCACTCTCATATATTGCAGCATCCTTTCCTTGAGTTTGGATTGCTAAATGACAGACATATATTGGACCTATATTGCGCAAACTGAAAATCTGAGAACCTATGCATATTTCTGGGCTAAGGATCATATAATTCATCTTTAATACCGACTGTTTGTTTGATTTGTGTAGCTTAGATAACAACATTTAGGATACTTGATCACATGCAGTAATTTAAAGATTGATAGTGTTGGCTGATACTATCTATTTCGCTGGTTGGCAACACAAGTTAGGAGGGAATTCTCCGAAGTCAAGAGTCTTATTGTAGAATGGGCCCAAGTTCATGGGGCAATTCAGGGGATTTTCTAAGGGTTTTCTTTGATGTTTTGGGATGATTGTAGAATGGGCCCAAACCTTCTCACTTTCGCCCTTTAAAATGCAATTAGTGTGGAGAAATCGTATGTGATTGTACAGTGATCTACCGATTGTTCACACTCTTTCTTTTTGGTTTTTGAATGTATTACTTGTATTATAGGACATTTGAATATATATTATTTCATTTTGGATAAATAATTGTATCACTTCTGTTAGACAATGTATAATTTAGGCCTCTGTACACTGGAGACTTATTGTGCATACTTGTTTTTTTGTAGCGTTTTCAGTAATCATATCTCCTTTAACATCACTCGAAGTTCCATTGAAAAGTTCCATCACTTACCCAATTTTCCCTTGGACAACGATACATTCCCCTAATACATTCTATATTTCCTATGCAATGCTTTTATATTTTTGTGTTCAAAGGGTGTGATACAGGCATTGATACCAGTAGTTGAAAACACTGGTCATGTATTTTCAATTAATGCTTATGTCCAGTTAATGCTTTTATTTATCTATTTATCATCTGGTTTTCTGTCGTGCATGCATGTCGCAAATAGGATTGTCTTTCATATCAAACAAGAAATAAATATCTTGAGAAAGGATGCAGAGCTATCAAGATTATCTGAGGCATTTAATATCCTTAAATGTGGTAGACATGTACAGGATATGAACCTTTCATCTATTTGGCCCTATTGTGGATGGAGCCAAAAATCACATTAATTGGTGATCTTGGCTCATGATAGATTCTTGAGGACTAAAATTGGTCTGTTGGTTGTTCATTTGGATTGGGTCATTGGCGGCACTGCTTGCTCAGGGAAATGTGGGTGGTGCTGCTCCCTAAGGGCCTTACCCTTCTATTTTCTGGGGCTTTGCCCTTCTTTGGTTTTGCGCAGCTCTGTTTACGTTTCATTGCTCAGTGGAATCTCGGGATGTTATGTTTTTTGGAATCAGAGTCGCTAGAGAATGTGGTTTTTATGTGGATTTTGCTGGAGTTCTCCTCTCAGGGCCTGTGTTGGAGGCGAGATGGTTTCTATTTTTGACTGGTGGCGCTGTCTATTTGATGTGGTGTGATTGTAGGTTGTGGCTGAATGGCGCGCAAGTCTAGGCTGCTGCTGAGAATTATTTTGGGTGTTTCTTGAGCCCTTTTGCCGCTGCCCGGCCTCCATAGTTTTGGGCGCTTTTGGGTAGTGGTTGGTGTGGTTTAGTTTGTTGTGTTGTCTTTTTGATCCTCGATTAGATTTCTCTTGTTATTTTGTGGATATATATAATAAGTGGGTCCTGTTCGTTTTTGTCGTGCCTACTCCAAAATCAGCCATTTTGCCATTTAACAAAATTACAGGTGGTGAGCTCCCACCTTTCTATTAAAAAATAAAAATAAATAAATCTTCAGTACTACAAATAGGCAGTTGTCAAAAAGTCCAAGAAATGGTTGACTTTCAATGATAAAATGCCTTATTGATGGCTATGATCATATGCTGGTTTTATTTTTATTGTAAGGTCTGTATAGTCTATCCAAGATATGGTATGATAGATGAATAGTTCAGATCTTGTGTATGCGTGTGCCCCCATGCCTTGAATTTAAGTGCTTGATAACTAACACTTTTAGATACTAGCATTTAGCACTGTATAATTTCTCAAACATCTATTCAGGAAGAAAAGCTGGGATTTGAGCAAGTTGGATCAACCAATCAATTGATTGACGTCCAGTGGTTTGAGTGGAGAATTTTTAGTCAAAAGATTGGTAAGACTTTTGAAAGTAATTACTATGAATGGCCTTAGGGGGTTCGGTTGTACTTCATACTCTTTCATCTTCTTGTGAATTGGTAGGACGGGCCTTCACCATTTTCTTTGAAAGCTTTCCTCAACAGCTAAATGATGCTGATGTTTGAACTTACTGCCAATAGGCAGATCCAGTTTGTTCCATTCTCCCTATCTCTTGGTGTAGTATATGCATGGTTCGTGGTGCAAGCTTCCATCATGGGAGAATGGTTCTCAAAGAACAGCAATGTCTAAAGGCTAGCTAGGTAGGCTATGTATGTGTTCATTTCTTCTTGTGATTTTGTCAGGTGTGCCTTGTCTTTCTTAACTGGTTGAATGAATTTGTTTCGTAATGTTGTTCAAATTATCTCCTCCTTGTTGTTGTTGTTGTTGTTGATGATGATGATGATGATGATGATGATGATGATAATGATGATGATGTTACTGCTGTCATTGCCAGGTTTTGGTCTGTCACAACTAAAGCATACGGTGTATGAAGAGAGTAGTAGCAACTTCACCACTGATTTGGATGAAACATACCATAATTGGATTAATTATCCTTTAAATTTTATTTTTATTTTTAAAAAAAGAGAGGAACATTTCATGTTTTAGTTACTCTGTTTTCTTTATTTTCTTCCTCTAGATACAAATTGAAGATTGCAAATCTATTATTTAATTCAATCAAGTGAATGTTGTCCAATGTAGAGAAAGAAGGGCTAGACCGGTATGTTTGTTTCACACTATTTAAAACTGGTGGTGACTCTTCCAACATACATATGGCATTGTTGTACTGCAATCCAGACTGTGCAAAATCAATGACATAATTGTAAATAGATCATTACCAAACCATTCAACTGATGAGTTGATAAACCATTTTATTTTTCATTTGAATTTGGATCACTCACCATTTTACTTTTAACCATCCATTTGTTAGCCATTGATTGGATGATTATGATTGTTTGATCAGTGCTATTTTAGTTATGTGCTCCATCCACAATGGGACCTACAATCTGCATGGTTTGGATACATTACGTCAGGGCCACATACAAGATGGATGAGTCACCATCATTTTTTTAAATGGTGTAAAGCTAGCCTGATGCTATCAATACATTAGACCCAAGCCTGCTCATAAGAGCCTAAACTTTAAGACCCAACCATCAGACGCAACACCTCTACACTAATCCACAATTAGGGAATCGACACTACAAATCCCTAAATAGGGATTCTAAACTCAAAAATTCCCAATACACAAATCATTGCACAATGTTACTTGAAGGATTAAAAAATGCCAAAAAATGCACAAATTGATATGAATAAGAAAGGGGGGGGGGGGGGGGGGGGGAGAGAGAGAGAGAGAGAGAGAGAGAGAGAGAGAGAGAGAGAGAGAGAGAGAGATACCTGATGTTGCAGCAAAATGCTCCTTGATGTGCGGTAGATCGAGTGGAGAGAGATACCGATGTTGCGGTACAGAGGACCGAGGAGATAGATAGAGAGAGAGGACTAGGGTTTTAAGAGAGAGAGAGAGAGAGAGAGAGAGAGAGAGAGAGAGAGAGAGAGAGAGTGATGCGGACACAAGCGCATTCAAGGTGTACCAACGAAGAAAGCGTCAACCACAAGTGCCGTCCTTGTGGATAGGCGACTATTGAGAAGCTGAAGACCTTTCACATGTGATTGGACATATAGAAGACCCCACTCAGGGAAGACACATGTGAAGGAAGATTGGAGAAAGAAGACCGAGCGCCCGAACTTTGCCGCACTTATGTTATTTGCACGTTTTTGCTTAGTTAGGGGTCTTTTAGTAATTTTATGTCTTTATTAGGGGTCTTTTAGTAATGTTATGTCTCTACTTGCTTATTTTAGGGGTATTTTAGTACTTTCATGTCTTTATTTGCTTATTTAAGTGGGTTAAAGCCCTAGATACGAATTTCAACTATTGATTAATGAAAAGCAAACCCTTTGGTTGCCTCCTTCCTCTCTTCTCTCTAATGGTGCTTCTTCTCTTCCCTTGATCTTCCTCTTCTAATTTCTTCTTGTGCCCTTCCAACTTCTTTCAAGGTAATTTTTTCCTTCTTCTATTTTTCAGTTTTGGATATTCCTTCTTCGATCAAAATCTTGAGAACCGATCTAAACCCTAAACCCCAAATTCTCGAAATCCTAATCCGAAAAAAAACTTCTTGGTTCTTCGGACTAGTGATCTTCATTGATCGATTGGTGTGACCATGCAAGATCGGGAGGTCTCATCCTCACGGATCCAACCTAAGTAATAATTGAATGTCATACTCCATGGTTGTGATGATGGCCCGCTCCATTGCATGTTTCCTTTATGATTTTCTCAATTATGATGATTACTACTAAATTTTAGATCATTTATTCCTTTTATTTCCATTGTTTAATTATGTTCATGAGCATGCATCATAATTAGGGGCATCTCTACGTCAAATTTGGTATCAAAGCATAGGCTTGCATGGTTTTTGTCTAGATCGAGTTATCAAATTAGGGTTTTGATTTTTAGGTTTAATTTTGGAAAGTTCCAGATTTAAAAGTTTTCAATTTTAGAAACTTTCCAGATTTCCCATTTAGAAAGTCTCAGTTTAGAAACTTTCAGATTTAGAAACTTTCCAGATTTAGAAAGTTTTCAATTTTAGAAAGTTCCTATTCCTATAAATTTTTAGATTTGAGTTGTTTCCGTTTCAACTTAATTGTGTCGGTTCATAGTAGTTTTGCATTCATCGCATTCATCTCTTGAAGTCATAACACCTAGTAGTCGAGTTGGGTAGAGTTTGGTTCAAGTCTTCATTGTATGCCCACGAGAAGAGGTAGAGGTTTTCGACTTCAACCTACCATGAATAACGAGCAGTTATCTGAGCAACTTGCTCAATTGATACAAAAGATAATCGCCCACAGAAGCGGGTCAAAAGCGTGAGTTCACCTTTAGAAACCAAATTACCACTACCATGACTAAGGTCGAGCAACTAGAGAGCGTCCCAAAAGGAAAATTCAGTTGTAGGGTATGATGCGCACTCCCAGTGGGAGGAATCATTGAAGAACGCTACTGCCACACGTGGTGGTAGTGAGGATAGAGATCGTGGTAATGGTCGTGGTGTGGTGCGAGAGGCACGAGCCACATGTGATCATCAAGACCGCTATGATCCAGATGAGCATGCGATGAAGAGTGTGAGAGTTGAGGCCCCGAGTTTTGATGGGCGCTTGGATCCCAAGGCATTCCTTGACTGGGTTGCTGACATGGACCACTACTTTGAGTGGTATGGCATGTCGGAAAATCGTCAAATGCGGTTTGCTAAGATGAAGCTTGTGGGTCAAGCCAAGCTCTTTTGGACCAACACCGAGCGTAGGATAGAGAGAGTTGGTAGAGCCCCTATCACACATTGGTATGAGATGAAAGAGAAGTTGAAGGAGTACCTTCCTCTCTCATACCTTCAGAAACTCCTTGACCAATGGCAATCCTTACGCCAAGGGTCAATGTCTGTCGCTGACTACATCGCTAAATTTGAAGAGTATATGATGCGATGTGATATCCGAGAAGACCCTCTAGTAACGCTCTCGTGTTTCAAGACGGGCCTTTGTGCGGATCTTCAAATGCTTGCAGCTTTGACTGCCCTTTAACGGACTTGGATGAAGCATATCAGTCGTGCAGGGAGTTAGAGCAATATCTGAAGGCTCCTGTCATTCGTCGTTTTGAGTCCCGAGACTCCAGTGCTAGATCTAGTTCCCAGGAAACTAGACCTAATATTGGTAGTCAACCTAGGGCACAGGCGACCATTCCGCCTAGGCCTAGGGAGGACAAGGGCAAAGGGGTTCTTGGTGCCGGTCCTAGTAACATGAGCCAAGTGAGGTGCTATGAGTGTGGCAATCTTGGTCACATGTCTAATCAGTGTTCTACGAACAGCGGTGGGAGAACCTTAGTTATAGGCGAGTCCCACGAGGGTGATTATGAAGTTGAAGAGTATCACCCTGAAAGAGGACTTACTGATGAAGAAGATGGAGAAGCAACGCTTGCAGTAGTCAGGCGTGTACTAGCTCAGTCTAGAAGTTGTGTTGACTGGCGTCGAAGCACTATCTTCTATACTATTGTCAAGTGTGGTGAAAAGAATTGTAAGGTGATAGTGGACAGTGGAAGTTGTCAGAATGTGATTTCCACTAGCACCTTAGATCGCTTAAAACTGAAATCCACACCTCATCCAGACCCGTATAAAGTTTCTTGGGTTGACAAGACATCCCTACCTCACCCCCAGAATGTCTAGTCCCCATCGAGTTTGGGTCATACAAAGAGTCCCTGTGGTGTGATGTTTTACTGCATGGATGTGGGACATGTTATCCTAGGTAGACCGTGGCTATTCGATAATGATGTCACGATCTTTGTACGTTCAGAATACGTGTACTTATATGTATAACGGTAAAAGATCAAACTTAATCCCATGCTACCCGAGAATACACTAGGGAAGAAGAAGGATGAGAAGGCAAATGAGCTGAGGAATGGGGAAATCCAAACCTAATTCTCTACATATAATCAATGTAGAGTTTGAAAAAGAGGGTAAGGAGGATTATGGTGTATGCCCTTGTGGTAGAGATTACACCCGAGGTTCCATTAGAGTTGCCCCGTGAGGTGACTCGGTCTGAAGGAATACAATGTATTTCCTCGAAGACTTACCGAATGAGTTGCCACCTATGAGGGACATACAACATGCCATTGATCTTGTCCCAGGGTCTACTTTACCGAACCTTCCTCACTACTGATGAACCATGCAGAGCATGCAGAGTTGAAGAAGCAAGTTGATGAGCTTCTACAAAAGGGTTTCATCCAAGAGAGTATGAGCCCGTGTGCCGTGCCTGCATTGTTGACGCCAAAGAAAGACGACACGTGGCGCATGTGTGTGGACAGCCGTGTCATAAATAAAATTACTGTTAAGTATAGGTTTCCTATACCTAGACTTGATGATATGCTTGACATGATGGCCAGGTCCACGATATTCTCTAAGATAGACCTCAAGAGTGGATATCACCAAATCCGTATACGCCCAGGAGATGAGTGGAAGACGACGTTTAAGACGAAAGATGGGCTGTATGAGTGGTTGGTCATGCTTTTCGGCTTGACTAACGCACCTAGTACTTTCATGCGAGTAATGACACAAACTTTGAGGCCGTTCATGGAAAAATTCCTAGTGGTGTACTTTGACGATATTCTTATTTATAGTACCACTAAGGAATCACACCTTGAACATTTAAAGAAGGTCTGTAGTGTCCTTAGGAAGGAAAAATTATATGCTAATCTTAAGAAATGTGCATTCATGTCTAGCTAAGTTGTGTTCTTAGGATTTATAGTGTCATCTGAAGGGATGCGCGAGATCCTGAAAAAGTCAGGGCCATAGTTGAGTGGCTAGAACCAAGGAACATTCATGAGGTGCGTTTCACGGCTAACAACTTTTATCTTCGGTTCATTAGGGGTTTTAGCACGATCATGGTTCCCATTACCGAGTGCATGAGAAAGGGAGAGTTCGTGTGGTCTAAAGCCGCAGTCAAGGCTTTTAAAGAAATTAAGGGCAAGATGGTGGAAGCTCCTGTCATGCGTCTACCTGACTTTTCTAAAGTCTTTGAAGTAGCGTGTGATACGTCTGGTGTCGGTATAGGTGGAGTGTTGAGTCAAGAAAGACACCCAGTAGCCTATTTCAGTGAGAAACTGAATGAGGCAAAATAAAAATACTCCACTTACGACAAAGAATTTTATGCGGTAGTGCAATCCCTGAGACATTGGCGACACTATCTCCTACCGCAAGAATTCGTTTTGTTTTCTGACCATGAGGCTTTGAGATATTTGCATTCTCGAAGAAACTCAACCCAAGGCATGCCAAGTGGGTAGCGTTTCTTCGGGAATATTCGTTGTTTTGAAACACAAGGCCGGGTTGAAAACAAACCACGGATGCCCTTAGTAGGAGAGTGGCATTGCTCAACTCTTTGAGTGTAGAGGTAGTCGGATTTGAGCAAGCGAAAGATGAGTACCCCATATGTCCCTGATTTTGGGGGTACTTACGCGTCGCTCTCTAGTGACCAAAGATATTATGGGTGAATATGTTCTTAAAGATGACTTTCTTTTCAAGGGAGACAGACTTTGTATTCCCGTGTATGTCCCTTCGTGAATTCCTCATCCTGGGAGCTTCATTCGGGAGGGATAGTGGCCATTTTGGTCGTGATAAGACCATTGCCCTTATGGAAGATCGTTTCTATTGGCCAAGTCTCAAGCGAGACGTAGCCAAAGTTTTAGGGCAGTGTCGAACATGTCGGTGCAAAGCAAAGAAAGCAAAATACCGGGCTGTACACAATTGCTGCCACATGCTTCGTGGCAGGACATTAGTATGGACTTCGTGCTTGGGCTTCCCAAGACTATAAAAAAGCACGATTCCGTTTTTGTCGTTGTGAACCGTTTTTCTAAAATGGCGCATTTCCTCCCATGTTTGAAGATGTCGGATGCGTCTCATGTTGCTCGTCTCTTTTTTGATGGTGTGGTGCGTCTCCATGGGTTACCTAAAACCATAGTGTCTGATCGTGATGTTCGATTTACTAGCTATTTTTGGAAGACACTGTCGCACATTATGGGAACTCGTTTGCAATTTTCTACTGCTTACCACCCACAAACAGATGGTTAAACTGAAGTGGTAAACCGTAGCCTTGGAAATCTTCTACGTTGTCTAGTGGGTGAACATGTTAAGACTTGGGACCTAATTTTACCAACTGCTGAACTTGCTTATAATGGGTCAGTTAATAGATCTATAGGGTTGAGTCCTTTTGAAATTGTAAGTGGTTATAAACCTAGAATGCCCATAGATCTCTTACCCATGTCTGTTACCCAAAGGTCTTCTGAGTCAGCCGATGCATTTGCACGCCATATTCATGATTTGCATACACATATTAGACAGCGGTTAAATAAGAGCAATGATGATTATAAAGTTTCAGCTGATTCTCATCGTAGAATGCAAGAATTTCAAGAAGGAGACTGTAATGGTGCGAATAAGGCCAGAGCGATTCCCTCAAGGATCTGCTAAAAAATTACAAGCGCGTAGTGCTGGACCATTCAAGATATTACAAAAGATTGGGTCCAACGCGTATCGAATTGACCTTCCACCTGAAATGAGCATTAATCTAACTTTTAATGTGGAAGATCTAGTCCGTACCCATACTCTCATTGTTGATACATCGTCCCTTTCATGGCCTTTTTCTGAGTTTGCTACTCAACCCCTTCCACCACTTCCTCCACCCATTACCCATAAAGAAGAAATTGAGGAAATCTTAGATGACGAGATAGTATCCACGAGAGACGGAAGTTTCCAAAGGTATCTTGTCAAGTGGAAGAACAAACCATCGTTTGAATCTACGTGGCTGTCGGGCGACGCATTGCAGGGTATTGATCCAGATCTGCTAGAGCGCTACAAAAGTTTCAACTCGTCGGAGTCGAGTTTTTCTCATCCGAGGGGAATTGATGCGGACACAAGCGCATTCAAGGTGTACCAACGAAGAAAGCGTCAACCACAAGTGCCGTCCTTGTGGATAGGCGACTATTGAGGAGCTGAAGACCTTTCACATGTGATTGGACATATAAAGACCCCACTCGGGAAGACACATGTGAAGGAAGATTGGAGAAAGAAGACCGAGCGCCTGAACTTTGCCGCACTTATGTTATTTGCGCGTTTTTGCTTAGTTAGGGGTCTTTTAGTAATTTTATGTCTTTATTAGGGGTCTTTTAGTAATGTTATATCTTTACTTATTTTATGGGTATTTTAGTACTTTCATGTCTTTATATGCTTATTTAAGTGGGTTAAAGCCCTAGATACGAATTTCAACTATTGATTAATGAAAAGCAAACCCTTTGGTTGCCTCCTTCCTCTCTTCTCTCTAATGGTGCTTCTTCTCTTCCCTTGATCTTCCTCTTCTAATTTCTTCTTGTGCCCTTCCAACTTCTTCAAGGTAATTATTTCCTTCTTTCTATTTTTCAGTTTTGGATATTCCTTCTTCGATCAAAATCTTGAGAACCGATCTAAACCCTAAACCCCCAAATTCTCAAATCCCTAATCCGAAAAACTTCTTGGTTCTTCGGACTAGTGATCTTCATTGATCGATTGGGTGTGACCATGCAAGATCGGGAGGTCTCATCCCTCGCCGGATCCAACCTAAGTAATAATTGAATGTCATACTCCATGGTTGTGATGATGGCCCGCTCCATTGCATGTTTCCTTTATGATTTTCTCAATTATGATGATTACTACTAGAATTTTAGATCATTTATTCCTTTTATTTCCGCTGTTTAATTATGTTCATGAGCATGCATCATAATTAGGGCTGTCGAGTTTTTGTTATATATATATATATATATACAGGGACCATCTTGTGCATTTAAAACCGATTGGCCCCATCGGTCGGCTAATGCCCTTTTTCTTGTAGTGTAACATTCTCTTGTTGGCTCTTATTGCTATTTGTATTTCATATCCATATTTTAGCTTCACTTGAATATTGGATTTAGAAAAAATAAAATAAAATTGTAGGGCAACTTACTCCATGTGATGGTTGATTATGGGCTCATGTGGGCAAATTTACGTATCCCCAAAGTGTTTTTTGTGGGTTCTTGACCAATCAATCATCTTCCGACTATGTGAGATTTTTCTAGTTATATGCTTCAGCTAGGAAATCCTTTTCTTTTCCCTATTTTTTCTAAACATCTTATTTATTTATTTATTATTATTATTTATTTATTTTATCTCCCTGTCATTTCTTTTCCCACTTTTAGATGCAGTTGTATTCTCTGCTTTACGTGTAATGTAGACACAGCTATTGAATGACCAAAACTGTGCGTGCTACTTTGGAGGCTCACAATTCCGATAGTTATAATTTTTTATAATTCTAACTCATAATGGGGCTTGGTAATCCTCCTCTACTTTCATTCATCAATATTAATTTCTAGTAAAAGAATTCTCGTGTTTGTTGAGATTGCATTCGGATGCACAATTGACTTAGAATTGTGAAGCATTGATTCAATCATAGATAAGATAGAATTTTAGTTTCATGTTATTACATATGAGGTCCAAAATACCAATCGAACATGTAGCTGATAAATTCCATTCTTCGACAAAAGTGTTTATGTTTATGTTTATGGTTTTTTTTTTTTTAAAATTTTTTTATGTAAACTTTTTGTCCCACAAAATGATAGCAAATTAAAAATTGATTTTGAAAATTCCAAAGTATGCGTCTTAAATATGTAAGGTATGTGTGTCTTAAATATGTACAACAATAAAAAGTTACCTATAAATTATCAATCATTCCACAATGCTCAATTGCTCAAGAGAGGCAGGTACACCCTTCTTCCCCCACTAATAACAGAAGAAGATTTGAGTTCTTTAATCCAAGTATGCCCTTTGTTTATTATTTCCTCTAGAAATTGGGTGTCTTCTAAAAAGCCTTAGCTACCTTCCAACATTTGATCATTGTAACCACATCAATATCAGTCTTCAAGAAACAGGTAGCAAATCAAGAATCCTTGTTTCAACTCACTTGAAAAATGATTGTACTTACTTTGATAGACTGGTACGTTGTCCTCCATGCCATGTGCCTTTGATGTTGCTTGGGGCAGATGTTTTTAGCTGTGATAGTGCATTATTCCACAACCTGCAATTGCTTACACCTCTCAATACTCCTCCAAGTGTTGTAATCGCAAGCGGAAGACTGCTGTATTCTTTGACAACCTCCCTTGCCAATGGTGTGCAAGGTAGGGTCATCAACCATATCACTTGCTTTCTCTTCAAGTAGCTTACATGATTCATCATTTGAGAAATGTTAACTTGGTGTGGTGCCATTACGACCCTCTAAAACTTCCCTTTATTGCAGAGCTCTGCAATAATATTCGCCTTCTCTTTCGCCCGCTTTCTTATACCATAACATCAAATTGGACTCAGACAACCTAAGCATCTCTTGTTTTATCATGTTTCCATGCAAACATCTCGCTCTAGCCACAACAGAACTTTTTCACTTTCTTCTTCATCGGCAAAGCAGCCTATCCTAAACAATCTTCCTTGAGAGGAGTCCATGGGAACTTTTCAATTTTGATGAGAATTGAAAAACCACCGCTTCCATTGCCTATTTAAGAACTAAAAGCATCATAAACAAAACCAGTGAGAACAAATTGTGAATTATTTTTCATGACCAATATTAACAAGTTGTTTATGGATTGAGTGGAAAAGGGATGTATGAAATTCATTCCATTCCTCTGTGCATGTCTGTGATGGGTCATCCAAGGTTGCTAGATTTGGTTCTCACTGACAAATCGAGCTTTTTAAAAGAAAAAAAAAAGGATTTGTGGTTCATGAATAAAAATGCCAGTTGTGTTCTGTGATAAAAGTTTCTTGTCTTTCTTGGATCAGTCAAAATGCCAAATATCTCTTCGCATGAAAGGCCAAACTGTTTTACTTGGTAATAGTAAATCATGAGGTATTATACACCTATCAAAACAAAGAATCACAAGGTATTATATAATGTTAGTCCGTGAGATTGTATAATATGTCTTGGCATTCAATTTTTAACAAAAGGCTTATGGTTTCATCATCCAAAATGTTGATAAGATGGGACTCAATGGGAATGGCCCATGCACCAAAACCCCCCATTGGAAATCCTACTAATGGAATATTTAGCCTTCTATTGGATAATGAGAACTTTTGGCCACCTATTTTTGATGGGTTTATGATTTTTCTGTCTGTGTGATTTTTGTTGGAGTTAAAATACAACATATATCGAGTAAAAATCAACTTTTCACTTTTCAAGTGTAAAATCTTGTTCCACAGTGGATATGGAGGAGTGCATCATAAATCATACTTTGTAGAGAAAAACAATGAGATTGGAATGTTTCAGAAGATTGGGCAATTTTGTGCACTCTAGATATGTAGTGAACAGTTATAGTTGTTTGAGGCATTGATGAACATCTAAACAATTAAGAATCTTAGGCGTAGCACGTGAAACATGAGGAGCCATTTGTTACTTTGAGCGAGAATGCTAAAAATCAATGTCGTGCTTGTGGGGAATAGTTTGACTCTTTCCTAAGTATGGGATCTACTTTGGAATGAAACTATATATATATATATATATATTAGTTGGAAGGCAAGAAAAAGAATTATATTACCATTTAGATTGGGCAGAGTGAAAAAGATTACAAGAAAGGAAAATGAAAGACAAAAGATAGCAGCCCATATCCTGAGCCAGGAGAAGAGAGAGAAAAAAAAAACAACACTAAATTGCCCACATCCCAGGCCAGGAAAAGAGAAGAAAGCCTGTACGCCGGTGCAGTGAGTGGAGGCGTCACTGCTGTTAGACAACACAGTTTACGCCCCTGTAAAATGGAAACTTATTGTGCATATTTGTTTTTGTAGTGTTTTGAGTTCTAAGTGTGTAATAATCTTTTAATATCTCTTGATGTTTCATTGAAAGGTTCCATCACTTTCCTAGACATTGATACATTCCCAGATACATGTGATATTTCCAATGCACTATCGATATGTTTTTGTGTCCAAAGGGTGCGATACGGGCATAAAACACTGTCACATGTTTCTCACGGGTTTTCAATTAATGTTTATGTCCAATTTGCACTTAAAAAAAATCTTTTATCATCCAATTTTCATTGTGCATGCATGCCTCAAAGAGTTCATGTCAAACAAGAAATAATATCTTGAAAAAGAATGTGCTATCAAGATTATCTGAGTTAAGCTACGAAGCATTAATATCCTTAAATGTGGTAGACATGTACAAGGTTTCCTTTCATCTATTTAGCCCTGGTGTGGATGCGGTAAAGACTCACATCAATTGGTGATCTGGTCCATGATAGATTCTTGCAGACTACAAATGGACGATAAGGAAAAAGCCCAAACAGTGGTTGACTTCATTGGTAAAATCCCTTATTGATGGCTACAATCATATGTTGGTGTTGTTTTTATTGTGAGGTCTATGGTCTGTACAAGACAGGGCACGATCAATGAATAGTCCAGATCCTGTGCATATGTACCTCATGCCTAGGAATTAAGTGCTTGGTAGCTGACAATTAGGTACTAGCATTTAGCACTGGATAATTTTTTCAAACATCAATTCGGGAGGAAAAGATGGTGATTTGAGTCAGTTGGATTGACCAATCAGCTGGTTGATCTGCAGTGGTTTGAGAAGGGCATTTCTAAAGATTGGTAGGACTTATGGAAGTAATTATTATGAATGGCCTTAGGGGGGCAGATGGTACTTCGTACTCTATATCTTCTTGTGAATTGGCAGGATGGGCATCCACCATTTTCTTTGAAAGCTTTCCTCAACAGCTAAATGATGATGGTGTTTGAACTTACTGCCAACAGGCAGTTCTAGGTTGTTCCATTCTCCTGGTTTCCTTTGGGCTATATACATGGTTAGTGGTGTAAGCTTCTGTCATGGGAAAATAGTTCTCGAAGGCCTGCAATGCGTAAAGGCAAGCTGGGTAAGCCATGTATGTGTTCATTTCTTCTTGTCATTTGGTCAAGTGTGCCTTGTCTTTCTTAATCTGGCCAAATGAATGTGTTTGGTAATGTCTTTCTTAATCTTCTCGTTGTTGTTGTTGTTGTTGTTGATGACGATATTGCTGCTGCTTGTATTGTCAGGTTTCGGTCTGCCACAACTGAAACATATGGTATATCAAGAGAGAAGTAGCAACTTCACCATTGTTTTAGATGAAACACACCATAATTTGATTAATTATCCTTTAATTGAACAAAAAGAGGAACATTTCATATTTTATTTACTCTGTTTTCTTTCTTTTCTTCCTAGAGATACAAATTGGGGATTGCAAATCAACCATTTAATTCAAGCGTGGCAAATGTGGCTAAGGAGTTCCGTAGTGCCATAAGGTAGAGAAAGAAGGGCTAGACTTGTATGTTAGTTCGCACCATTTAAAAATGGTGTTGACTCTTCCAATGTACATATGGCATAGTTGTATTGCAATCTGGACTGTGCAAATCAATGACGTAACTGTGGATGGATCATAACAAAACCATTATGCTGACGAGATGGTAAACCATCTTATTTTGCATTTGAATTTGGATCACTCATTATTTTATGTTTAACCATCCATTTGTTAGCCACTGATTAGATAATTAGGATTGTTTGGTCAGTGTCATTTTAGTAATATGCTCCATCCACAATGGGAGGCACAATCTGCATGGTCTTGATAGCATTACATCAGTGCCACATACAAGATGGATGACTCACCACCAATTTTTTAAATGTTGCAAAACTAACATTAGAGTTTAGCCCATGAAAAATGCCCCCACAATCAAAGAAAACAACACTTTCTTGTTAGCTCTTATTGCTTTTTGTATTTCATATCCATATTTTAGGTTTACTTGAATATCTGATTTTGGAAAAAAAAATAAAAAATTTGTAGGGCAAGTTAATCTATCAGCAATACCTCATCTTAATCATGCTATGGTTGATCACGGGTTTGTGTGGGCTAATTTATGCATCCCCAACACTAAAGTGTTGTGTGTGGGTGCTTGACCAGTCTGACTATGTGAGATTTTATAGTCATATGCCTCAGCTAGGAAATCCTTTTCTTCTCTGTTTTTTCTAAACATCCTTTTCTTCTTCTTCTTCTTCTTCTTTTTATCTCCCTGCCATTTCTTTGAAATCGTAATTCTCATCCAGTTTCCTTTTGCCGAACCAAAGATCATTTAATGTTGATTTTTTTTTTTTTCTGTCTTTTCTTCTTTTAAATTCAGTTGTAGTCTCTGCTTTACGCATGATGTAGACACATTAGCTATTGAATGACCAAAATTGTAAGTGTTGCTTTGGAGGCCCACAATTCTAATAATTGATCATTTTTCTAATCCTAACTGATAATGGATCTTGGTAATCCTCCTTTATTTTCATTCAGCAATGTTAGTTTCTAGTAAAGGAATTCTCATGTTTGTTGAGATTGCGTTTGGATGCACAACTGATTTAGAATTGTGAACATTGATTCATCAAAGATAGAATTTTAGTAGCATGCTTCATTATTCATAACGAGGAGGTAGGCCCCATTGCAGTTACATTTGGGATCTAAAAATCCAATTGAACATGTAGCTGATAAACTCCATTATCAGTAACAATATGATATGTTCCATTCTTCAATAGAAGTGGTTATGTTCTCTCTCTCTCTCTCTCTCTCTCTCTCTCTCTCTCTCTCTCTCTCTCTCTCTCTCTCTCTCTTTCTTTCTTTCTTTCTTTCTTTCTTTTTATTTATTTATTTATTTTTATTTTTTTTTTTTTTTAATTTACCACAAAATAACGGAAAATTAAAATTTTATTTTGAAAATTCTGAAATGTGTCATAAATATGTACAACAATAAAAAGTTACAAATATATAAATTATCAGTCAAGGCTCAACTACTCAAGAGTGTAGGTACACTAATAACAAACAAGAAGATTCAGTTCTTTAACCCAAGTATGCCCTCTATTAATTATTTCCTTAGATATCCAGTGTCCTTTAAACAGCCTTTACCTCTTTCGTGTTTTTGTTTGTTCGTATGTTTTTTTTTTAAGTTTTTTTTAATTTTTAATTTTTTTACATGCACTCACTCTCCACACACACTCACACCTCAGTGGAATTTCACCACAATGGGTACTCGAACCCATGTGATGAAACTCTTGTGAGTCTACCACCAAGGCATGAGTGAGGACCCAGCCTTTACCTCCTTACAACATCTGATCATTGAATCCACGTCAATATCATAGTCTTCGGGAAACAGTGAGCATAACAAGAAGCTTGGTTTCAACTCAATAGGAAAATGGTCGTAGCTGACTTTGATAGACTAACATGTTGTCCTCCATGGCATGCCTTTGATTTCACTTGGGGTAGACGTTTTCAGCTGTCAAAGTGCATTATTTAACACCTTCTGATTGTGTACACATCTCAATACCCTTCTAAGTGTTGCAATCACAAGTGGAAGGCTCCAGTATTCTTTGACAACCTCCCTTACCAATGGAGTGCAAGGTAGGGTCATCGCCCGCTTTATCTTTGAATAGCTTCCACAATTCATCATTTTAGAGCACATCCACCTTGATGTTAACTTGGGATGGGGTCTTCCCTTTATCGCAGTGCTCGACAACATAAACATCTCTTGCTTTCTCCTGCTTCCATATGAACATCTTGCTCTAGCCAACTTCTTCGCTTCTTCTTCATCAGCAGTAGCCCATGCCAACCAATCTTTACCCTAGAGGAGTGCATGGCCACTTCTCAATTTTGATGAGAATTGAAAAACCACTGCTTCCATTGCCTATTCAATAACAATTAGCATCATAAGTGAGTCACTGTAAGAAAATTATGCTGAACAAATGATTGAGACCATTGCTATCTGTGGATAGATTAAGAACATTGGAAAGAAAATTTCAATTGGCTCACGTTCAACTCTAAGAATCAATGGTCAAGATTATTATTGAAACACGAATATGGGACAATAGCTTGTTTCTGGCAGAAGTGAGAATATTAACGGTTCGAACCATCAAATCATGTCATCATGTGATCAGCAAAACAAACTCCAACATACTTTAGGAAAAGATTTAGTGCTCCTATTGCCACATCTTTGTCCATTGAGTGTGGACGGGAATTCTTGAGCATGTTTCTTTCCTAACAAATTTTATGGAGGGAATCAAAGATTCAAATGTGCATATGATCCCCATCCACCAGCAATGGGCTGTGGGAGATTTTAGTATACATGAGATTTTGTAGCAAAGAAGAAACGTGAGCAGTGCTCTGTGATAAAAAGATCTTGTCCTTCTTGGATTGGTCAAAATACCATATGTTTCTTCACATGAAAAGCCAAGTTGTTTCACGTGGTGGGAGTAAATCATGAGGTATTATTATACATCTATCCAAAAAAAAAAAAAAAAAAAGGATCATGAGGTATCATATAATGTTCGGGCTGAGTGATTGTATGGTATGTCTAGGCTTTTAATTTTTACAAGCAGGCCCATGGTTACATCATTCGAAATGTTGATAAGATGGGACTCAATGGAGATGGCCCATGCACAAAAAATCCCTCCATTGAAAATCCTAACAATGGGAATATTTAGCCTGTTATTGGTTGAATGAGAACTTTTGGCCACCTATTATTGATGGGTTTCTGATTCTCCATCTGTGTGATTTTTAGAGTATAAATGTAACATATATTTTAATTGTTTGAACTTTCGAGAAAAAATCACCTTTTCACTTTTCAAGTGTAAAATCTTGTGCCACAGTGAGTAGGGAGGAGCGTATCATAAATCATATTTGTTAACAAATATGCAGAGAGATGAAGAGATGGAGCTGTCACAGAAATTATGATACATTTTTTTTTTTTCCTCGAAGAAAATGGATCATATGTTAGAATATTTGATCCAAAAGTTGGGCCATATCTTTATATCACTCAAAATAAAAGTTGGGGCAATCTACTCTGTGGGTGGGTTACACCAGTTCATTGAATCATGCCATTGGCTGGACATTGATTTCGATGTTGTGTCCAACTCAATGACTGGACCAGTCTAATTTACATCTCAGTTGATGATCAAGATATGGCCTGATGTATGTCTTTATCGGAGCACCTAAGGTCATGTTTAGGCAGTGACAACTCATTTTGATTAGTTAGTTATTTGATACTGACTAATGGGTAGTGTGCAGACACTGGGAAACTATACATATGGAATACTTTAAATTCAACCATTTAAATTGTGGGACTTATGGTATACTTACATGGACCAATGAGATGTCACCACGTGTTGGCACTATGCGCTAAATAATGGAGTGGCCCGACTAGAAACTGTGTATTGATGCTGTACAGTTCCCTCATCTAATATATATTCACACATTTCGAAAAAAAAAAGATTTTAAAAAAATAAATAAAGCTGAGGGCCGCAACAAGGAATTTTCATGAAAGCAGTAAGAAAGGATGAAGAACTTTTGGGATAGTTTACTAGGTATTCATGATTATGTTAATAGCTCTTTTCCATTTTAATTCTCTTACTTAACTATAATCAGACATTCAAAAGAGTTAAGAGGTAGGAAGTCTTACAATGGTGCTCTACACATTATATATATGCTCTAATCAATATTACATTGATCACTGTACTCAAAATTCATGAGTTTTTGTATATAAAAAAATTGCACTAAACAATGGACGAAATCTTACTTGCGTACCAAGAATTTGTTTACACTTGACCTGGCACAGCTAGATCAAATGATCCAGAAGATGGCACATGATAACAGTGTCATGTGTGGTGTAGATCACCTTTAAGAGAGTTAGAGACATACACATGAGAGAACATTAAATGTTTTAGTTCTTCATATGCAAAAGCAAGAGTTTCTCTCTTTCTTAGTATTAAATGTCAAAATCTTATCAAGACATCTCTATCTAGCATTAAATGCTAAGGTCACGTTAAAACCATTCTTTATGGATGCCAAAGCCAAGTAACATAAGGGCTCTAACAACCTTCCTATGCGGGAGTCCATTGATGGAGGCCTCTAGCTAACACATGATTTGAATCAATGGGATTTCTACAACCGATTATCTAAATCTTTTATGATGTTAAAGACTACACGAGGCCACCACCTCCTAAAAGCCAATAAGAGTAACGATCGACAAAGAGCTCTGGGCCCACGTTAAACATAATCTATCTTCTTTTTACATTTATCTTTACTTTCGTCCTATCATAGCACTGCCTAGTCTTAGCATAAATCGCTACCGTCCAACGCCATTGCTGTAGTACTGTAAATTAGATTAAATGTCTATAACCCTAAGTTGTTGAATCCTGATAAACTAAGTTCTTACTTAGAACATTATCTTTCTGGTCACATCCTGCTAACCATCCTCCTCAATCAAATGTTTTTACAGACAAATCATATATTTATTATTGTTTGTGTTTATTTCTCTAGTTTATTTGATATTTTATCGATTGTAATCACCCATATTCATATATTAATAAAATTGATATTATTTTAGCTTTTTTAGTTTAATCATTCATCTTTATTCCTTTAAGAAATACATAAAATGCCAATAGTGGTGAAAGAAAAGTCCGGAAGTCGTAAGGTGAAAAAAATCCACAAGTAAGGAGTCACCCCTATCCTTTTACAAATCGCCTTATCACTGATTACAACTGGTGGCTAACTCGATAAATGGATTTTTGAACTCTGGCACACCTGCACATCATACGCACACCCAAATCCAAATAAAGGTCATCGAACACATGCGTGGCCTTGTGTTTGTTTGAATTGCTCAAACATGACATAAATTATGATTAATGGACATTTCTAAATTATGATTGGTTAAATGATTCTAAATTATGATTAATGGACATTTCCTTTTCTTTTTTTTGAAATTGATACCAAGATTGAAACGAGGTTATCTTCACCTTGTCTACCATGGACATTTCCTGGTTGAATTCATACCATTGACTGTTTTTTCATATGAAACATTCATTAAATGTTTACCATTCCCTCGGTTTAGAAAAGAAAATCAGTGTAACTTCTAATCTATGACCCATAGTCATGTTTTGAAAAGTTTAATTGAACTTGTTAATGTTCCAAATGTCGAATATTTATGTGCCTGCATATCAACCACCACACTTTGCTAGAATATCAAAGCTTTTCTCTTTAAGCCTATGAATATTGAGGAGTTGTGAAAAGGGCTCCACATGCTCACTCGTTGGAAATGGTTGATAATTGAAATATAAATAAGAATAATTTCAAAGCATTATAAATCCCTTTATTAGATTAAGATAGCTGGAGAAATTGCAAAAGCATTAGGTTAGAACAATCACTTAAAAAAAAAAAAAAAAAAAAAAAAAAAAAAAAACATATTCTCCTTAAAAATGGTTTGTGATAAGTGGCTGGATGCAAGACACTACCACACAACTTTGAGGTTTTAGGTGATGTGCTGGAAAACTCGGATCACTCTTTGGTAAATGTGCTTGTGTGAATATACATGTATGGGCCATTTTGTGCACTCTAGATATGTTGTCAACAGTATTAGCTGTGTGAGGCAGTGGTGAACATGTAAGCAATTGAGAATCTTTGGTGTAGCACATGAAAGACGAAAAGTCATTTGTTAGTTTGAGTGAGAATGCTAAAAGTCAATGTCATAGGAATAGTTTTGATTCTTTCTTGAATATGGGATCTACTTCGTAATGAAAATATTTTTGTTTTTGTTTTTGTTTTTTGTTGGAAGGCAAGAAAGAAATTATATTATCATCTAGACTGGCCAAAGTAAAAAAGATTACAAGAAAGGAGAACAAAAGACAAAAGATAGCAGCCCACATCTCAGGCCAGGAGAAAAGAAAAACATACACACTAAAATGCCCACATCCTGGACCAGGAAAAGAGAAAAAAGCCCATAATGCTAGCCTAGTGAGAGAAAGCCCCCACTCGAGCCAGGAAAAAGCATAACATTAGAAGCCTACAAAAGCAATACTCAAACTGGAAGGACTCTCGTCCATGGAGAATGCTTAGCATCTCAAGCGATTGGAAAAGATAGATAAGGGGAGTGGATAAAGGAACATAACTAATATTTTCAATTATTTTCTTCCTTCTTGAGTTAATAATTCTTGATATAATACCTAGGCAATTGATATTGAATTTAAATGGTGAGTGAAGAGTTGCATTTTCCAAGAGGAGCAGTCTGAATATTGAATAGTAGCAAGCGTCTTCATATTATGAACTTCAATTATACAAATTCCTGAAGAGACAACAAAGCAGAGGTTAGATAAACAAAAAGGAGAATTCTAATACTCTGGTCTATGGTGCTTGCACGACCCTTTATGGACACGAGCATCTTAGAGAGCCTCTCGGGTGGAGAAAAGGCGCACACAACCAATCCTAGAATCTCAAAGAGTAGTATTATATATACAATCCCCAGTATGGGGTTGAAGGGCCTTCACTGCCCTGTCTCTGGAGCAGAAGACACTTAAACATGAATATAAGAGGTAAGGAGGTATCAAGTGACACAGAGAGTGTACCGAGACTAATTTGCAATGATTGGGCTGATAATGAAAATAGCCATACTCCTAACATGACGAAGAATCCTTCTTAGAATACTTTCCTTTGAGAAAGATTTCTTGGAAATAATGCAATTACTTTTTTCTCTCTAAACATGCCAAAGCAAGAATGATAGGGAATCCACAAGAGTGATATAATTCAATCACATGGAATCCACTCGGGGCTATTATAAAATGGAATGAAATTTTAGTTGCATAATAGGCCTTGGGCCTTCAGCCACTGTGGAAGAATGCATAGATTCAAAACCGGCCCCCTGGGTTCCGTTTGTTCGAGCCAATATGACTTGGATAATCAATCAAACGTAATATTTGATCGGTGATACATGTAAACTGGGATCCATTTTTAACTTTCCTATGTGTATGCCACAAGTGTACAATTTCTCGGTACCTTTTAATCTTTCGCCGATCATATTCATAATCCGTCAGTACCTGTGCATCATCCATGGGTACATAAACATTAGCTTAAGTCTGAAATGCATTGTATTCCAACCCAAATGATAATAATAATAATAATAACATAAATGGAAATCATGAGGCTAGCTAAAGCCGCAGGTATGGAGACAGACACCTTGCCATAAACGTGCAGCCACATGGGCTACGGTAGTGTCTGGCATAATGATCTGGCTATTTCACTCATCAGGTGGGCCACAGTGTAGAAACAATAATACTAAAATAGTCATTGAGGCATAGCAAAATAGAAACATGTAATGAATGTGGCATTAGCACACCAGAGGAAGAATGAAAGCATGAAGATTAAAAGAGATTGACTAATTTCACATACACGTGGGAACCGTAAACATCTGTATGTGTCACAGTGTGAGACACGTGTGGCATCCGAACTTTCCATCGAGCGTGCTACACTGGTTAGATATTGTGGCATAAAATCCAGGTCGTTTCACACCTCAGGTGGGCCACAGCATAACAGAACAAAAGGATGGCCGGAAAAAAAAAAAAAAACTGTCAATTTACCGTCTAAGTTGTGGGACACCTAAAGAGTGAGATTGTCTGACAGTTTAGTAAGATGGATGTTAAGAATTATTTCTAATCTTATGGAAAACTCCGATCTCAGACGCGAGCTTTTTACTTGCACGTGTTCCCGCACGTAGAAATGTACGGATCCACACGCCTGGGCAATAAGCAGTCCTCAAAAGAAGAGAATACCTTTCGAGTCCAACCGGTTGAACCGCAGGTTATGTTCCATCCATCAGAAAAATTCTAACTAAAAACGTTCATGGGAAATCCAACCTGTTCAATGGATTGGTCCCACCATGATGAAAAATTTTCAAACAATCATCCCTATCTTCTTATTAAGTGGACCACACTTTAATTTTGCAATAGTATTTGGACAGCAGATCTGGAGCAGCAGCAATGAGTTCAAACAATAGCAATGGGTCCAGACGAGTAGATCTAGGGTAGTAGCAATGGGTTCGGATGAGTAGATCTGAAGCAGAGGGGTCACCGGACGATGTAGCAGGGGTAGCCGGACGACGCAGGGGTGGTCGGATGAGCAGGGATGTCCGGACGATGCAGAAGGTGCGGCCGGACAACGCAGTAGTGGTCGGATGTGCAAGGACAATGATCTGACGTAGCAGGGATGACCGGACGACGCCGAGGGGCGATCGGACGACGCAGGAGGGGCAGCAGGATGTCGCAGGGGCAGGGGCAGTTGTCAGACGCAGCAGGGGTGGTGACCGGATGACGCAGGGACGGTTTCGGATCAAAGAGGTTCTGATACCATGAAAGCAAAGAGATGCAGAAGCTTTCTGTGTATTTGAGACAACCCAATGGGGTTGAATATATAGAGATTACAATAATCTATATAAGGAAAGAAATAAACACAGAATCCTCTACCTATACAAACGAAATATACAAGGTATGTGAGCTGTCTAACACGTGAGTGTGTAAAAAAAAAAAAAAAAAAAAAAAAAAAAAAAAAACAAAAAAAAAAGAAAAGATGAAGAGATGTAGCTGTCTCAAAAATTATGATACATTCTTTTCGAGGAAAATATATTGTATGTGCAATCTACTCTGTGGGTGGGTTACACCCATTCATTGAGTCGTGTCATTGGCCGTACATTGATTTTTGTTTCCAACTTGATGAGTGGACCGGTCTAGTTTACATACCAGTTGATGATCAAGATATGGCCCGTTACATATCAGTTGATGATCAAGATATGGCCTGCTGTATATGTCTTGATTGGAGAACCTAATGTCATGTTTAGGAAGTGACAACTTATTTTGATTAGATAGTTATTTGATACCCTTGTAAGACTGATGGTTAGTGTGTAGACACCTGCAAATTATACAAATGGAATACTTTAAATTCAGCAATTTAAATTGTGTGACCTGTGGCACACCTACGTGGACCCAATGAGATGCCGCCACATGTCAGTAGTATGAGCTAAATAATGGACAAAATCTTACTTGTATACCGACCATACTGTTTACACCTGGCCTAACACAGCCAGATCAAAAGATCTAGAAGATGCCACATGGCAACAATGCTATGCGTGGTGTAGATCAACTTTAAGAGGAGTTTGATACATGTACATGCAAGAGCATTATATGTTAGAATTATATCAAAGTATTCTATGTAAAAGCAAGAGTCTCTCTTTTTCTCAGCATTATATGCCAAAATCTTTTCAAAGTATATTTCTATCTAACATTAAATACTAGGGTCATGCTAAAAGCACCCTCTACGGATATCAAAGCCAAGTGACATAAGGGCGAGTCCATTGACGGAAGACTCTAGCCAACGCACGATTTGAAGAAGTGAGAGTCTCTCTCTTATACATGTAGCCATATGCAATAGCCTACACTGTCTTGAAAGAATCAATGGGATTTATATAGTCGATCATGTAAATCCTTCACAATGTTGAAGACTACACAAGACTACTGCATCCTAAAAGCCAATAAAAGCAGCAATCAACCAAAAGCTCTAGGCACACGTTAAACATAATCTATTTTCTTTTTACATTTTCTTTTCTTTTATCCTAGCATAGCCTAGTCTTAGCATAAATCATTACCGTCTAACACTATTGCTATAATACCGTAGAATAGATTGAATGTCCATAACCCTAAGTTGTTGAATCCCGATCAACTAAGTTCTTACTTAGAACATCATAGTTCTAGTCACATCCTGCTAACCATCCTTCTCAATTATCTGTTCTTACAGACAGATCATGTACTTATCATTGTCGGTGTTTATTTGATATTTTGTCGATTGTAATGACCCGTATTCATATATATATATATATATATATATATATATATATATATTAATAAAATTGATATTATTTTAGTGTTTTTAGTTTAATTGTTCATCTTTATTCCTTTAAGAAATACATTGAATGCTAGTAATAGTGAAAGAAAAGTACTGAAGTCATAAGGTAAAAAGAATCCATAAGAAAAGACTAACCCCTATCCTTTTGCAAATCACCTTATCGTTGATTACAACCGGTGGTTGTCTCGATAGCTGGATTTTCGAATCTGGTCCAACGTATTTGTTTTGGTACAGGGGTCACTAGCGTTCAATCAAACATTGAGTCGACTAGACTCTGGCATATTTGCACATCATACACACACCCAAATCCGAATAGAGGTCGTCGAACACGTGTGGCCTTATGTTTGATTGAATCGCACAAACATGACCTAAATTATGATTAATGGATGTTTCTAAATTACGATTGGTTAGATGATTCTAGATTATGATTAATGGACAATGCCCACTGTTAGCCACACCCCACTTGGGAATCAATTTATCGTTACCCAATATATACCATGGACATTTCCTTGTTGAATTCATACCAATGGCTATTTTTCATTTGAAACATTCATTAAATGTCTACCCATCCCTTGGTTAGAAAAGAAAATAAGTGTAACTTCTAATCTATGACCCATAGCCATGTTTTGAAAAGTTTAACTGAAATTCTTAATATTTCAAATGTAGAATGTTTCTGTGCCTTCATATCAACCACCACACTTCGCTGGAATATCAAAGCTTCTCTCTTTAAGCTTACGAATATTGAGGAGCTGTGAAAAAGGCTCCACATGCTCACTTGTTAGAAATTGTTGATAGTTGAAATCTAAATAAGAATTATTTCAAAGCATCATAAATCCCTTTATTAAATTAAGACAAAATTTGGAGCAGCATTGGGCTAGAACAATCGCTCTCTGTTTTTTGTTATTTACGTATTCTCATTAAAAATGGTTTGTGATACGCAGCAAAATGTAAGACACTACCACACAGCTTTAAGGTTTAGGGTGATTTGATGGAAAACCCAGATCACTCTTTGGTACATGTGCTTGTACGAATATACGTGTATGGGCCATTTTGTGCACTCTAGATATATATAGTGAACCGTCATAGCTGTGTGTGGCATTGGTGAACATGCAAGCAATTAAGAATCTTTAGTGTAGCGCATGAAAGATGAAGAACCATTTGTTAGTTTGAGCAATAATGCTAAAAGTCAATGTCATGGTTTTGGGGAATGGTTTTGTTTCTTTCCTGAGTATGGGATCTACTTTGGAATAGAATTATTTTTGTTTTTGTTTTTGTTGGAAGGCAAGAAAGAAATTATCTTATCATCTAGACCGGCCAAAGTAAAAAAGGATTATAAGAAAGGAGAACGAAAGAAAAAGATAGCAGCAGCCCACATCTCAGGCCAGGAGAAAAGAAAAAAATACACACTAAAATGCCCACACCCGGACCAGGAAAAGAGAAAAAAAGCCCATATGCTGGTCTAGTGAGAGAAAACCCTCACCTGAGCCAGGAAGAAGTAAAACATTAGAAGCTTACAAAAACAATCCTCAAACTGAAAGGACTCTCGTCCATGGAGAATGATTAGCATCTCAAGCGATTGGAGAAGACAGATAAGGGGAGTAGATAAAGGAACATAACTAAGATTTTCAATTGTTTTCTTCCTTCTTGAGTCAATAATTCTTGATATGATACATAGACAATTGATATTTGAATTTAAATGCATGGCAAGTGAAGAGTTGCATTTGCCAAGAGGAGCAGTCTGAGTATTGAATAGTAGTAAGTGTCTTCATATTATAAACTTCAACGTTGCATATACCTGAAGAGACGACAAAGCAGAGGTTAGAGAAACTAAAAAGTAGAATTCTAAAACTCTGGTCCACAATGCTTGCACAACTCTTTACAGACGCAAGCATCCTAAAGGGCTTCTCCAGTGGAGAAAAGGCGCACACAACCAATCCTAGAATCTCAAAGAGTAACATTATATATACAATCTCAAAGGCATACTCCTAACATGATGAAGAATCCTTCTTAGAATACTTTCCTTTGAGAGAGATTTCTTGGAAACAATGCAATTGCTTTCTTCTCTCTAAACATGCCTAAGCAAGAATGATATGGAATCCACAAGAGTGATATAAATCAGTCATATGGAGATCCACTTGGGGCTATTACAAACATGGAATGAAATTTTAGTCCACAACAAATGCCTGATAGGCCTTAGTCAGCCACTGTTGAAGAATGCATAGATTCAAAACTGGCCCCTTGGGTTCCGTTTGTTGGAGCCAATATGACTGTTAGATAATCAATCAAATGTAATATTTGATCGGTGATACATGTAAACTGGGATCCATTTTTAACTTTCCTATGTGTATGCCACAAGTGTACAATTTCTCGGTACCTTTCTGTCTCCAAACGCATACGGTCCTCATTCGTCACCTGTGCATCATCCATGGGTACATAAACATTAGCTTAAGTCTGATATGCATTGTATTCCAACCCAAATGATGATAATAATAATAACATAAATGGAAATCAAGAGGCTAGCTAAAGCCGCAGGTATGGAGACAGACACCCTGCCATAAACATGCAGCCACATGGGCTATGGTAGTGTGTTTGACATAATGATCTGGCCATTTCACTCTTCAGGTGGGCCACAATGTAGAAACAATAATACTAAAATAGTCTTTGAGGCATCAGAGGAAATTAGAACATGTAATGAATGTGGCATTAGCATACCAGAGGAAGAAAGAAAGCATGAAGATTAAAAGAGATTGGCTAATTCCACATACACGTGGGAACCATACACAACTGTATGTGTCACAATGTGAGAAATGTGTGACATCCGAACTTTCCATCAAGCGTGCTACACTGGTTAGATATTGTGACATAAAATCCAGGTCGTTTCACACCTCAGGTGGGCCACGACATTACATATCAAATGAATGGCCAGTAAAAAAAAAAAAAAATCTGTCAATTTACTGTGTACGTTGTGGGACACCTAAAGAGTGAGATTCTATGACGTTTTAGTAAGATGGATGTTAAGAATTATTTATAATCTTACGGAAAGCTCCTATCTCAGACGTGTGCTTTCTACTTGCACGTGTTCCCACACGTAGATATGTACGGTTCCACACGCTTGTGCAATAAGCAATCCTCAAAAGAAAGAGAATACCTTTAAGTCCAACCGGTTGAACTGCAGGTTATGGTCCATCCATCAGACAAATTCTAACTAAAAACGTTCATAGGACATCCAACCTGTTCAATGGATTGGCCCTAACATGATGAACATTTTTCAAAAAATCATCCCTATATACTTATTAAGTTGATCACACTTTTATTTTGCATTTTTATCAATGGATACATGCTATTATATGTTGTGTGGCTCACTTGTATAGTGGATAGGGCTGATTTTTGGCATTATCATGATGGGGCCAACCTGTTAAAGGTTTGGATTTAACAAGAACTCAATATTTTGGAAGTTGTCAATTAGACGGAATTTTAAACTGTGGTACAACCAGTTGGACACATTATATATACCAATATAATACGATACCTCTTTAAACATGGAATGGAATTGGGAGATGACTCTGTCGTCTCCTTCCCAATCTAACCCCTCCCACCAATTCCTTTCTCCCCATATCTCTTCAAGCGACGGCACGCTGTCGGCCCCACCTTGCAGAGGCTGCACCTTTTTAAGCTTGGGACATCCATACACTTCAATTGCTTTCAATGAATGCCAATCCAATTGCGGTGGTGGATCAGCCTCTTCTCCTCCATAGATTCGCACCAATTCCAGTACTCCATAGATTCGCTCCAATTCCGGTAGAGAGGATAATTTCAGATATTCTAGTTTAGGTAGGAGACCCTCATTATCCTCCACATCTGAAATGATCTCTTCTACTCCTCCGCAATCATCCACCATGAGCCTGACGAGATTAGGGAGCCCACCCTTCATCTGAACGGACGACATAACGGTCTTCTTAAAGAAATGGCACCTCCAAAGCACGAGAGAAGTCAGGTTATGGAGATCTTTAAGATTCGAGGTTTTGATTTTGAAGAACACATCATTGGGCGGTCCATCAAATACACGCTCCATTCCTCCACAACTCACCACTTGTATTTGTTCCAGTGAATTCCAATCCAGTTGCGGCAGGGGATCAGCGACTCCTCCACATACGCGCACCAATTTCGGTAGCTCGCTTAATTTTAGAATTCTTAGTTCAGGTAGGAGACCCTCATTATCCACCACATCTGAAATGATCTCTTCTACTCCTCCGCAATTATCCACGGTGAGTTCGACGAGATTAGGGAGCCCACCTTCCATCTGCATCGCCGACACAACGCTCTTCTTCAAGCCATCGCAACGCTGAACATACAGAGTAGCGAGGTTTTCGAGCTTAACCACTAACCCCATCGGCCAAATACTTGTCATGCTCGTGAGATTTGAAAGATCTAAGGATCTGAGTTTGGAGAGCACATCATTGCGTTGCTCCACCGTGGGTGGTCCATCAAATAAATGCTCCATTCCTTCACAATCAGACACACTGACATTGGTTAAATTATCCATTCCTTGCAATAAAACGGATGGGAGTAGATGCTTTAGTTCAGGACATCCATTCACTTCCACCTCCTTAAGGTTATGAAATAAAAGGGTGGGAAGCAATCCCTCTTCATACTTAGTCACGACTTTCTTTAGATTTGGCAGATAATTTAACTCTAAACTCTGTAGATTACCGAATGCATTTTCGGGAGACTCCTTTGCACTGACAACAAATTCCACATCATCACATTCGACAACAAATTCCACATCATCACATTCCTCAACTTCAAGATATTTCAAACTTGGGAATCCTTTACCGCGATTAAGTGCCTCTTGACCCTTGCAATATTTTAACATTAAATGGGTGGTCTGTGGTAAAAGCATTAGAGCCCATTCGGGGATGAGACTACAACCAACAATCTCCATGTATCTCAACTCATCAGGGTTCGACTCGGGATAAGCACGGTGTACACGACCATCATCAGGCCTTGGGCATATGCAGAGGCAAAACTTCTTCAACTTTGTCGGATGTTTAATCAGAGGATAGTCTCGTTCCACTTCCACAATAAAGAGATGTAAATTAGATAACTCGTTCAAAGATGCCACTTCACTCAAAGAGGCGTTGCTACTGCTGCTGCTGCTTGCATCTTTTTCTTCTGCCTTCCACTCGTCGAAACTGTTCCACATCTTCAATTCTTCCAAGAGAGTCATCCTTGATATAACACCACCTGGAACAATACTAAGACAAGGAGTATCTGTTAAGTCCAAGCTTCGCAGATTGACCAATTCTCCGATTTCTTTTGGCAACTCGCACAACCAATCGTTAAATGACAGATCGAGAAATTCAAGCTGCTTCAGTCCCCTAAGTGCTGACAAACAATTCCCTTCTTCGAACTTGCAGCTCCTCAGACAAAGCACCCGTAGATTCACCAGGTTTGACAGTGGTATCTTACTGATAGCTGTTCTGCTTAGATCCAGAACCCGAAGGTCTTTTGTTGCTTCCCAAAACCAACCTTGAATTTCAGTCAGCTCCACATAATTTTCTGGCATCATCAATGTCACCAATTGAGGAAAATGCATCCCTTCTGGCAGTTTATTAATTTCACATCGCCAGAGAGAAATCCTCTTATATTCCTCCCAACTTTTCCCCCGTGGCAAACCATCCAATCCGATTCTCACAAAAGATTTGCAGTCCTTACATTCTTTTGACGAAATCCAAATGGCAACATCCCTAACGATGTCGTGCATCTTTACATACCCTTCCTCTTTACCCTTTAATAACAAACAAGAAGATTTGAGTTCTCCAACCAAAGCATGCCCTTTATCTAATGCTTCCTTCAAACTTTCAACATCTTCCAAAAAGCCTTCACCCTTCCACAATCTAATCATCCTGTCCAAATGAATATCATAATCTTCAGGAAACAGGCAGCAGAACAAGAACCTGGTTTCAGCTCAGCTTGCAAACGTTCATAGCTGATTTTGATAGAATGGTACACTCCATTCTCCATTTCTTTGATATTTCTCGGTGCAGACTTCTTCAGCTGTGATAGTGCGTTATCCCACACTCTAGGATCTCTTTCACCTCTGAGTGCCCTTCCTAATGTTATAATTGCAAGTGGAAGACCGGCGCATTCCTTCAATACATCCCTTGCCTTGGTATGAAAGGAAGGATCATCAACAACGTCACCTGCTTTATCTTTGAATAGTTTCCATGATTCCTCATCTGAGAGCACTTTTACTCGGATGTCGACTTGGCTTTCCATCCCTTTGCACACATCTTTATTCCGTGTTGTGAATATGATCTTACAACCCGTGTGGCTGTTAGTAGAGGGAATTCCCACGGCAGCCAAATCAAGTCGCTTCCACAAATCATCCAATATGATGAGAAATTTCTTCTCTTGCATCAATCTATTCCTCAGATCACTTGCTCGCGAGGACTCGGTCTCATCCCGGAGTGTGAAACCCAATCTCTTCGCAATATCGCCCTGGATCCTTTTGATGTCCACGTCCTCTGAAACAATCACCATTATGACTTTATTGAATAATTCTTTTGTCCCTTGCAACTTATTGTTCACATTTTTCACGAGGGTAGTTTTGCCCACACCACCCATGCCCCATACTCCAATTATTTTGGTATTTTCATCACGTAAAGCACTCAGGACTTCTTGGAGAGATGATTTTACTGATGGTAGACCTTCGATTGATGGAGCTGGCTGGTTTTCGACTGCGGGAGGAGATGAGGGACTAGTTACCCTCTCGAAATTCCCATCATTGTGGTGCTTAGCAATGTTTTCCTTTGCTTGTTTTGCCTGCTTGCTTATACTGTAACGCCAGCTCAGATTCGGACAACATAGACATCTCTTGTTTTCTAACACTCTTTGCTCTATACTCTCTGCTATTGCTTTCATCTCATCAGCTCGAGTTAGCCACAAACTAACTTCCATAGTTATTGCTTCACCATTGGAGCGACCCATGCTAACCCGTTGATCGATATCCGCTTTCCTGGCCACTAGTTCTTGTAAGCGGTCTGTCATATGCTTCACGTTGTCATTAAAATGAGTAAGATAGCCCACGTGCTCCTTCAGAGGAGTACATGCACACTCTCCGACTTTGATGACAGCTGAAACCGCGGCTTCTTCCATTACCTATTCATCACAAACAGCATCATAAACAACCACAATAATGAGAAGAAAAACTGAATTATTTTTCAAGACGAGTATTAATGAAACTCATTCTAGGGAACTAGACTTAGCTCAATGACAAGTTAGTAATTAAAAAAACTCAGGATTTGTCCACTACATTTGGTTGACTCCACTTGTGATTGTTTGCCAAACATTTTTCAGTGTCCATTGATTGTGGGTGGGAATTCATATTCAAGTTTCCTTCCTAACAAAGGTTGTTGGGAAGAAAGATGTGAACATGCATGTGATCTCATAGGACATCTTGGTACAAGTGAGATTTTGTAGATAGAATGAAATGTGAGTTGTGTTGTCATTAAAGGGCCAACTCCATTTATGACAACACATCGCAACTAGTTCTTGAGGCCCATTACTCTGCAGCGTTTATAAAAGAAGCTTATGCTACAACGTAGTGCATATGTCCCACTATGATGTACGGCCCATATCCAATCCATCTATAATGTAAAATCAGGTTGATCTAAAACACAGGAGCATCACACCTTAGGGAACAGTTGGGATGGAACGCCCACCATTAAAACCTTTCAGATTGTTTGTTTGGGGCTCAACAGGTTGTATATTCCATCTAATCCATTAAGATGATGAGATCCATCAGGATGAATGGACACTCCTGACATTCAAAAATCAAACCATTCCAACACTCAAGTGGGCTACTGCATATGATTTTAGAGGTTTTTAGGCATGATTTTATGGAGTGCGTTGGACGGGAATTTTGGATCAGCTAGAACTTTGGGATCGAGGGAGAATATGAGGGGTTTCACATGATGGAAGGACTGGATGCCTTGCACACATGCATCAAGATGGGCCGCATAAACCTCGGTAGAATAAGCTAGTCTATTCTACCGACATTGTAGATGAACAGTATCAACAGTTCTGTTAGAAATGCAAGTTCGAATTGTTTGGCTTCTTCGGAACAGATAGATGAGGCTGGATCCTCGCTAAAGCCTGTAGAATTAAGCTATTGATCAAACTCATCTCGCCTGAACAATGGGCTTTTGTTCGAGGTCGTTTCATTTCAGAAAGTATAGTGCTAGCCCAGGAAGTGGTCAGGGACATTGGTAAGAAGGTTAGAGGGGAAAACGTGGTTCTCAAGCTGGATCTGGAGAAAGCGTATGATCAAGTCGAGTGGAGCTTCCTCATTGATGTGTTGAGAAGATTTGGCTTTAGTGATCAATTGATACAATTGATTGAGAAATGTTGGATTAATTGCTAGTTCTCGGTTTAATTAACGGAGAGAGCTATGACTTCTTCAAATCGTCTCGCGGCATGCGTCAAGGGGACCCTATTTCGCCAAGTTTGTTCATTCTCTTAGCTGAAGCGTTCAGCCGTAATTTTCGGAGATTGATTGAGAGAGGCTTCTACAAGCACTTCCAAATGAGATGTGATTGCTCTCTTATTACCCACCTTTTATGTGCGGATGACACGGCACTTTTCCTGAATGGTTCTATTAGATTGTCAATAAATTCTTGAAAGCCTTCGAAGCCAGAACATGCCACAAGATAAACAAGGAAAAAAGCAAGTTGATCGTTCCCGCCGGCATATCAAACATCAGATTAAGCAGAATGGCAAGAATTCTCAGTATCCAGGCATCTCATGCCCCGCTGACCTACCTTAGAGTGCCATTGTTCTCTAGTCACTCTAAGACAGCCTATTTTCAGCCCCTCATGGGGAAAATTCAGCAGTGCCTTGAAGGTTAGACTGCCAAGTATCTATCCCAAGCTGGAAGGCTCACACTGGTCAACCACGTCCTTACGAGTATCCCGATCCACACATTAACATCTGCTGATGTCCCAGCCACTTTGTTGAATGAGTTGGAGAAACTTTGCTCAAATTTCCTTTAGGGTATGGACAATGTGTAAGACCCATATCCTAGCCCGTACCGTTCCATATGTTTCCGCGGTCCCCTCGGTCGAATTCCAGCAACACGTGATCTATAACCGGCGTTTGCGTGCGATCCTGAGTCATATCCAGTATTCTAGTGTCGGCTTGACCTGAGACTTGTACCTTTGCGACAGCGTCATCGCCGCGGTTCCGATACCGCGTATTATGCGCCGAGGCGATTCCTAGGCCAGGAGATGTGAGCAAGCTTTCAGTTCGAGAAAAACGCCCCGCGTTACAAATTCGGAGAGAATCTCTACGACATGTCTTATCAATCACATCAATCATAAGTCAAGTACATCCCATCACAAGCCATCACTCACCCTTATCTCTCCTTACTCAAATTCAAAGCAACACATGCTTAACCTTTCCTTTCTTACCAACAAGTCAAAAGAGCCCATACCTTCCATCCCATCTCCCTTACATTTCTCTCTCTCTCTCTCTCTCTCTCTCTCTCTCTCTCTCTCATTTTCTTATTTTTCAAGCAAATCCCATGAGAAAACCCACGTCCAAGCTCTATGGGAGAGAGCTAGTGTGGCCCACCTACCTACCACCCAATCTCACCATCCTAAGCCCATCTCAACCGTTGAAGTCTATCCATTGGAGCTCTAGCATGCTTTGGCGGAAGAAGGAGGAGAAGATCATCTTATAATTTGATTTTGTGATTTAAGGGCTCCCATCTCTCCCATGGTGGCTCCCTCTCCTCTCTCTCTCTCTCTCTCTCTCTCTCATTTTCTTATTTTTCAAGCAAATCCCATGAGAAAACCCACGTCCAAGCTCCATGGGAGAGAGCTAGTGTGGCCCACCTACCTACCACCCAATCCCACCATCCTAAGCCCATCTCAACAGTTGAAGTCTATCCATTGGAGCTCTAGCATGCTTTGGTGGAAGGAGGAGAAGATCATAGGTGGGTGATCTTATATTTTGATTTTGTGATTTAAGGGCCCACCTATGGTGGGACCCATCTTGATGTACGCATTGTATAAGGAGGGCCCATGGTAGCGGGTCCCTCCCTCTCTCTCTCTCTCTCTCTCTCTCTCTCTCTCTCTCTCTCCTTCCCATATTTCGTGGACCCCACCTATGATGAACATGTTCTATCCAAGACGTCCATATGCGGGCCCACATGTTTGTATGTGTGGTATCTGAACCGTTCAAATAGTGTGGATCCACCTTGATCTGCACGTGTGGCACACCACATCGTCCAGCAACAAGGACGGTGGGTCCCACCATATCCAAGCCCAGAGGCTGGAATTATACAAGGAATAATATAATAAAATTATACTACAACGTTCAAAGGTAGGACGTTGTTATTAATAATATAATAATATTATAATTGTATACACACACACACGGACGGAAATGCTCACCTGCGAACCAGTTCGTATGTACTACGTACGAACTTTTTTGAGAACCCATCATACGTGATGTGGATCCAAAATCTGAACCGTTCATATGAAGCAGCACCTCGTGAAACCCCCTGGGCCCAAGTTTTACTTTGATCTAAAACTTGGATGGGCCATGAATAATGAAAACAGTTGCCTCCCTTGATTTGCATTTCTCTTTTCTATGGCCCACCAGAATTTTAGATTGGGGTGCAAATTTATCACATGAGGTTTCATTGGATTCCGCATCACATGGACCGTTCAGATTAGACACCCATGGCACGTGCGCAAAGGTGCGCACGTGCGTAGGTGCGCAGGGGAGCATGACTCTCTCTCTCTCTCTCTCTCTCTCTCTATATATATATATATATATATATATATATATATATATATATATATAATAACAGGTGGACCCCACCAAGTTATTTTACATGTTTTCTGTATACGTCTTCCGTGGACGGTTGATTTCTCCGTGTGGGTCCCAGTTGGAGCAATGCTCTCGGTCTTCAAAAGGAATCACAGTGGGGCCCAACCTCTCGACCTCTGGAGACTCTCTACGCTCGAGCGCATAGTACCTTTTCCATATATATATATATATATGTATATATACCAGTTATTAGTTGAGGTGGGCATACGTGTGGACCCACTTCATCACCTCTGCTGCCGTAGATCCTGATCGTCCAATTTTGGGACGTCCAGCAGCAACGTTGCTGCTGGACCGTTTAAAGGAGAAAACGGTGGGTCCCACACGTATGGGATAACCCCTTTAAAGCGTGTATTTCATCCACGCCTTCCAGACGCATGGGTCCCACCTGCAGTGACGTCCCCCAGTTCCGTGGGCCATCTGATATATGCGTTCTACCTAGCCGTCCATCTGGACCTTTGCTGGGGGTCCCCTCCTTCTAGACGGTGTGCATGGGCCACTCCATGATGCATGCGTTTCATCCATGCCGACCGTCCATTTATGGACAGTACCATGTAGGCCCCTTTGATGTATATGCTGGAAATCCAGCCGTCCATCTGTTTTACCAATGGGACCCACCCCTGATGTATGAAGCCTAACCATGTGGGCCCATGTGACGTGTGGGATTCATCCCAGCCGTACGTCCAACAAGCTGGACGGTGGACCCCTCGTCAGCAACTCTGACCCATCACGAGGTATATGTTATATTTAAACCGTCCACCCATTTGGAGTTATGTCCCACCCCACACGTACACACGTGTGGGGTGGGACCCACCTTGATGTATTTATTTCAAATCCCCACCGTCCAGAGATCTCTGAACGGTGCGGTGGGAACCACCTTCATATATGTGGTGTGGGGCGCGCCATAATGTATGTGTTTTATATCTAAACCATCCATCCATTGGACGGCAGCGTGTGGGGCCCATCCTGCATTAATGTATGTGCATCCATCCGTTCATCTGTTTTGCCATGTGGGACAGACCTTGATGTACCCGTTACATCCAAACCATTCATCCATCTATGGGAACCCACCGCGATGATCCACACCGCCCATCTGTGTGGGCCTGACCATGATGTACGTGTATTGTACACGCCGTCCAGCAGTTGGGCAAGTGCTGACAGTGCTGTCCAATGTTTGGATGGTGTAGATTTACATGGACAGTGTTTAGACGGTGATGTTCAGTGTTTGGATGGTGCCGATTTACATGGACAATGTTTGAACGGTACTGGTTTACCTGGGCAATGTTTGGACAGTGATAATCATCATACTTGGGCCATGTGTGCAGTGATACACATGTTACACCTACGACTATTGAAATGATTTTTGGTGCGACCCATATGATGAGGCCCACCTTGATATATTTGTGGCCCATCCTGAGGCCCACCTTAATATATTTGTGGCCGTCCATGAGGCCCGCCTTGATGTATTTATGGCTCATCCCTGAGGCCCACCTTGATACATAGTGCGGCCCATTTGATGCAGCCTACTTGACCGTATATGAGGTCCATTGGTGTGGCTCAGTTGATGCGGCCCACTTGTTGTATCTTCAGCCCATTTAGTAAGGCCCATTGAGATGTGTTTCTGGCCCATGTGGTGCGGCCCATAGTGATATGTATGTAGCCCTTGTATGAGGTCCATTGCGATGTATATTAGGCCTTTGTGCGAGGCCATGGGCCCACTTTATATTTGGTACCATGTGGGCCACTGCTTGGGAGCAATGTTGGTTAAATGGCCACATCGATGGGCAATGGTGGTTAAATGTTCTCATTGTGACCTTCCCGTGGGCCTTATTAGGCCCATTCTCATCATTCTCTTAGTGGTTAACCCAAATAAGTGGGCCTCATTTGTCATAGACCGAAGGTTTTGTGCTATTGGATTTGATATAACCACGGCCGAGAGTCGATCTTTATATTATGGTTGATTGACTGTTCACCTATGGACCCCGCCTTATTTATATGATGATTATCGGTACCGATTATCGATTCTGATTGACGTGACTGATTTGCCGATTTTGATTATCGATCGATCTCGATTGTCGCGGCCGATTGACGTGACCGATTTGCCGATTCTGATTATCGATCGATCCCGATTGTCACGACGAATTGCCGATTCCGATTGACGTGACCGATTTACCGATTCTGATTATCGATTAATTGTCGATTCCGATTGCCGTGTCCGATTTGCCGATTCTGATTATCGATCGATTCCGATTATCGTGACCAATTGCCGATTTCGATTGACGTGACCGATTTGCTAATTTTGATTATCGATCGATCTCGATTGTCGTGACTGATTGTCGATTTCGATTGACGTGACCGATTTGCCAATTTTGATTATCGATCGATTCCGATTGTCATGGTCGATTGCCGAATTTGATTGACGTGACCGATTTGTCGATTCTGATTATCGATCGATTCTGATTGTCGTAACCGATTGCCGATTCCTATTGACGTGACCGATTTGCCGATTCTGATCATTGATCGATCCCAATTGTCGTGGTCAATTCCCGATTCCGAATGACGTGATTGATTTGCCGATTCTGATTATCGATCTATTAGGATTGTCGTGGCTGATTGCCGATCCCGATTGTCGTGACCGATTCGCCGATTCCGATTGTTGAGTCTGATTGTATAGGTTTATTCCATTTGTCGAGGCCGATTTCATTGTTGAGGCCGATTCCATTTGTCGAGGCCGATTCCATTGTTGAGGCCCATTTTGATGGTTGAGGCCGATTGTTGAGGGTTAAATATTGCATATCAAACCCCAACTACTGCCTGGATTTACGAACATGATACCATTTAATGCCCTATTTTACTCGTGTTTGTGATGCAAGGTATATTTGCCAGCGTGAACTGAAAAAGATGCTAAAAGCCGAGATTTAATGCTTAGATTTCACAAAAGCAAGGGACGGACTCCAGGGGATTAAGATCGATGGATGTACACGCTAGAGATCTGAGAAAACTAAGAAACTGAAGTTCAAGTAGCCTGAAAGTCAGCCAGAATATAAGATCACAAGGTTCTCACCATCTGTTTGGGTCGAATCTTCATACATGGCCCAAGGACCATAAATTAACCGTACATGTCAAAATTCAGCCCTTGGATCAGTGTATAAGTGACCCAATGGACAAGATCAGACAATAACCATTAAAAAAATATCTTGAACATCCTTGGGAGATCGGGACCCGAACTGAACCGATGGAAAGAGCATGAAAAACGGTGGATACCCGTCAAATTTCACCTCTTTTGGACGATACAGTAAGGAGATACGAATGGCATAAGTTATAACAAAATAGGATGGCAAATTTGTAAATATATGGTCATGCATGGCTACGTGAAGCAGATTTTGTTTTTAACGGTTAACGTTGTCCATGAGAGTGTGGCCCACCCTGAAGTCGGATCTATCTCAAACTAGAGGCTATGGGCCAACACTACGTCCATGATCTGATGGAGGGAGTGGATTTCTAGGACAGGCATCGCAGTAGACTCCACCTATTTTTTGCAAATCATCCAAATATATAGCCACGCGAAACGTCCAGTGATGGACGTACTATCAATTGGGTTTTGATAGTGGGCCCCACCCATCGTCGAAAAGGATGATCCACATCGTCCATTAGAACCCCGAGGTCCTTCTTATCAAGGCCTAGGTGGAAAATTTCAAAGCAGCAGTGATGATCCGATTTCAGCCGTTCAGAAGGAAGATGGATGATGCAAGAAGAACTCCGTGGACTACATCGAATCTGAATGGAATCACTCCATTCCCGACAGAAATTACAAGGGGAATGCGATGAACGGAGTGGATTTGTCTGTCGAAGCCAGTCATGGGCCCCACCATTAGAACAACGTAAGCCCTGTTACGCAAGGCCGTCCAACGTTCGCAACAACCGACGATCGATTGATGTTGTGAGCCCCACCCATTATCCACATCGACAATCCAAACCATCCATCTTATTTGTAGAAGCCTGCTCACCAAGACCTAGGTGAAGATTTTGGAGGAAACAAGGAAGATGGGATCGATTTTGTCAAAAAGGAAGACAGACGGTGGAATGACATCATCCATGGGCCATCAAGAATCTGATCCGAAATAAGTCATGTCCGACCTATTTCTCGAGAGGAAGCTAATGAACAGACTAGATCTCGAAAACAATGATTGTCATGGCCCCACCGAGAGTCCAGCGCGACATGTTTACAGGCTCTGTTTACGCACCGCGGAAAGCCCAGCCGATGCAGCCCACTTTGCAAGCTTAGACAGAGTCGGTCCATCCATCTGGACTGTCCAAATTCTTCTCAAGGGTCCACCGATCAAGCCCAAAGAGACTGACTGGATCAGATCTTACATTAGGCACTGTTTTTGCTGCGAAAAGAGGAGCTCCTCGTCATGAGCTTTACACAACTAAGTAATTAGTCAGTCACAAGGTTGTAAAGTATTCTCCACTCCCTCTCACGTAGAGGACTCTCCACCACCTCTGCTACTTATAAAACAGAAGAGAAGAGAGAGAGGGAGGGAGGCTAGAGCTTGGAGGAGATCTGACGTGAGAGAAAGAGAGAACAGGAGAAGGAGATTTGTTTTCATGCTTGTTTTTTTGATTTTTTCTGAGAGAGATTAATTGAATCATGTTGGGCTAAACCTCTTGGCTAGGGCCAAGAGGTGAAGCTTGTAGCATGATGGGAGATTGTATGCCTTCAATTTATTTTTAATTATTGAACGGAATTTGATTTTGGTTTGATTATTATGGAAATATTTTCAGTTTTTAATGGTCTGTTGTGACTGAAATTACAATGGGTCTGCAATGGCTTTGAGTATTTCCTTTTCCTTTTGATATTTATGACGTCAGGAAGCCCTGTTGTTCACCATCGTCGCCTGGGCATGGTTGGATGTCAGTACCCTTCCTAACCTTCATAATCATCTGATTGGTTGTCAATTAGTTTAATTCTGTTGTTTACTTTGTCTCCTGGGCATGGTTTGGTGATGGAATCCATTCCAATTCATATACCTTTCATCTCTTGAAAAATATATCAAGCAAGTTCAGTTTGATTTACATGGTTACATTCTTCAACTAGATGAAGAGGGGACTCTAAATCCAATTGATTTCTTGATGCAGGCATAAGATCTTCCCAATCTCTACAAGTGGATCCTCTGAATCCCTAGTTTCATACCTCTGAGTTCATTAAGCTTTAGTTAATTATTTCACCATCATTCATTCAAATCACTCGATTTAGATTACATCTTATTTTAGTCCTAGTTCTGGTTAATTTCAGATTACGTACAGGTTTCAGTCCCTGTGGATTCGACCTCGGTCTTACCGAGTTTATTACTACATCACAACCCTGCACTTGGGGAGTGAACAAGTTTTTGGCGCCGTTGCCGGGGACTGACGGCTACGTAATTTTGAAATTAATTGGTTTTAGAATTATATTAAGATTAGGATTTTACTAACTTTAGCTTTAGATTTTATTTTTTATTTTTTTATTTCTAGAACTAACCTGTTTCCTCTTTTGTAGGATTCTGACATATACTTCTTAAATTGGTAATCTCTTTCTAAATTTCTAGCCTTTTTGTTTTCTAATTTAGATTAGTATTATCTTTAGAAACTTTCTAATTCTCTGATTTCTTCTAGTTTAGCAACTAACTTGTTTTGGTTTGTTTGGTAGGTTTTTAACTTAGGAACTCCGATCTGATAACTTCTTTCCAAATCTTCTCGTTCTTTCTAGGTTGTATTTCATTTATCTCTTTTAGGTCTAAGTCTAGAATCTGAATTGAGGTTATGGCTACAAATCAACCTCAAGCACCCCCGCCTCGTACGTTACGAGATTATTTACAACCGGCGGGAGTGAGCACACCCTCATGCATGATTTTTCCAGAAAATACGGGACACATGAATATCAAGCCAGGGGTGATCCAACTCCTTCCTAAGTTTCATGGGCTTGAATCTGAAGAACCGTATCTACATTTGAAAGAGTTTGATGAGATTATAACCACTTTATATTTTCCAAATGTGTCTAAGGACACAGTCAGGCTGAAACTCTTCCCCTTTTCTTTGAAAGAAAAAGCTAAGACGTGGTTGCATTCACTACGTCCTAGATCTATTGGCACATGGAATGATATACAAAGAGAGTTCATAAAGAAATTTTTTCCATATCATAAAATGAACACTCTTAAAAAATCAATCATGAACTTCGCCCAAAGGGAGGATGAAACATTCTTCTAATGTTGGGAACGGTTCAAGGATCTTGTCAGCTCTTGCCCACAACACGGTTTTGAAACGTGGCGCATTACGCACTTTTTCTATGATGGGCTGACATCTTCCATACGCCAATTAGTCGAGACAATGTGCAATGGAAAATTTATGAATAAAAATGTCGATGATGTGTGGGATTACTTGGATAGACTTGCTGAAAACACATAATCATGGGACAGATATCCAAAATCGAGTACCACTTCTAGGCCTACTCAATCAAAGGAAATGAGCGAAGTATACCTGCTGAAAGAGGATGATGATATCAATGTTAAAGTGGCTAATCTCATAAAGAAATTTGAGGTCATGGAATTGAGAAAGGATAGGGGTAAGGAAGTTTTTTGCGGTATTTGTGGTTATAGCAGTCACACAACTGAAAATTGTCCAACTATATCTGCCTTCCAAGAGGTTCTGACTGAGCAATCCAATACCGTAAATAATTACCAAAGACCTTTCAATGGATCCACCTCTAATACGTACAATCCTAGTTGGAGAAATCATCCAAACTTCAGTTGGAGGAATGGACAAACTGCTATCCCTCAAGGTTTCTTCAATCAAATTCTAATTCAAGGGAAACCTTAAGAGGATCCAGTTCTAAAACACATTCAAGACCAAGAGCTATTCAACCAAGATATAAGATCAGCAATAGGATCACTTACATCATCCCTTCAACGGATAGAGTCACACATAATGATTGGGGAAAAGGGAATGCTTCCTGCTAAACCTCTCCCCAATCCAAAACCGCAATATGAGATAAGTGATCCAAGCTCTTTAGATCAGATGGAGCAGGCTAAATCTATTACCACTCTTAGGAGTGGGAAGACCATTGACAAAACTATTCCGGTTAGGGCTGAAAAACTTAAGGACCCGGAAGAGGATAACAATGATAGACCTAGCATTGTTCCACAAAAATTAGAACCAGAACTTCAAAAGAAGATAGTTGCTCCATTTTCCCAACGGTTGGTTGCACCAAAACCTCTTTCTAACTCTCAGGATATACTAGAGGTGTTGAAACAAGTAAAAATCAACATTCCTCTACTTGATGCCGTAAAACAAATACCTTCATATGCCAAATTCCTGAAAGACCTATGCACGACCAAAAGATGGCAAAGTATTCAAAAGAAGATCTTCTTGACTGAGAAAGTGAGTGTCATCCTGAAGCAAGACGTGCCACAGAAATTCAAAGATCCCTAGTGCCCAACCATATCATGTGTAATCGGGGATTATCGAATTGATCACGCACTTCTTGACTTAGGAGCGAGCGTCAATCTGATTCCCTACTCAGTATACAAACAGTTAGGTTTGGGTGAATTAAAACTAACCCTAACCACACTACAACTTGATGATCGCTCTGTTCATGTACCAAGAGGGATAATTGAAGATGTGTTGGTACAGGTTGATAGATTTTATTACCCTGTAGACTTTATCATCCTAGACACCGAACCCATCAATAACATGAGCACTCAGATGCCCGTGATTCTTGGTCGCCCATTCCTTGCCACTTCAAACGTAATTATCAATTGCAGGAATGGTATCATGACTATGTCTTTCGGGAACATGACATTGGAGTCAAACATCTTTTTCAATAACGGCAGAAACTCAGAAGATGATGATGATTTCCACGACATTAACATGATTGATTCTTTCGTGGAAGATAAAACGCTTCTGACCTTATCCTCTGACCCTCTAGAGACGTACCTGACACACTCCCATGATTTGAATGATGACATGATTAGGGAGACGTGTGCCGTGCTTGATACAACGCCGGTACTTGAAGTTAACCAGTGGAGGCCGCAATTTGAAGAGTTGCCCAAAACTGATGCAGTGCCTCTACCGTCTAACCTCAAAGCACCAAAGCTTGACCTAAAATCTTTACCCTCTGATTTGGAATATGCCTATTTAGGTCAAGAAGAAACATACCCAATGGTGATTTCATCCCTCCTTGAGAACAAATAAGGGAGTATGCTCATTTCTACTCTCGAAGAAGATAAAGGAGTTACTGGTCATATCATTACAGATCTCGATAGGATGAATGAACTCCTTTCAACTGAATGTTTCGACTCTTTGGATTACTTGGCACACTCTGCAGATTCAAACGATCCCATGTTAAAAGATAAAGTGGATGTCTTCCAAGACGACGTCACGGTAGTCATCATTGACCAAGAGAACCCTTATTCTGAAGTCCCTTCTTCCCCTGATCCTAAACGTCTACTATTAAAGGAGGAAGAACTAAAAATTGAACTGAAGCCTGAAACTTCGGAATGCATTGAGACTACATTACTTCTCGAAATTTTTCTGAATTTTATCTACCTGTAGTCTTTAATTCACCATGGGATACTAACTTTGAGACTTTTTCTGACACAGGTGAATCATATATACTTTGGATACCTCAGGCGGATCAACGACAAATTTTTGCTAAGGTACATAAGTCTCTCTGGCCATTCATACTCCAGGGCATCAAAGCCTATTGCAAAAAGGGCTTTTGGATGATCCTGTTGAGAAATCTACTGAGAAATTTATCCAAATATTGGCCGGAAGAGGAACTGTGTGGCATGACTGAGTAGTTTTTTTCCCTGTTTTCTTAAGACTAGGGTAGTTTGCTTTATTTATCTGGCTAAAGAAGGTAAACTTGGCGCTCTTGGGAGGCAACCTAGTTTTTCATTTCATTTCTTTTTCATAATTAGTTAGTTCAATGTTTGTGGGTAACATTACTACAAACCCTCACGAAACTATAACTCGTCCACTAGGGGCAACCTAGGGGTTTAAAGGCTTGTTGCATATGCTAAATGCAATCGAGAGCACCTGCGAAAGTGGTATAGGTAGGATTTTATCTTTTGTTATTTTTGTTTTGCTTTCTCTCTCATGCTAACCGGCTTCCATGCTATGATCTCTTGGAAAGTCTCTCTCAATTCATCATCCAGGTACTATCTTCCCATCACTTCACATTTACTTTCGTTGTCCCATGTACATTGCATACTCATATCTTTTACATTGAGGACAATGTAGATTTTAGGTTGGGGGTGGGAGATTAGGTTTCCTAATTAGTGTTTTCTTGGTCCTAAGCAAAAATTGTGAAATTTTTTTTTGGAAATTCGTGTGAATTTGAAGTGATTTTAATAACCATCTTAGATTTAGAATTACAAGATACGTGATGTTGGTAATTTATGACTCTTACATCCAACTATTCGTTAGATTTCACAGTTAGGTTTGAATTATTAATCCATAATTAGAAGCTGTAAACATTGATTGAGTCATGATTTCACATGTCACATCTCGCGTACACATTAAGATTTCAGTTTGATACTGAAGGGTTAATTTGGTGATCAGTAAGCATGGAAGGAACCAACTTAAAACATTGCCTATCATGATCAATTAAAAGGAAAAGATACTTTTGAAAAAGGTTAGGTGAAGAATCTTCACCATAGGTTTACTCCCTATAGGTGCAGATCTCATTCATGTAAAAAAAAAAAAAAAAAAGTTTGGGTGTTCAGTCTTCACCATAGGTTTGCTCCCTATAAGTGAGGACTTGATTTCCCCTCCTTGGCGTTATTTTTAATAGAAAAATCAAAAGTTGATAGAATGAAAGAATGATCTGTGAGGCAAGTTCTGGTTTAGGTGTTGGTGGTTATGAATTTTCTTATTGGTTACCAATAATATCATGAAATTGACAATTTGATCTCTTAATGATGATATGCCGAGATTACACTATACACCTATGGAACTCGATGTTTAGAATTTTTCTAATTGATGGATTAATACTTTGAACTTGTTGTGAAGTTTTCCGTGTGCTTGAGTTCAGGAGAAACTAATGCCCAACATTCATGAATCTTAAACTTCTAGTATCTGGATTGTTCCCCAAAATTATTCGAGTTTTTAAAATTATGCTATAATTCTCAATTTATTTTTCGCATACTTTGCTCGGGACTAGCAAAATGCTGGTTGGGGGTTGTGTTGAGGGTCAAATATTGCATATCAGACCCCAACTACTGCATGGATTTACGAACATGATACCATTTAATGCCCTATTTTAATCGTGTTTGTGATGCAAGGTATATTTGCCAGCATGAACTGAAAAAGATGCTAAAAGCCGAGATTTAATGCTCAGATTTCACAAAAGCAAGGGACGGACTCCAGGGGACCAAGATCGATGGATGTACACGCTAGAGATCTGAGAAAACCAAGAAACTGAAGTTCAAGTGGCCTGAAAGTCAGCCAGAATATAAGATCACAAGGTTCTCACCTTCCGTTTGGGTGGAATCTTCATACATGGCCCAAAGACCATAAATTAACCGTACATGTCAAAATTCAGCCCTTGGATCAGTGTATAAGTGACCCAATGGACAAGATTAGACAATAACCATTAAAAAAATATCTTGAACATCCTTGGGAGATCGGGACCCGAACTAAACCGATGGAAAGAGCATGAAAAACGGTAGATACCCGTCAAATTTCACCTCTTTTGGATGATACAGTAAGGAGATACGAACGACAGAAGTTATAACAAAATAGGATGGCAAATTTGTAAATATATGGTCATGCATGGCTACATGAAGCAGATTTTGTTTTTAACGGTTAACGTTGTCCATGAGAGTGTGGCCCACCCTGAAGTCAGATCTATCTCAAACTAGAGGCTATGGGCCAACACTACGTCCATGATCTGATGGAGGGAGTGGATTTCTAGGACAGGCATCGCAGTGGACTCCACCTATTTTTTGCAAATCATCCAAATATAGCCACGCGAAACGTCCAGTGACGGACGTGCTATCAATTGGGCTTTGATAGTGGGCCCCACCCATCGTCGAAAAGGATGATCCACACCGTCCATTAGAACCCCGAGGTCCTTCTTACCAAGGCCTAGGTGAAAATTTTCAAAGCAGCAGTGATGATCTGATTTCAGTCGTTCAGAAGGAAGATGGACGATGCAAGAAGAACTCCGTGGACTACATCGAATCTGAATGGAATCACTCCATTCCCAACAGAAATTACAAGGAGAATGCGATGAACGGAGTGGATTTGTCTGTCGAAGCCAGTCATGGGCCCCACCATTAGAACAACGTAAGCCCTGTTACGCAAGGCCGTCCAGCGTTCGCAACAACCGACGATCGGTTGATGTTGTGGGCCCCACCCATTATCCACATTGACAATCCAAACCATCCATCTTATTTGTAGAAGCCTGCTCACCAAGACCTAGGTGAAGATTTTGGAGGAAACAAGGAAGATGGGATCGATTTTGTCAAAAAGGAAGACAGACGGTGGAATGACATCATCCATGGGCCATCAAGAATCTGATCCGAAATAGGTCGGTCATGTCCGACCTATTTCTCGAGAGGAAGCTAATGAACGGACTAGATCTCGAAAACAATGATTGTCATGGCCCCACCGAGAGTCCAAGGCGACACGTTTACAGGCTCTGTTTACGCACCGCGGAAAGCCCAGCCGATGCAGCCCACTTTGCAAGCTTAGACAGAGTCGGTCCATCCATCTGGACTATCCAAATTCTTCCCAAGGGTCCACCGATCAAGCCTAAGGAGACTGACTGGATCGGATCTTACATCAGGCACTGTTTTTGCTGCGAAAAGAGAGCTCCCTGCCTGCGGTTTACACAACTGCGTAATTAGCTGTCCAAAGTTGCGTAAAGTATTCTCCACTCCCTACTGCGTAGAGGACTCTCCACCACCTTTGCTACTTATAAAACAGAAGAGAAGAGAGAGAGGGAGGGAGGCTAGAGCTTGGAGGAGATCTGACGTGAGAGAAAGAGAGAACAGGAGAAGGAGATTTGTTTTCATGCTTATTTTTCTGATTTTTTCTGGGAGAGATTAATTGAATCATGTTGGGCTAAACCTCTTGGCTAGGGCCAAGAGGTGAATCTTATAGCATGATAGGAGATTCTATGCCTTCAATTTATTTTTAATTATTGAACGGAATTTGATTTTGGTTTGATTATTATGGAAATATTTTTAGTTTTTAATGGTCTGTTGTGACTGAAATTACAATGGGTCTGCAATGGCTTTGAGTATTTCCTTTTCCTTTTGATGTTTATGACGGCAGGAAGCCCTGTTGTTCACCATCTTCGCCTAGGCATGGTTGGATGTCGGTACCCTTCCTAACCTTCATAATCATCTGATTGGTTATCAATTAGTTTAATTCTGTTGTTTACTTTGTTTCCTGGGCATGGTTTGGTGATGGAATCCATTCTAATTCATATACCTTTCATCTCTTGAAAACTATATCAAGCAAGTTCAGTTTGATTTCCATGGTTACATTCTTCAACTAGATGAAGAGGGGACTCTAAGTCCAGTTGATTTCTTGATGCAGGCATAAGATCTCCCTAATCTCTACAAGTGGATCCTCTGAATCCCTAGTTTCATACCTCTGAGTTCATTAAGCTTTAGTTAATTATTTCACCATCATTCATTCAAATCACCCGATTTAGATTACATCTTATTTTAGTCCTAGTTCTGGTTAATTTCAAATTACGTACAGGTTTCAGTCCTTGTGGATTCGACCTCAGTCTTACCGAGTTTATTACTACATCACAACCCTGCACTTGGGGAGTGAACACCGATTCTGTTTGATGAGGCCGATTCCGTTTGGTGAGGTCGATTCTGATTATCGAGGCCAATTCCAATTATTGAGGCCGATCATCGAGGTCGATTCTGATTATCGAGGTCGATTCCGATTGTCGAGGCCTAATGTAATGTTTATAAGGCTATGGAGCCCTTTGTGGTGTATATTAGGCCCGTGTTGGAGGCCCATTGTGATGTATATATGGCCCATGTGATGCGAACCACTTGATGTATATGAGGCCCAATGTGACGTATTTATGGTCATCCATTGAGGCCCATCTCGATATGATGCATAATGGACCCGTGTGAGAGACCTATTGCAATATGCTTGGAACCCATGGGTTGTGGCCCATTGTGATGTATTCGGGGCCCATGGGACGTGACCCATCTGATGTTTACAGTCCCATGTGATGTGTATTAGGCCCATGTGACATAGCCATTATGATTGTATGAGGCCCATTGTGGTATATTTTAGGGCCAGGCTATGGAGCCCATGGTATTGTATATTAGGCCCATGTAAGAGGCCCATCGTGATGTGTATTGAGCTCATGAGTAAGGCCCATGGTGTTGTATATTAGGCCCTTATGCGAGGCCATGGGCCCACTATATGTTAGGCTCTATGTGAGCCATTCCTTGGGGGGCAATGTTGGTTAAATGTCCACATTGTCGAGGCCAACTATCGATGTTGATTATCAGTGCCCGTTATTGATACCGATTATGAGTATATGACAACATATCATCATGATACATGCACATACGCATCATCTGCATGTTTGTTATGAGGTGTGGTTGACCATTGCAAATGTCATTGGGTAGGTTGTTATGAGACTCCCTGATAGGCGGAAGTTATCTCACATGAGCACACGGTATGTGCAGGATTGATGCATGATTGGATTGTGTGACTCATGCATCTTACATTGTGTGTTGTGATTATTGTACGCCTTAACGACAGCAGGGCTGCAGCACCACAGGTATATCGTGGATGACCAGATGGGACATCGAAAATCTATTACTGGCATCGAGCTGCCATAGATGGCCCTGGGTGAAAATCCTTGAACCCTCTTGGTACTAGAGGACGCTCCAACGTCGAAACCAAGTGGATACATGAGCGCCCAAGTGCCAAATATCAGGAGGCCGCGTCTCCCACAGTGTCGTGGTCGGTTGGGAGGGGGTGTGGCCTTACCCGCCCGAGGGTAGGGGGCATAGCTAGGCTGAGTTTGACCAGCTCGTAAATGGGTCTGCTATCGACATACTGGATAGATATTGACAGACTATTGGCTAGGCGGATAGTGATGTTTCTTATGCTCACTTGGACTGTGCTGCTGGGAGAGGGGCAGTGTCATTTGGAGTGTACTAAACCCCGGTGATGATCCCAGAGATGAACAGTACTGATATGTGGACTTATTGAGCAGGAGTTGCATACTCATTCATTCATTTATTCATTATCCACTCGGGCTGGTGGTGCGTAACTATTTATTACGAGTACCTTCTCAATGGTCAGGATTTCGGTTGGGGCGCGCGACTAACCTGAGATCAGGAGTTTACCACATTGAGTCTGACTATCCAAATTTATGTATGGGACTGGTTTGGATAGAAGTCCCTTATGATGGACCCCATAGCCTGCGATACTATGTACTATCATCTCAACTTTACACTCTAGCATATTCATTCCATTACATCCGTGGCAATGGCATTTTGGGTTACCTATGTTTCTGCATTTATATAGTTTAGATACGACATCTGATATTTGACTCTTTATGACTCCTCATTTGTATAGTTGATCTGTATCGCGTATTCTGATATTGTTCCTCATTTGTATAGTTAATCTGTATTGCGTATTCTGATATTGTTTAACTCATGGACTTGTCAGTATTTTTGCTTACTCTGATAACGTATGATTCATGATCTTGCGTCTATTTTGACATTGTACGATTATGGCATTGCGTTGAATACTTGGCACTTACCTTGTGCACACACTTACACCACCCCTAAGCTTTCTATAAGCTTATGCACGATAGATGCGTGCAAGTGATGTTAGGTTGCAGCAGCGTGGAGCTTGGAGCATGTAGCCGTCTTCTGGAGCTTGATTTTTTATATATGTATTTCCCTTTCAGCACTGTATTCAAATGTTTATATTAGTGGATATGTGTCACGCCGAAATCAAATTCACAGGAATCCAGATCGCTAAATCCGGTGCTGACAGCCTCCGTAGTACTTGATTCTCGGCTCCTAGCGTCCATACGCCAGATTCCAATCCTGGGATCCTACAAGGAGAATTTTTTTTTGTATATTTAACTCGCAATAAGCATAACCACAAGATTACCCATTTCACAAAGGCAACATCATCACCACATATCCACTAATATAATCAGTTGAGTACAGTGCTGGAAAGAAATACATAAATAAAAATCAAGCTTCAGAAGACCGCTGTACACTTCAAGCTCAACAATGCTGCAACCTAACATTACCTGCACGCATGTATCGTGCATAAGTTTATAGAAAGCTTAAAGGGTGGTGTAAGTGTGTGCATAAGGTAAGTGCCAAGTAAGTAATATCAGAGTAATTAGAGTAAGCGGGAATACTAACAAGCCCATAAATCATACAATATCAGAAATAAGCAGAAATACTGACAATAGCATGAGTCAATCAATATCAGAATACGCATTATAGAACATCTATGCAAATGAGGAGTCATAAAAAGTCAAACATCAGATGCTAAGGATGTGATGCAGTACGCAATTCCTGATGAATGCACGAATACCCTTAGTCGTATCTAGACCGTATAAACGCATAAACATAGTAACCCGGAATGCCATATGCAGTAGATGTAATGCGCTATGCAGTGCGAATGGAATGACCATGCTGGAGTATGAAGTCGGGATGATAGTACGTAGTATCGCAGGCTATGGGGTCCATCACAAGGGCCTTCTATCCAAACCAGTCCCATACGTAAATTTGGATAGTCAGACTCAATGTGGTAAACTCCTGATCTCAGGTTAAATCCTTGCCATAATGAAGGCACACAACAATTAGTTGGGCACCACCAGCCTGAGTGGATAGTGAATGAATGCATGAATGAATGAGCATGCAACTCCTACTCAATAAGTCCATATATCAGTACAGTTCGTCTCTGGGATCATCACTGGGGTTTAGTACACTCCAAATGGCACTGCCGCTCTCCCAGCCACACAGTCCAAGTGAGCATAAGAAACCTCACTATCCGCCTGGCCGATAGTTTGCCAATACCTATCCGGCACATCAATAGCGGACCCATTCCTCGAGCTAGTCAGACTCAACCTAGCAATGCCCCCTACGCTCGGGCGGGTAAGGCTACACCCCCTCCCAACCGACCACGACACAGTGGGAAACGCGGCCTCCTGGTATTCGGCACTCGGGCGCTCATGTATCCACTCGATCTTGACGTTGGGGCATCTCCTGGCCACGGAGGTTTAGGGATTTTCACCTAAGGACATTTATGGCGCCCGTATGCTAGAACCAAATATTTTCGGTGTCCCCTCTGGCCATCCACGATATGCCTGTGGAGGCTACGACTCTGATGTCGCTAGAGCGTATAAAAATCACAATGCGAGATGCATAAGTCATACAATCCAGACATGTATCAATCCTGTGCATATCGTGCGCTCATGTGAAATAACCTCCGCCTATCAGGGAGTCTCATAACAATACACTCAATGATATATGCAATGATAAACCACATCTCATAACAAACATGCAGATGATGCGTATGGGCATGTATCATGATGCTATGCTATCACATACTTATAATCAGTATCAATAACCGGTATCAACAATCTGCCTCGATCGGTAATCGGTCAATCGGCCACGACAAGCAGAATCGAAATCGGCCACGTCAATCGATAGTCGGCCACGATCAGTAATCGGTCACGATAATCGACCTCGATCGGTAATCGGTTAATCGACCTCGATCGGTAATCGGTTAATCGGCTACGACAAGCAAAATCGGCAATCGGCCACGTCAATCGATAATCGGCCACGGCAAGAAGAATCAGCAATCGGCCACGTCAATCGATAATCGCCCTCGACAAATTGGCCTCAATGAGAATGGGCCTAACAAGGCCTAAGGGAAAGTCACAATGTGGACATCCAACCATCATTACCCCTCACTGTGGACATTTAACCAACATTGCTCCCATGGATTATTCCACATAGAGCCATACGTATAGTGGCCCCATGGCCTCCCATAAGGGCCAATATCATTACAGTGGGCCTCACCCAAGGGCCACATCACATGGCTGCACATACATCACATCAGGACTCATCATATGGGCTGAAAATACCTCACAATGGGTCACGCCATATGGGTTGGAAACAAATCACAATGGCCATGACATATGGGACGGAATTACATTATAATGGACCTCGCTAAATAGAAGATGGGCCCTGCACATGGGTCTCAAATACGTTAAGTAGGCCACATCAATGGGCCATGCCAATGGACCTCACATACATTAAGTGGTCTACATTAATGGATCGTATCAATGGACCTCATGTACATCACAATGGGTCGCAATACATAGTGTCACCTATATGTCAGTTGGGCCACAATACATGGGCCGAAAAATACAACTCATTGGGCCTTACCAAGTGGGTCGTGCCAATGGCCTCGGCACATGGGTCATAGGTTCACCACATCAGGCCTTGTCCATGGGCCTCGAATACATCACAACGGGCCTTGCCCATGGGCCTCGTATACATCACAATGGTTCATAACCCATGGGCTTCAAATACACAATAGGTGGGCCCTACATATGGGCCCCAAATATACATCAAGATTGGCCTCATGGATAGTCCGACCAATGGCCTAATATACATCAAATGGGGCCACATCATATGGACCGCACCAATGATTCTCATATACACAACATGTGGGCCCTTCTCGCGGGCCTCAAATATATAATATGTGGGCCCTATGCATAGGCCTCAAATGCATCAAATGGGCCTCGTATCTGGGTCTCGAATATATCAAATGGGTCACACATCATGAGCCTTATACATAGTATAATGGGCCTTGCCTATGGACCTAATACATATCACAATGGACTTTGCCCATAGGCCTAATACGTATCATAATGGGCCTTGCCCATGGGCTTCAAATGCATCTCAATAGGCCTTGCCCATGGGCCTCAGATTCAAGCGAGTGTACCCCATCATATGGGCCTCAAATATACATTACAAGTGGGCCTAAAATATAAATTACAAGTGGGCCTCAAATGGGCCGAAAATATATCACACTGGGTCTTATCAGATGGACCACAACTACATAACAAGTGGGCCTAGCACATAACCCTCAAATATATCAATTCGAAAGATCATCTTAATTGGAAACTACCGTGGTCCTTAGAAATTTTGAACCGTGGATGACACTGTCCATTGTTTAAATGGTGGGGTCTACTTGAACTTTGGATCTGGCTCTCTCATTTTCCCATGCCATAAAATGATCTCACATGTGGTTGGATGGTATGAATACAACATGTGCATTATGGTGGGCCCCACCATCCAAACAGTGGACGGTGTAGAAATACATACATCAATGTGGGGCCTGCGGCTTGCTGCTGTCAAGAGTAGCAGTAATATAGCTGCTGTTTATGCAACTTGCTACACTTAAAAAGGCAGAGGTGGGTCCCATGTAGGGCCCACCATCATGTATACATTATATAACATAATATAATATATATACATATATTTATATATATATATAATAAATACTATATATAATATAATATAATATAATATGATATATATGTATACATCAACGTGTATTCCACACGTTGGGTGGGTTAAAACCCATATATCATGTTGCGCGCCGCACCTGCGGATGGACTTCATGAAGCAAAAATCAAGGTGGACCCACAGAACTTGGTGACGTCAACTACTGGTAGGACCCATGGAGCTTGCTGCATTACAGCAGCAGCTATAGGGCTGGTGTGCGGTACACCAGCCACTCCAATTCCCTTCACAGGTGGGTCTCACGTGGGGCCCACCGTAACGTTTATTTTCCATCCACCAGTTGGCAGGGTCACACAGACCGGATGCAGAGGAAAAACAAATTTCATACCTGATCCAAAACTCCTCTGATAACCCAAAAGAGGTTTCAATAGCAGACGTTCAATTCACCACTGTTTCCTTTGACGTGGGCCACCTGAGTTTCGTATACGGTTGATTTTTGGGTGGGCCATAGCCAGGAGGGTGGCCCACCAAACGCACGGTGTTGATGCTCGAAACGCAACACAATGGGGACCCACAGCTGGGGCCGTGAGGCCCAGCCGTCTGTCCGTCCGCCCGCTGACAGCCTGCCTTCTGTCTTTTGTTTTTTTTTTTTTTTTTTGAAAATGATAAAACATGTGGTTTTTGGCAGGTGGGGCCCATATTAAGCAAATCCAACCTAGCCATTGGATCTTATGGCTCAGTACAAACAGATAGAGCCCAATATTTGATGGGTTTTAGCGCACCAAAAAATCAGAGAGTATTTCAATGGTGGAGACACTATTTGCTAAACTATGGTCCGCCCGATGATCAGATTGCCCTCATTTTTCAGCCCAACGTCCAAAATGGGCTGTTTAATGAAATGGACGGCGTGGATTATATACATGCATTGAGATGGAGCCTGCATGAGTGGCCCACCCCAAAAAGGCTAAATTTTTGTTTTTGTTAGCCGTTACTACAGACCCAGAACACGCACTTCACATTAGCCACCAGCGTTGGGTGCTGGACGGCATGAATTAAACAGTGGGTCCCACACGGACGTGGCCCGCATTTCATCAAGGTGGGTCCCACATGAATGTGGCCCACCTGATCAAAATCAATCTGATACTTGTGTGTTTCCACCATCATAAGGTAGGGTCCACAAGACTTGGACGGTTTGGATATAACATACATCAAGGTGGGGTCCATCTAAGTGAGCCACACATCACGCAAAAGTGAAAAAGAGAGAGAGAGAAGCACCCACGTCAAGATCTCTTCGTCCTTCTTCCGCCAACATGATCTAGAGCTCCAAGGGGACGATTTCAACGGTCGAGATGTTCTTAGGATGGTGGAGATAGGAGGTGGGAAGTGGGCCACACATGACTTCTCATGGGGAGGCTTGAACGATTCTTGCTTGGAGAATGAGAGAGAGAGAGAGAGAGAGAGAGAGAGGGGGGGAATGAAAGAGAAGTGATGGGAGAGGGTGGGTGAAAGGTGATGGGTGTACTTGTAGTAAGGGAAAGTTGACTTTGGAGAGGAGTGGTTGTACTTGGGGATGGTTGTTGTACTTGACTTGACTTGACTGATTGATTTGATGTTTCGTAGAGATTCTCTCGTAATTGCAACGCGCGGCATTTCCTCGAACTGAACGCGGGCCTACATCTTCTACCCTGGGTATTGGTTTGGTGCGTGAGTCGTGGCGTTGGAACCGCGGCGATGGCACGGTCGTCAAGGTACAAGTTTCTGATCGAGCCACCTTCGGTAGGCAGGACTCAGCTTAAGATCGCGCGCAACGTCGAATACGAGTCGAGAATTGCCGGAATTCGACCGGAATGACCGCGGGAGTCAACGGAACAGTAGAAACTAGGATACGGGTCTTACGGCTCTACCTGCCTAATAAAAATTTCGTCCTCGAAATTTAAATTTCAATACAACCAATACAGAGCTCTCAAAGGGAGGGAAATCCTATCGCAAAATATACCAACAGAATCGAACACCTAAGAGATGGGGATAATGCCAATGAATCTCAGCCCCATGCTCCAAGATGCCTCCTCAGCTTTATGATGATCTCACTGAATCTCGGATCCCGTATGAAAAATGATCGAGACTGTAATACTATGCTGCCTCATAATCTCAACGATAGGGAGCTATGTTAGAAAATCTCTAAGTTATTCGAACTTGGGGATCTAACCATTCTAGATTCTCAACAATCATGGAGTGTAAGGTAGCTATCAGCAGATATGTGATGTCATCTTCAGGTATTCTCAAGTTATACTCTGATACCAACTTCTGTCACGCCTCAAACCCAGAAATCGGATTCACAGAATCCAGGATCATTAATCCGGTCTGTCGACACGACCCTCCGTAGCACCCCATTCTCGACTCTTAGCGTCCATACGCCAGATTCCAATCCTGGAATCCTACAATGAGGATTTTTTTTGTATATTTAACTCGCAATAAGCATAACCACAAGATTACCCATTTCACAAAGGCAACATCATCATCACATATCCACTAATATAATCAGTTGAGTACAGTGCTGGAAAGAAATACATAAATAAAAATCAAGTTTCAGAAGACCACTGTACACTCCAAACTCAATAATGCTGCAACCTAACATCACCTGCACGTATCAATCGTGCATAAGCTTATAGAAAGCTTAGAGGGTGGTGTAAGTGTGTGCACAAGGTAAGCGCCAAGTAAGTAATATCAGAGTGATCAGAGTAAGCGGGAATACTAACAAGCCCATAAATCATACAATATCAGAAATAAGCAGAAATACTGACAATAGCATGAGTCAATCAATATCAGAATACGCATTATAGAACATCTATGGAAATGAGGAGTCATAAAGAGCCAAACATCAGATGTTAAGGATGTGATGCAGTACGCAATTCCTGATGAATGCACGAATACCGTTAGTCATATCTAGACCGTATAAACGCATAAACATAGTAACCCAGAATGCCATATACAGTAGATGTAATGCGCTATGCGGTGCGAATGGAATGACCATGCTGGAGTGTGAAGTCGGGATGATAGTACGTAGTATCGCAGGCTATGGGGTCCATCACAAGGGCCTTCTATCCAAACCAGTCCCATACTAAATTTGGATAGTCAGACTCAATGTGGTAAACTTCTGATCTTAGGTTAGTCACGAGCCCCAACCGAAATCCTTGCCATAACGAAGGCACACAACAATTAATTGCGCACCACTAGCCCGAGTTGATAGTGAATGAATGAATGAATAAGCATACAACTCCTACTCAATAAGTCTACATATCAGTACAGTTCGTCTCTGGGATCATCACCGGAGTTTAGTACACTCCAAAAGGCACTGCCGCTCTCCCAGCCGCACAGTCCAAGTGAGCATAAGAAACCTCACTATCCGCTTGGCCAATAGTCTGCCAATACCTATCCGGCACGTCGATAGCGGACCCATTCCTCAAGTTGGTCAGACTCAACCTAGCAATGCCCCCTACGCTCGGGCGGGTAAGGCTACACCCCCTCCCAACCGACCACGACACAGTAGGAGACGCGGCCTCTTAGTATTCGGCACTCGGGCGCTCATGTATCCACTCGGTCTCGACGTTGGGGCGTCTCCTGGCCACGGAGGTTTAGGGATTTTCACCCAGGGACATCTATGGCGCCCGTATGTTAGAACCAAATATTTCCGGTGTCCCCTCTGGCCATCCACGATATGCCTGTGGAGGCTACGACCCTGATGTCGCTAGGGCGTATAAAAATTACAATGCAAGATGCATGAGTCATACAATCCAGACATGCATCAATCCTGTGCATACCGTGCGCTCATGTGAAATAACCTCCGCCTATCAGGGAGTCTCATAACAACACACTCAATGATATATGCAATGATCAACCATATCTCATAACAAACATGCAGATGATGCGTATGGGCATGTATCATGATGCTATGCTATCACATACTCATAATCAGTATCAATAACCGGCATCAACAATCTGCCTCAATCGGTAATCGGTCAATCGGCCATGACAAGCATAATAAAAAATCAGCCACGTTAATCGATAGTCGGCCACGATCGGTAATCGGTCACGATAATCAACCTCGATCGATAATCGGTTAATCGGCCACGTCAATCGATAATCGGCCACGGCAAGGAGAATCGGCAATCGGCCACGTCAATCGATAATTGCCCTCGACAAATTGGCCTCAATGAGAATGGGCCTGACAAGGCCTAAGGGAAGGTCACAATGTGGACATCTAACCATCATTACCCCTCACTGTGGACATTTAACCAACATTGCTCTCATGGATTATTCCACATAGAGCCATACGTATAGTGGCCCCATGGCCTCCCATAAGGGTCAATATCATTGCAATGGGCCTCACCCAAGGGCCACATCACATGGCTGCACATACATCACATCAGGACTCATCATATGGGCTGAAAATACCTCACAATGGGTCACGCCATATGGGTTGGAAACAAATCACAATGGCCATGACATATGGGCCGAAATTACATTATAATGGACCTCGCTAAATAGGAGATGGGCCCTGCACATGGGTCTCAAATACGTTAAGTGGGCCACATCAATGGGCCATGCCAATGGACCTCACATACATTAAGTGGTCTACATTAATGGATCGTATCAATGGACCTCATGTACATCACAATGGGTCGCAATACATAGTGTCACCTATATGTCAGTTGGGCCACAATACATGGGCCGAAAAATACAACTCATTGGGCCTTACCAAGTGGGTCATGCCAATGGCCTCGGCACATGGGTCATAGGTTCACCACATCAGGCCTTGTCCATGGGCCTCGAATACATCACAACGGGCCTCGCCCATGGGCCTCGTATACATCACAATGGTCCATAACCCATGGGCTTCAAATACACAATAGGTGGGCCCTACACATGGGCCCCAAATATACATCAAGATTGGCCTCATGGATAGGCCGACCAATGGCCTAATATACATCAAATGGGGACACATCATATGGACCCCACCAATGATTCTCATATGCACAACAGGTGGGCCCTACTCGCGGGCCTCAAATATATAACATGTGGGCCCTATGCATAGGCCTTAAATGCATCAAATGGGCCTCGTATCTGGGTCTCGAATATATCAAATGGGTTACACATCATGAGCCTTATACATAGTACAATGGGCCTTGCCTATGGACCTAATACATATCACAATGGACTTTGCCCATAGGCCTAATACGTATCATAATGGGCCTTGCCCATGGGCTTCAAATGCATCTCAATAGGCCTTGCCCATGGGCCTCAGATTCAAGCGAGTGTGCCTCATCATATGGGCCTCAAATATACATTACAAGTGGGCCTCAAATGGACCGAAAATATATCACACTGGGTCTTATCAGATGGACCACAACTACATAACAAGTGGGCCTAGCACATAACCCTCAAATATATCAATTCGAAAGATCATCTTAATTGTAAACTACTGTGGTCCTTAGAAATTTTGAACGGTGGATGACACTGTCCATTGTTTAAATGGTCGGGTCTACTTGAACTTTGGATCTGGCTCTCTCATTTTCCCATGCCATAAAATGATCTCACATGTGGTTGGATGGTATGAATACAACGTGTGCATTATGGTGGGCCCCACCGTCCAAACAGTGGACGGTGTAGAAATACATACATCAATGTGGGGCCTGCGGCTTGCTGCCGTCAAGAGTAGCAGTAATATAGCTGCTGTTTATGCAACTTGCTGCACTTAAAAAGGCAGAGGTGGGTCCCATGTAGGGCCCACCATCATGTATACATTATATAACATAATATAATATAATATATATACATATATTTATATATATATATATAATAAATACTATATATAATATAATATAATATAATATGATATATATGTATACATCAACGTGTATTCCACACGTTGGGTGGGTTAAAACCCATATATCATGTTGCGCGCCGCACCAGCGGATGGACGGCCTGAAGCAAAAATCAAGGTGGACCCCACAGAACTTGGTGATGTCAACTACTGGTGGGACCCATGGAGCTTGCTGCATTACAGTAGCACCTATAGGGCTGGTGTGCGGTACACCAGCCACTCCAATTCCCTTCACAGGTGGGTCCCACGTGGGGCCCACCGTAACATTTATTTTCCATCCACCAGTTGGCAGGGTCACACGGACCGGATGCAGAGGAAAAACAAATTTCATACCTGATCCAAAACTCCTCTGATAACCTAAAAGAGGTTTCAATAGCAGACGTTCAATTCACCACTGTTTCCTTTGACGTGGGCCACCTGAGTTTCGTATATGGTTGATTATTGGGTGGGCCATAGCCAGAGGGTGGCCCACCAAACGCACGGTGTTGATGCTCGAAACGCATCACGATGGGGACCCACAGCTGGGGCCGTGAGGCCCAGCCGTCTGTCCATCCGCCCGTTGACAGCGGCAGCAGCAGCTGCTACTGCCTTCTGTCTTTTGTTTTTTTTTTTTTTTTGAAAATGATAAAACAGGTGGTTTTTGGCAGGTGGGGCCCATCTTAAGCAAATCCAACCTAGCCATTGGATCTTATGGCTCAATACAAACAGATAGAGCCCAATATTTGATGGGTTTTGGCGCACCGAAAAAATCAGAGAGTATTTCAATGGTGGAGACACTATTTGCTAAACTATGGTCCGCCAGATGATCAGATTGCCCTCATTTTTCAGCCCAACGTCTAAAATGGACTGTTTAACAGAATGGACGGCGTGGATTATATACATGCATTAAGATGGAGCCTGCATGAGTGGCCCACCCCAAAAAGGCTAAAACCCCTTTTTATTTTTGTTAGCCGTTACTACAGACCCAGCACACGCACTTCACATTAGCCACCAGCGTTGGGCGCTGGACGGCATGAATTAAATAGTGGGTCCCACATGGACGTGGCCCGCATTTCATCAAGGTGGGTCCCACATGAATGTGGCCCACCTGATCAAAATCAATCTGATACTTGTGTGTTTCCACCATCATAAGGTAGGGTCCACAAGACTTGGACAGTTTGGATATAACATACATCAAGGTGGGGTCCATCTAAGTGAGCCACACATCACGCAAAAGTGAAAAAGAGAGAGAGAAGCACCCACCTCAAGATCTCTTCATCCTTCTTCCGCCAACATGATCTAGAGCTCCAAGGGGACGATTTCAATGGTCGAGATGTTCTTAGGATGGTGGAGATAGGAGGTGGGAAGTGAGCCACACATGGCTTCTCATGGGGAGGCTTGGACGATTCTTGCTTGGAGAATGAGAGAGAGAGAGAGAGGGGGGGAATGAAAGAGAAGTGATGAGAGAGGGTGGGTGAAAGGTGATGGGTGTACTTGTAGTAAGGGAAAGTTGACTTTCGAGAGGAGTGGTTGTACTTGGGGATGGTTGTTGTACTTGACTTGACTTGATTGATTTGATTTGATGTTTCGTAGAAATTCTCTCGTAATTGCAACGCGCGGCATTTCCTCGAACTGAACGCGGGCCTACATCTTCTACCCTGGGTATCGGTTTGGTGTGTGAGTCACGGCGTTGGAACGGCGGCGATGGCGCGGTCGCTAAGGTACAAGTTTCGGATCGAGCCGCCTTCGGTAGGTAGGACTCAGCTTAAGATCGCGCGCAACGTCAGATACGAGTTGAGAATTGCCGAAATTCGACCGGAAGGACCGCGGGAGTCAACGGAACAGTAGAAACTAGGATACAGGTCTTACAATATGTGATGATGATGTTGCCTTTATGATTTGGGTATACTTGTGGCTATGCTTCATATGAGACAAATGTACATTGAAAAATCATCATTGTAGGATCCTAGGATCGGAACCTGGCGTATGGACGCTACGAGCTGAGAATGGGGTACTACGAAGGTTATCAGCACCGGATTCGGTGATTGAGATTCTTGTGAGTCCGGTTTCCGAGTTTGGGGCGTGACACAATGGTTGCAAGAAATTACATTGGGTATTAGGGCTGAAAGTCGGGCGGGTTGGGTCGGGTTGGTGCTCAACCCTAGCCCAACCCAAGCTTCCTATACCTCAACCCTAACCCAACCCAACCTAACCTCGGCTTGGGAATTCTCAACCCAAGCCCAACCCAAGTGGGTTCGGTCGTGTTGGCCAGGTTGGTTGGGTAGATATATGCTAATATTTTCATTATTACATTAGTCTATTATATTTTCAATACAAGTTTTATTTTTTATACCTATAATTTTATTAATTATATATGTAGTTATTTATTGTAAAAAAAAAAACATTTTTTCTAAACAAACAAGCTAAAATATAGGACAACTACTTTAAAAGTCATATTTTGTATCAAGCAATCTATTTGTGAGAGAGAAATCCAATGTATCTTATTAGCTCGAGTAATCAAAAATGACATGGACCAATGGCATTGAAATTTCCTGTACCTTCAATACAAACAGTTTGCACTCAATTATAATTAATTTATAAGGAACTTATATATTGATCGGGTTCGGGTTCGAGGTTGGGTAACCCAAGACCTCAACCCAAGCCCAACCCAAGTTTTATCGGGTTGGCGTTTGTATGGCCCAAGCCCGATGACAAACCCGATACATCTTGCCTAAGCCCAACCCAATGTCGGGTTGGTCATGGGTCGGTCGGGTTGAACCCGCCTGACTTTCAGCCCTACTGGGTATGATGGAACCGGCTGTCAATGTTGAAGCTAGAAGGGGGCCTAGGCTGCAAGAAAATCAAGGAGGTTTTCAAGAGCCTCAAATTGAAGCTAGCCTGGGCGATAAGGTCCAACGGCCGTGAAAGCTTGTGGGCTAACTTGATCAGAGTAAAGTACGCTGCACATTTGGGCCCCTCTTCCTTGCTCTATGTGCCCCCCACCCCCTCGCCTTTCTGGAAGAAAATCAGGTACCTTCTTCCTGTCATTGATAGCAACTCCAGGTGGCTTATTGGTCACAGGGACTCAAGTTTCTGTAACATCCTGGATTTTCACTGTTTTGGATTTCCAAAAATTCTTAAAATTTCTTTTTAATTAACTTATAAAATCACTTAATGACCATTATCACTCAATGTTAGTGTATACTGGGGTGGACCAGTCTAGTTATGATGGGACCAAGTGCGGGCCAAGCCGATGGCCCGCTTACACTTAACAACAAACAGTGTGGGCCATCCAAAGGACCGAGAAGGGTCGAAAAATTTAAAACTTTAGAAAATCATAGATCTCATGGGCTTGTGGTCTATCGCGATCAGAACCCAGTGGACACCCAGTAATGTACCATTATTAGCGCTTGCCCAATGCGCCCACCAATGCCGATTAAAATCTAGTCCGACAAAAGAAATCGAGACTCGGGCCTTCCAGTAATTCCGGATTTCTTTCAAATTTACGGTGAAGGTTTAATGTATTTTTCAACGCCTGCCCACTAAATTTGGGCCCCGATCGTGGCACGATGACCGTTGATCGCGAATTGGACCCGTACAACCAAACCCCATATCCGATCGCCCCCAAATTTTGCGTGGCCCCTCATCGGGCCACTGAACACCTACCCTATAAATTTCATGGCCAGAGGGCCACCAGAGATGCCCCATCAATCAGAATGGGCCCCCACAGGGCCATTTAAGGGTCGGAAACGCTTACTCAGTTCATATATCCTTTCATCCGTTCGTCCTCAATTTTTGCATGGGCCCTAGTCAGACCATAAGACACCTACACACCAAATTTGGTGGCCAGAGGGGTGTTAGGGCTACCCCAACATCAATAGGGAGTCCCATAAGTCTACTTTAGGAAATTGTGGAAGCTTGGAGCCTTTTGCAACAAATCTGGAATTATAAAAAGGGCCTCATTTGGGCACCCCTCTCCCCATACGAATTTTACCCTAGAAGAGAGAAAAGGGAGAAGAGAAAGAGGAGAAAGGAGAAGAAAGAGAGAGGGAAGAAGGCATGGTGGACTCTCAATCAAGGTGGGGCCCAAGAGGATCAAACCCACAACCTCCTACACCTTCTTCAAGAAGAAACCATGCACCACAACCACCAAAATCGTCCATTGATCGTCTAGGTAAGGCTTCTCATCCTTTGTCTTGAAAACCCTTTTGATGAAGGGGGATTTTACATGGATTTCTCATGTATGAACTTGCTTTAGGAATTCCAACCAATCGGCCCCAAATCAACGTTCCTAGGTCGTTTTTGAGTCTCCAACGAATCACAAGGTGCAGACTATTATCCTTAGGTGGCCTAGCACCAATTATAGTAGGAATGTAATGATTTTATTTGTTGAGTTGTGGTATTGAAGAATTTAGGGAAAACCTAAGAATGGTGTGTTGTTGGAATTGCATGATTTGGCATGATTAGATTACATTTGATGTTGATCTTGTCTCTCACATGATTTAACATAAGAATGATTACATGCTCATGTTTGTTTGGATTGATTTCGCTCATATGCATTGCTCCATAATGTTTATGAATCTTGACTCTTGTGTGTTTAATTCCTTAAGGTGTTGGAAGAGCTTAACTTCCTCACAAACCCACACACTCACACGCACCTTGGTTCTTGATAATGTTTGCTCACTTGGTAGGAGTACTCATTTTTTTATAGTTGAGATGCATGTGAACATGGTATTGATATGTTAGTTGATAACTTGTATACTTAACATGTTATGAATCACCACCTAATCCTTGGGTTGGTCAGGAATGCGAGGAAAGCGAAGGTGGTCCTGTTGGTAGGACCGTCTTGAGGCTAAACCCATGGATTGGATGAGTGCGTGTGGACGACAGTAGTTAGACTACATGGGTCGCTGGTACCCGATGTCGTTTCGCCACGTGCTTGCCTGATTCATGCAGTTTAGCCCACTGTTTGATCAACCCTGTTTGTTAACCCTGTTTGCTTACATATATATAGAACCTGAACCACCCTACAACCGTTGTAGCCCATCAATAACTCACCTGAAATTGGTCCACATCCTCGTGAGCCGGGCATGGTAGAATGAGACACTGTGTCCGAGCTGTCGGCCTACGCTGGGGTGTCGCGCCTCCCCGTAGTGACCGCAAGCATTCCCTTTCTCTCGGCACTCCTCATGTCATTGAAGTCTGGGATGAGGAACCTGACGGGATCACGGACCGTGGGGTCTCGGCCTCACGCATTGATGGGGCCTTGACCTCGCAACTAGTTTAGGGCATTGATACGTGGGGTGTATCAGAATCCCCAACCTGCTGGATGAATGAACTTAACTAAGAACTTGGCTAACATGTCATTGCATCGCATTAGATAGGGTGGCGACTCGGCAGTCGAGGTCGCTCTGAGGGAATGTTGTCATATGCGATCGTAAGATGGAGTCACTTGAGAGAGAGTTGTGGCGAGGGCATGCATCATACCATTCACCATGCATACGCATTATCAAGATTAGCTTAGTATCTACGAATGTTGTCTTTCATTAAATTCATGCTATAACTGATGCCTGTTAAAACTTAAGATTAATAGTTCACACTGAGTTGATCACTCACTCTCACTGGGGACGGTGTTTAAAACACCAACCATGACCCATTCATAGATGCGGGTGACCCAGGCGTAAGGAACAACTCAATGGTGAGCTTTGTGAGGAGAACGAGCTCTCCCTACTTTCACCGATGATGGCGGCTCACTATCTACCAGATCAGGGCCGGATTTGGATTTGCTGAGCCGCGGGCTCAGTCTTATTGTTTTTGGACCTAGCCCTCTTTTGTTGTTCTGTTGGGCAATGCCTTAGGCGACCCTTTATTATTTTTTGTATATATGTGTGATATCCTTCATTTTAGTAGACTGGTGTGATTTTGCCTCGTGCCTCAGGTAATTCCAAATTGCGTAGTTAAATTTGATTAATAAAAAAAACCATAAATGCATGATAAGTGACACTCGGGAACTCGGGAGTCGAGTCTATGCACGACCCCTGATTTTCTGGGGCGTTACAGTTTCTGACTGCCTAATTGGACTGGGCTCGGTCCTTTAAAGGAGCTTGCCTTGGGGATAATTCCATTAGATTTCATGGGCCTGAGAGTGCAAGACATATTGGGGATGGAGGGAATTAAGGCTTACAATCCTATCCAAGGCCTACTGCCTTTGCAAGTGTGGAATCATATTACCAACGGAGGCTTCTGTTCGTCGGAAGGGACTAACAAGTGCATGTGGACTGCGTCGCCTTCAGGGAAGTTCGAAGTCAAGGCAGCCTGGGACTTTTGTAGGATTGGTTCCATTAGAAAATCTTGGGCCAAATGAGTATGACACTCTAAATTACCCCCAAAAATCTCCCTTTCGTTTCGAGGGCTCTCCACAGTGCGGTTCCTGTGTTTGTTCGCATAAAAGGCAAAGGAATTAGTTTGGCATCCCACTGTAACTGCGGCCTCCCCCAATCTAACCTCCAGTCTGCAGAGGAAATGTTGGACCACCTCCTAGCTATTAGGGGCCTCGCCATGGAGGTTTGGTCCTTCTTTGGTGCTCATTTTAACATCCCCATTTTGTCTATCCAATCCATGGCAACGAGAGCAACTCATTGGTGGAGTAGGGCCAGATCATCCAATGCTTTCCATTCGCTTCACGGCCTCCTCCCATGCATTATTTTTTGGGAGTTATGGTTGGCCAGGAATTGCTCCAAATTTGAAGATAGACTGGTTAGTGGGCCTCGCACTATCATCCAAGTGACCCGTTGGATGCAATTAATCGGCCCTTCTCTTCCTAACCCCCTCAAAGTCAATCCCTATCGTCAGCACATGTTACAGCAGCTTGGAATCAAGTGTGTCCCCGGGTTTACTAGCAATCCAGAAGTTGTTAAATGGTCTATGCCAAATGTGGCCGGGTAAAAATCAATGTGGATGGGTCGGCCAGGGGTAATTCGGGCCAATCCGGTGGTGGAGGGATATGTAGAGGCAACAACGGGGATTTCGTTTTCGTTTTTGCCTCAAACTATGGTATTGGAACGAATTTCATGGCCGAAACAACATCACTCGCTGATGAGCTGGCCCTGGCAATATCGAAGGGCTTCTCTCACCATCGATATGATGGAATCTTGCAAATTCTGCGTGTGGGCAACTCGGCACTCGTCCTACCCCAAAATCATATATTTTACGCCCGATGACTCATTCCAGATTGCAAGATACGCCTGAGCTACGGTCTGACGGCCTGAATCACTTCTATCGTCGACTAAGCCTTTTCTGATCCATCTTGGCAATGAAACTATCCGCGACCCGCTCTACATCAAAAGCGATTCTCAAATGGTAGTGAGGATCCTAAACAAGGATCGTCCATCCAATTGGATATTGTGGTATTGGTAGGCCCAGGTTGCCTCTCTTTGAAAGGTGGTGGAAGTTATCATATCTTATGTGCCTAGAGAGGTGAAGGGTGCCGCGGACAGCTTAGCCCGCTTGGGGAGTGATTCTCAATGTAGGTCCTTTTAGCATCTTAGTAATCTCCCTAAAGCAATTCGTGGGATCCTCTTTCTTGATCGAGTGGGCCTGGGTTATTTAAGAGAGGCTTGAATTTTAGTTCCTGACATTTTCCCCCTTTGTGCTTGTGTACATCTTCTGTATATGATAGGAGGTCCGTGGTGGTTTTCGTGTGCTAGGACCACCGAATGTATCAAGTGGGAGCTTTGCTCTTCCTCCCTTCCTATTAATAAATTATTTTATCAAAACATAAAATAGAACATGAATATGATTTCCCCAATGATACACCACTATGTAGATGTTCTTACCCAAGAATTAAGTCGTTCCACTATTCAGGCAAGCCACAGTTTATTAAAGGAATGTACTGCTAGAAAACGAAAACAGAAAAACACTTGGCTGAGATTTTTGAACCCATCCTTTTGCTTCTAGTGGCCCACCTGATGGTTGAACTAGATTTATTAATGAAACTCCTTCAACACAACTAGATTTCACTTATTTTTAAGTATATCTTTTAAAAACTCACCTTCAGCCACTACAGTTGGTTGATTCGGTTTGCATCTAGTTATATCTATAGCTAGCAAAGCGACGTGAGGAAAAAAATGGTACCGAAAATGCATTGAAAATATAATTTGAAAATAAAAAATTAAAAAAAAAAATATTTGAGAAATAATGTAAATTGCTACCAAAACTACTAATTCATGCAGTGTGGCCCGCCTGAGTTTTTTTCTATCAGGTTTTTCTTTTTATTTTCTTTTCATCATGGTTATTAACAACAGATTAACCGGTTTGATGAAAGATACACACCATGGTTCATGGTGCCCTACACACAAACCTATGGTTGGCATCCCTCCCCATGGTTCCATGTGGTGACCTATATGAGCAGGGGATATAGCCGATAGTTCGTCCCAGGGCCTTAAATCTAAGATACAACCTCATACACTTGGTGAAGTTTTCACATACCACAGGGTAGACCCTACATACTTGACTGCATAAAACATGAGTTGCTTAGGATTCCCGTCCTTGCTTTACTGACGAGGCCTAAGTTGTGTGGGGCCCACTGTAATTATGTGTTCTATCCAAAGTCCGTCCATCTATTTTGCCAATTCATTTTAGGGCATTAGCCAAACAATGAAGGAGATCAAAGGCTTAACTGGACCACATCACACGAAAGTGGAGATTAAATGCCTATCATTAAAAACATTTTAAAGTAACCACAAAACAAGTTTTTAAGTAACCACCTTATGAACAGGTTATTAACAAATAAACACCGCGGTAGGGCCTGGTAGGTTTCAAGAACGGGAAAGGATTGGCTACTCTCCCTGCCACCATCCAATGGCCGTGGTCGGTGCTCTGTGGGCCACACCATGATGTATGTGTTTCATCCATGCCGTCCATCTATTTTTACAGATAATTTTACAGTATAAGACCAAAAAGGCGATATATCCAAATCTCAAGTAGACCACATTAAAGGAAACAGTGTTGAATGAGTGTCGACCATTAAAAACATTTTGGTGGCCATAAAAGTTTTGGATCAAGCTGATTTTTGTTTTTTTCCCCTTAATCTGGGCCTGTATGACCAAATTAACAGATTGGATGTCAAATAAACAGTACAGTGGGCCTTAGGGGGATTTTAATGGTGGATATCCAATCACTAGTTATTTTCATGTGGTGTGGACCACCTGAGATTTATATCCTTATAATGTTTGGGATAAAACCCTAAAATGATCTTAAAAAATGGATGAACGGAATGGATGAAACACATACATCATTGTAGGGCCCACAGAGCACCGACCACCAGCCATGGCATGGGAGTAGCCAATCCGTTTCCTTCAGCAATGGGTGTAAAGCATACCACCATCGGAGATTGGTCCATGTCGTAACATCACAGTGGATGAACGGCCATCAGAGCTTCGGCCATATCGTGATCGAGGCATATTCCCCGGACATTCGCGGCAGGCAATCTGCGTCAACAGAGGTCGTCGTACATTGCTTCGCTGTAAAGCAACTCAATAATGTAGCTGCTCACCCTTCATGCCGGAGCAGCTCAATAATGTAGCTGGCCATCCTGCCGTACATTGCTTGGCTGTAAAGTAATTCAAAAGCGAAAGCGTACAGCGGGCAAATATGTACTCGATCAGAGAAGGGGATGATCCGGACGGTAAAACTTTAAAATAGCCGTATCTCACGAGTTAAATTGAGCTTTTTCAAAGTATCATGTATGATTTTGCGAAAGAGAAACCACTTTAGCCAGCCAAGGCCGAATAACCCACGTTGAATTTGTAGGATTCCATCCAATTAACAGTTGGAAATTCATTAAAATTCATTTTATTTTCATTTTTACTTGAAATAATAATTTTTAATTATACCATGACTTTTGATCCTTTAAAGCCGTCCGAGTCATGCCCAACATTAAAAGGATTTAGAACAATTAACAGAACAATGTGGTTAAGCCAATTTTGACACTTGCTATTTTTGGTCGAAACCATGAAGTTTGGTAGGAATTATGACCGCCTACTATTTATAGTAAATCACATTTTTAAGGAGTTTGGGATGGAGTTTAAGTCCAAAACTTTATCCTACGTTTGAACTCATTATTTAAAGGATTGTAATTTCTTTTTAATCATCAATCGATTTATTTTCAAATTTATTAAAAAATATTTCTATTTTATTTCTTGTGAATTTGAGGAAACTCTGTGAGGAATCAAGAGAAATCCGTGGATTCGGAGTAGTTATCCCTGAGGAACATGATAATTGACCTCATTAGGTCTTTTCCTGCATCAATTGGTATTAGAGGGAAGACTCCTCTCGGACTGATGGCAAGTAACGACAGAATGAACCAAAATCCTATAGACGATTATATAAGGATTCATTATCAATTTGAAAGAATGGAACCTTTCTAATGAGAGAGTCAGTTGACCATATAAGGAATGCAAAAAATCATCGACTGTATTGCAAATGCGCTAATTTTGTTCCGAGCCCAAGACGATACTCAGCCGCTCGTGATCGCTATACTTCACAACCCTGATTTCGGAAGAGCGCTTTCAGAGGTGAATCCTAGAGCTACTCCGGATAAGTCGAGCTCCAGCAGTGACGAGGACATCGATGGCGTCGTTGCCCAACGATCAATTCATGAAGACGATCGACTAGATCGTGTTGAAAAAGACTATCCAGGCAAGGCTGAACTAACTATTTTTTTTAACAGTTTATATTATATAAAAGACTTCCTCAATTGGTTAGTCGAAGTAGATTGATATTTTGATTACAAGGACTTGCTAGAACATAAGAAAGTATGTTTAAATTAAAATCTGATGCTTCTGCATGGTGGGAGAAATTACAACTCTCATGTGCTTGATAGAACAAGGTGCCCATCCGATCATGGCCACGGATGAGACGCCTTCTTTGATCATGATTCATCCCCAGTAATTACAAGCATGTATTATTCCAGCAATACCAAAATCATCGACAGGGGAATTGAACTATCACAGTTTATATCGAAGAATTCCAGCAGAGGCAATGCGAAATGACTTGTTGAAGACCGAATCACATAAGGTAGCACAGTTCATTTGCGATTTACGATCGACAATTTTGGACCGAGTTCAAATGCACCTAGTAGGGACCATTGATGAAGTGATTCAATTGGCAAGTAAGGCGAAAATGCATTATACAAGGGTCTTTACTTGGCCTTATCCTTCGACTCGGCCCCCATGATGGGTCCCACACAGGATTCAACATTGGTAAAAGGAAAGGAACCAGTAGGAGGACGTCATCAACTTCCTACAACTGCAAACCGTGACACAAAGAAGGGTTCATCTAAGCCTCAATGTCGACATCCACAATAGCGAACTGATAGTAGGATTCCAAATCCTTATGGTCACCCAAGGCCGAACAATTATTACCATTGTGGCTAACCGGGCCATTTATCAAATGCCTACCATCAAATTTGTATCCAACCCGATTATGAATCAAGTATTAAAGCCATTCATTAGCCGGTTTGTGGTACTATATTTTGATAACATTCTGACATATAGACAATGAGATTGAGCACATGGAATATCTCAGGCAGGTGTTACAGGTTTTGACAATTAATAAGTTGTACCTCAACTTGAAAAGGTGTAGATTTTTTAATGGATAACCTGTTGTTCTTAGGATTTGTTATAACGTCCACGGTCATCCGTGTGGATGATGAAAATGTGCGAATCATAAGGGAATGGCCGATCCCGACGAACATTCATGAAATGAGGAATTTTCACGGGTTGGCAACCTTCTATTATCGATTCGTGTAGAATTTCAACATTATAATCGTACCTATTATAGATTGCATGAAAAAAAAAAGCCAGTTTCAGTGGACTAATGAGGCTAACAAGAGCTTTGCTGAAATCAAGCATCGATTATCCACAAAACTGATCTTGGTTCTTCTTAGTTTCGATAAGCTATTTGAGGTTGAGTGTGACGCCTCATATGTTGGAATTGGAGGAGTCTTATCACAAGAAGGCAAGCCGGTAGCGTTATAACGAGAAGCTCTGCAAAGCCCAAAAAAAGTGGTCAACATATGAGCTTGAGTTGTATGTAGTTGTTCAAGCATTGCAACATTGGTGGCATTATCTGAATCAGAGAAAGAGAGAGTTTGTTCTCTAAATTGACCATCAAGCTTTAAAGTTTATTTATAGTCAGTCTAACGTGAATCGTGTGTATGCTAGATAGTTTGCGTTTTTAAAGGAATTCACGTTCATTCTAAAGCACAAGTTAAGGTAACAAAACAAGGTGTTCGATGCACTTAGCTGTCGTACATCACTACTTGTTACAGTGAGCAATGAGGTGGTCAACTTCGACCGTCTCAAGGAGATGTATGCCTAGGGCGATGACTTCAAGGATACATGGATGATATGTTAAGAGGGTCGTCTTAGTGATATACATATGTAAGACAGTTTTCTCTTCAAAGAGAATCGATTGCGCATCCCCCAAAGTTCTTTGAGAGAGTAGATTATTCGAAAGCTACATGGAGGTGGCCTTGGTGGACACCTTGGGCGAGGCAAGACGCGAGCTCTTATTGAATAGTATTACTAACTATAATTAGTGTATGACATGGGTAAAGCAGTGTAACACTATCATGTTTGTTAGACCTCCAAGGTCCTGTCTCAGAATACATGCCTCTACACCCAGTTGTCTGTGCTTGACTGTCCTTGGGAGGACTTATCTATGAACTTTATGCTTGGCCTCCTACAAATATATTGTAGTATAAATTCAATGTTCATGGTGGTAGATCATTTATAAAAGATGGCGCACTTTAACACATTTAAGTTCTTCAGAAGTCGTGCGACTACATAGGATTCACAAGACCATTACTTCTAACCGTGAAACGAAGTTCATTAGCGACTTCTAGTGGAATTTATGGAATAAGTTCGGTATGTAACTTCAATTTAGAAGTGCCTACCACCCACACACCGATGGGCAAACTGAAGTTGTGAATTGCACATTGGGAAACCTCCTTCAGTGTATTTTAGGTGAAAAACTAAAGAAGTGGGATTCGTCATTGTCTCAAGCGGAGTTTGTATTCAACAACATGGTGAACTGCTCGACACGGAAGTCCCCATTTTAGATTATTTATGGTCAAGTGCTCCGCCACATACTTGACTTGGTCCCTCTATCCAAGCTCCTGGTCATGAGCATTGCACCAGAACATATGGTGGAATAAATCATTGGTATTCATGTGGATGTGCAAGCCAAGTTAAATGACTCGAACGACAAGTACAAGGAGTAAGTCGACAAGCATCAGTGACAAAAGGTGTTCGAGGTGGGAGATTATATTATGGTCCATTTATGTAAGGAGAGATTTCCTATTGGGACCTACAACAAGTTGAAGAATAAGAACATTGGACCCGTAACGATCATCCAAAAGAGTAATGATGATGCTTATGAAGTGGAGGGGCTGATGTAGATTAGGTCACAAACACTTTCATGGCAAAGATGGACCAGAGAAGGCCCGATCAGAGGCAAAAATGATCATTACTATCAGAACCTTAAAACAATTATATCTCGCAAACTGGAATGAGTTTTTTGACTTATCATGTTTGATTTTGGGGTAGAAGCTACTTTAACCAACCAACATGCTATGCCTGGTTTTCCATGCCAGAATTGAGAGATTCCATCAGATCGACCGTCAAAAGTTCATTTTATTTTCATTTTTTACTATAAATAGTAAGTTTTAATTTGATCATGTCTTTTGATCCTTTGAGTTGTAAGAGTTGTTCATAACATGAAAAGGGCTTTAAAAAATTAGGAGAATGATGTGGTTAGGCCAAATTGGACACTTACTATTTTTAGTCGGAAACCATTGTTGAGGGTCAAATATTGCAGATTAGACCTCAGTTACTGCCTAGAGTTATGAACATGATACTGTTTAATGACCCATTTTAATCGTATTTGTGATGTAAGGTGTATTTACAAGCTTTGACTGAAAAATGGGGATAAAAGCATGGATTTAACGCTCGTAAATCACCAAGGCAAGGGATGAATTCCGGAGGACCGAGATCAAAGACATTACACACCAGAGATCCGAGAAAACCAGGCCACACATGTTTAAATGGGCTTAAAAATCGTCCAAAATGCAAGATCATAAGGTTCCCACCAAAATGCACTAACACTCGATAAAAACTACTCCTTACCAAATGAAATCTCGCCAGGAATTCAATGAACGGGTCGGATTTCTCCGAAAACACCAATGTGGGGCCCACCGAGCATCTCAGCATCCCTATTTTCCTCAGGGACGTGTGTTCGTACGTCCGGCCCTCCGTGGGCCGTTGTGTGACTTTGATCAAGGTCGGATCGATGATCCAGACCGTTGAAATGATGGAGAAGGGGGTCTTGACCCTTCCCAAGAGGACACGGATTGCGTCCTTCCCCTGCCCGGACGGTTATCCGTCCGGGCAGGGCTCTGTGGGGCCTTCCGTGATGTAAGTTTTTCATCCACACCATTAATCATTTTTCTCCAATCATTTTAATACATGAGACAAAAAATAAGGCATGTAAAGGGCTTAAATGTGCTACAAAGTGGGGATTTAACTTCCACCATTAAAAACTTCTTGGGAGCTGGAGAAGTTTCGGATCAAGTTGATGTTTGTGTTTTCACTTCATCCATGTCTACATAACCTTATTAATAGGTGGATGGTAAAAATAACATCAGGGTGGCCCTTAGAAAGGTTTCAACGGTGAGTGTCATCATCACTACTGCTTCCTTTTATGTGGTCAAGTGGCGCTGTGGATGTGCTTCAATTTTTGTCTCATACATTAAAATGATATGAGAAAAACGATTAATGGCGTGGATGAAACACTTACATCACGGTAGGTCCCACAGAGCCCTGCCCGAACGGACGGATAACCGTCCGGGCGGGGGTAGGATGCAATCCACGTCCTTCCCAAGAAGTCAGATGTCCAAATCGGTTAGCCAATCCATGCCAAACTCAGGCCAAATGCTAATTCTGCGAATTCTGCCGCAAAATAGAGTCGGTCCGACTCCAAACCGACTCCCAGTGTCTCTAGACCGACATATATTTGCTATAAAGGAGAGAGGAACGTGAAAAATATGAGGAGGCAGCCGTGGAGGCAAGGTGGAGATGAGCAAGAGTTTCTTCTTCTTTTCCTTTAGCTTTTCTTCCTTTATTTTTTTAGAGTTTTTAGCATGATCGGGCCTATGATTTGCTAAACCTCTTACTAGGGCTAAGAGGTGAAGCTTGTAACGTGATGGGGTGATTTTACAGCTTGGATTCATGTTTATGAACTGATGTTCGATTTTAGTTTGATTAATAAGAATATTTACAGCTCTTAATGATCTGTTGTGACTTAAATTACAATAGATCTGCGTTGATTTTGAGTATTTCCTGTCCCTTATTTTGATTGTGAAATTAGGAAGCCCTGTTGTTCACCATTGCCCCTTGGACACAGTTGGATGACGGAACCCTTCCTAACCTTCATATATCTTTTTGAATGATTATAGATTAGTTTAATTCTGTTGTTTGTTTTGTCTCCTGGGCATGGTTTGGTGATGAAATTCATTCTAATTCGTATGCCTTTCATCTTTTGAAAAGCTAGATTAAAAGAAGTTCAAATTGATTTTCATAGTTATATCTTCCAACTGGATAAAGATGGGGCTCGAAGTCTAGTTGAGTTCATGAATTAAGCGTAGATCTCCCTGATCTCTACAAGTGGATCTTCTGAATCCCTAGTTCCTAACTTTGAATTTCTCATGTTTTAGTTAATAATTCACAATTATATCCTTCCTTTTACCTGATTTAGATTTCATCTTATCCTAGTTCTAGTTCGAGTTATTTTCAGATTACGTACAAGGTTCAATCCCTGTGGTTTCGACCTCGGTCTTACCGAGTTTATTACTACATCACAACCCTATACTTTGGGTGTGAACAACCATGAAGTCTAGTAGGAATAATGACCATCTATAAATAGTAAGTTTACTATTTATAGTAAGTCACCTTTTTTTAGGGAGTTTGAGTCTACAAATTCATCCTAGGTTTGAGATCATTATTTAAAGGATTGTAAATTCATTTTCTTTTTTATCATCAATCAATTTATTTTTGAATTTATTAGAATTTATTTCTATTTTATCTCTCGTGGATTTGAGAAAACTCTCTAAAGAATCCAAAGAGGTCCATAGATTCAGAGTAGTTATCCCCGAGGAAGAAGGTGATCGATCTCATCACGTCCTTCCCTGCGTCACCATCGAATGGTTAGAATTATCTAGTCAAAGGTTTATAGAGATTTATGTTCAATCAAAAGTTCACATACATTATGGATGGTCTAGAGCAATGATTAGATTTATTATTTTGATCAATCTAGACCATTCATTATCTTAGATATTAAACAAATGGTTAGCATCACCTGGTTAAAATGATTTTTAACATATATTTTCAATTGACGATTAACCGTTTTTTAGTATGATAATTTTGGATTGTCCATTTTCCTATCCATTGATTGGGTTCAAGGTGGGATGTACATATGGGACCTATATGAAAAATAGCCAAGATTTACAGATACAACTTTCTATAATTAACTTGGAGAATTCATTTTTTTGGTCGTCAAATGGTTAAAACTATTCAAAGTGTTCTTTGTGTTATGGTTCAACAAAGGCTCGCCTACATCTTAGACCCTTAGGATCAATGGTTAGATTTGTCTTTTAATTAATACATATCAATCATTTTCTTGGCCATTGATTGAATGGTTACATCAGCTAGTTAAAGTGGTTCATGAGAGTTATAACCAAACATTTTCTAGTATAATAATTTTTTATTATCCATTTTCACATACATTAATCGAATGGTTGGAATCCCCTTATGAATTTAAGGGCTACTATCAATCAAAAGGTAGAGTACGCATGATAGATCACCTATACCAATGATCCAAAGTATACATTGGATCATGTTATGGATAAAATTAGCTAACCCAATGTATGAGGCACCTGGCAATAAGAGCATCCGAGCAAGTTCTTTGAAATACCTAAGGGCGAAGGAAGATGAGCCGAGCGGTGAAATTCAGTGACCAATCTGAAGTACTTGAACCAGTTTGAAGATAAGATTTGTTAGAAAACCCACATATCTCTATTACAAGCACCGATCTTGTAGGTAGACCTGCCGACCTCGACCTTAGATACCGGTCTCACCATGTCGGATGCCAACCTTGGCCTTGGGCGACAATCTCGACTATTTACCTCGAGCTTAACCTCAACCTCGGATATCGAACGACTTCAGAACGGAAATACCTAAAAAGAATCATGTATCGTATATGGGTGGGGTTCCCCTAGAAAGTTTCAACCGAAGATCACACCAATCGAGGCATAATCGGAGAAATATCTGAGGACATTCTGATTCTAATACGGGTCCGTCTAGGGTATCTTACATATATATACAAATATGAGAATTGCTGGAGAACACCTATAAATATACCCTCCTCTTTAAAAAAAGATACAACTATCCCGATTCTACTACGCTTACTATAAGTCGATATGACTAACTTAGACATTGGAGGGTGCCGGGTCATAACGGGCTCCTCCAATGTCCCTTGTTCTCTATTAATTTCCAGGTTATTAGCAGCTTACTGGAGGTGGAATAGGGTTGATCAGATTTGAGCAACAACAGATCATCCATTCTTCTGACCATAGAGATCGATAGTTAGAATCACCTTATCAAAAGGATTCTTCAATCCATTTTATTGGCGATTGATTGGATGGTTCGAATGAATCTTCCTAACCCAAAATATCGCGAACATCTAATGTCTCTTCTCAAAGAAAATGACAAATTGAATTGCAAGTTATAATGTACCTGTGGAACACATCGTGACCAAGTTGCAATTTCAAGATGCGCTAGCTAAACAAACAAAGTGTAGTTTGTAATTAACGTTCAACTGCAAAGTTATAAAATACTCTTTGAAACCTAAATAAGATTTAGTAAAATTGATCATGCCAAGACTTCCTGAGGAAAGAAAAGAGGAAAAAAAAAAAAAACAATAGAAAGAGAACAAAGACAGAGAAGTGCAAAAAAGTAGAGAAAGGAGCATACCTCAATTTGAGAATAGAGAATACAGATTAATAAGAAACAAGGACTCCAAAATGCGAGGAAAATATTACAAGCAGCAACGCCTGGGTTTGATAGTTGATTCAAGAGAGTGGGGAATAACTGCTTACTGCACTCGCTTGCATGAGATGAGATAGACTGGAGTATATGTACTGTCTGTGACTCATGTATCCTGTCATCAATTAAGGTGCATTATGAGTATATCGCTTAAAAAATTCAGAGATAATCCTCATAAGAAAATGTTGATGAGGATTATCAACAGAGAGGGATAATCAACAGAGAGATAGTATAAAAAGGAGCAAACCTAAGGTTGAGATTTGAGAATAGAGAATACAGATAAAGAAGAAACTAGGATGAGAGAAAATATTACAAGCAACAGTGCTTGGGCCTGGTAGATGAGTCAGGAGAGTGGGGAATAACTGATTAGTATGATCGTTTGCATGAGATGAGATCGATGGAGATACATGCACCGTCTGCAACACATGCATACAGTTATCACTTAGTTTGCATTTTGAGCATGTCCCTTAAAAAAATTCAAAGATGATCCTCATGACATGATGTCGATAAGGATTATTGATGGAGAGAAGAGAGAAGGTAGAGAAGGAGCATACCTGAATTTGAGAATAGAGAATATAGATGAAGAAGAAACCAAGACCCAATAAAATATTAGAAACAGCAATGTCCAGGCTTGGTTGTTGATTCAAGAGAGAGGGGAATAACCCTTTACTGCACTCGCTTGCATGAGAGGAGAAGATACAATCCAATAATGTTAAATAAGTCAAGGTGTGCTCAACCTGATGCTATTCCAAGGCCAAGAAAGGCATTGTTAATTAGTCATTGAGCGTACAAAACTCGATACCGCATCTAGCCAGCCATGGGTGTTTACGCTTAACCCGAATCTGGCTCTGCCCAAAGCAGGAAGTGTCCTGCTCGTCGGACAAGGAGAGTAATCCGTGCACTCTTGCTTTTTTTTTCTTTGTTTTTTTCATTTCTTTATCTTTTTATTGTTTATTATTTACTTTTAGACTTGACTTGCTTTTAGCCATGTGTTATTGCGTTGCTCGGCTGTAAAGCAAATGCAATAATGGAGCAGCAATCATTGAGATCATGAATTCCATGCAATTTTTCTTCAGCCTTCTATTTCGTTTGCTTGGATTGGCACATAAAATTCTAGAAATCATACCTGCATTGTTATGTGTTGCTCGTAACAATCAATTTTGTACGCATGTATCAATGCCCGGGTATTTTACAACAATAATGTTTATATGTCACCCAATTCATTCATCTGATGTGCCTTGTCCAGATAAAACAAGTCTCAGGTGGGCCATAGCACATGAATTAAGAGACTTTATGATCAATTTTATAGAGTGGCCCATGTTAGTCTTAAACCAGCTTGTTTTTTTGGATCAAGGTGAAACAGAGGTGATGTACTTGATGGATGGAGTGGATTTCATGCACCCTAAATCATTTCTCTATGTTAGAGAAAGTAAACTAGGTACATAGGTACTACTCAAGGCAAGGAAGCTTTTCTTCTCTTTTTTCCCCTTTCACAGATAAAACATATTTACTTTGGGTTTACACTTCCAGCCATGTGTTACCACCCATAAGGGAAAACCCTTTTCATTTTCATAAGGGAAAACCCTTCCCTATCCAAAAAAGCCCAAAGACATAAGAGAAAGGACCCAAAACACATGCAATGCGCCATCATGTGTTATTCTCAATTCTAGCCCTGACAACTTATATGGGCAAAAACAATAGGAAACAATGGAGATTAGCTGCAAACTATAGGCTTATTTATATAGCTAGCCACTGCATTGTATATTTCCTCACTCTGTTTATTAGGTGAAACTCACCGTGATTGAGAGAAGCTACAGAAATCAGCCTGATCTGAAAATCAGGCAAGCGACAACATATGATTGAGGTTGTAGCCTGTAGGAGTAATTTTACAATATTCTCATTGATGTCGCCCACCTTTATGTTCCCTCACACTAATCTATTGTATGTACGCTGCACACAATGTTTCCGATCAAACAATCTACAGCGAGCTTTAACATTATTTCTGTCTTTCAGTGATTGCTGCTGAACTTTTGCTCTGATTTACAGCCCAGCAATGCACAACCACACATCAAAAGTCACCGTAACTTTTTGGCTCCTCTTTTGTGAAAGTGGATGTAACTCAACTCAAGGAAGATGATTCACGCGTCAGGAGTCACACCATCCATCTTCATGTCTTCGGATCACTTACATACACGGGGTATATGTTTACGATGATCCAGTCAACCAGCCTAGATGTTAGGCACAAGCCTATTTGAAGTCTTGTTTGTGGCCAGGAGGAGCCCAGCCCTATTGACAGCCCTCGTTACAAAGTTAATCTTAATTTTTTTATATATATATTTTTTCTAATTAAGTAAATGGTAAAGGTGAGCCTGACTTGCTTTGGTAAAACTTGTCAAGCTGATTTGAACTCCCTCAATCAAAGTAAATGGGGAGGGTGAAAATCAATCCCAGAAATTCACATAGACGGATAAGGAGACGCGGTTTAGCTGTGACCCTATCACTAGCCAGCTAGCTTGCTTCAAAGCTTTGCAGGTGTGCGCCACCCTGATGTGTGTTTTATACACATTGTCTCCTAAGGGATTCACCTATATGGGTCTCCTAAAGGATCTAGACAAAGATATACCTATCGTGGTTGGGTCTAAACTCTAAAAAATGGTGGGGTTTAAGCACATCTTAAATGTGGAGGTTGGAATTCTCATTAGAGTATTATTATTATTTTTTTAAGTAATTTAGAACTCATTTGGTTTAAAGGCTTGCTCATTGTAACCCTTAGGTATGTGTTATATCCAAACCATCCATCCATCCATTTGGCAAGCTCGTTGTAAAATAAGACAAATCCAAAGATGAAGTGGACCACACTGCAAAAAGCAGTGCAGGATTGAACATCTACCATTGAAAGCCTTTTGGGGTTAGAGAAGTTTTGGATTAATATGATATTTGTTGCTCCTCTTCATCCATATTTATGTAACCTTATGAACCAATTGAATGGAAAATAAACATTACGGTGAGCCCTACAAATATTTTATAGGTGAGAATCATTTTCCCATTACTATTTGTGGTGTTGTACACTTACACTTTGGATATGACTCATTTTTTAGATCATGCTCTAAAATAATCTCTCCAAATGGTAAAGAGTGTGGATATAATAAATACATCATCATGGCCCTGTATATCTTTGATATCCTTTGAATCGGTTAATACAGCTCGCAGCTGGAGGAGTGTTACCGCTCGTCTTCCCACGACACATACACACCAGCTAAGTCGGTAGTGTGTGGTACAATAGCTAAACTGATTCCCAAGCGTTTTGACCCCGCAAATGTCAAATGCACCATAGAATTCTTGGACAAATGCGGATTTCCTGTGCAAGGACGCTGGGTGGAACTTCCCGGGTAAGACTTTCGTGGAAAATCGGGTCTGATCCAGTGCACAATTTTCGGGAGTGGAGTAGGTTCGGCTCGGCGTCACCGAAGACCGTACAGCCATTATGGTCCCAACTTGATGTATGTATTTCTGTATCCACGTCGCCCATACGTTTTTTCATGACATTTTATGGCATGAACCTAGAAAATGAAGTAAATCTGAATATGAGGTGGACCATACAATAGGACAAAGTACTGATTGAACGATCCACCATTAAAAAGTCCCTAGGGTCCACTTAATGTTTCTGTACGTTTTATTTGCCGTCCAACTTGTTGCTAAGGTCATATAAACCTGGATTAAGGGATAAAGCAAAAATCGGCTTCATCCAAAGCATTTTTGGCCAATAATAAGTTTTTAAATCACCGTTGTTTTTCAATGTATAGTCCACCCGAGACGTTTATCTATTTTATTTTTCTCTCATTCCCTGACATAATATGAAAAAACCGATGGACGAAATGGATATAGAATACCAGCGTGCATCGTGGTAGGTCCCACAGTTGAGACAGCACCGTCTTGGAATAGTCCGGGGCCGCACCTAATCCGCTCCCAGTCTTTTCGAGTTGAATGGGAATGGCCATGACTTGAGGGGAGAGGGGACACGTCCTGCATTTCTTAGCTGTAAAGGAGCGCAATAATGCAATAAGGACGTCAATAATGCAATAAAAAGCAATAGAAGATGCCAATGTATGCACTGAAAGGGACTCAGTTATCATTTTTAAGATGGTAAACGACAGTAGGTTCTACCCTGTTGCATACGTAAAATCTATTCCATCAATCTGATAAGAGATGCTATTTTCACTAAAGATGCAAAAGTAAGCTTAATTCAAATCTCATATGAGCCACACTAACGGGACCAATGTAAAACTGCTTCCAAGACCACTAATTTCACACTGTGGGGCGTGCATGAGTTCTTAATCAGGCTAGGCTCTTTGTATTTATCTTTGTTCCGGTGTGTTACAGTTGATTAACTTGTTTGGCGAAGGTATACACCATACTGGCCCCACTCTCGAACTTATGCTTATGTTCAGCATCTCATCGTGTGTCCCACCTAAGTTGTAGATCAAGTTGATTTTTTACTTCAGCACTTCTCATCAAAGATAAACCCTACTGAAAGGATTGGATTTTACATAAACAATATGGTAGTACTTACAGACTAACACATTCTAGGCACCGCCTAACGTAAGTGTTGTACAAGATTAGGGTCCAACTGAAAGCACCGTTAAGTGGATGCGGCTTCGGTGGATCCCTGAATGTGGGGCCCACTTTGATATATGTGCCTTACATCCACGCTATCCATCCGTTTTAAAAGATCATTTTAAAACACGTCCCAAAAAATGAAGCAGATCCAAATCTCAGTTGGACCACATTACAGGAAGCAATGATGATTCACCATTAAAAGCTTCTTGTAAGCCACAAAGTTTTGGGTCAAGATGATATTTGTATGGTCTTTTCATCCATGTCTTTGTGACCTTATCAACAAGTTGGATCGGTTTCCTGTAGTGTGGTCCATCTGAGATTTGGATTTGCTAATTTTTTTGATCATGCCCTGTATGAGCTGTTAAAACTGACGACGGTGTGGATATAAGGCACATACATTAAGTAAGATGAGGACACACAGACGGTGTGGGCCCTACAGTCAGGGATCCACACGCCTAGCCATTAAGTAAGATGAGGACACACATGTAGAAAGATGATTTGCCTTGAAAATCCGTAACCATTAAATGCCCTCTCTCCGTCCGTCTAGTATCTGTTTGTAATCCACCAATTAAAGGGTGGTATTGTCCAAAACAGTGTGATTTACAGTATGTACTGTTAATTTGATCCGCTAAATGAATAGTTTCTTTGTAGTACACATATAGCATGTGTGCACCTGACACACCTGCCTCACTTCTTTTTTTTTTTTTTTTTTAATTTCATTGGACCATGTCATTGTTACATGGGGTTTATGGCAAACGGATCACAACAATTGAATAAGATTGGAGATGGGTTTTGGTAGGTAAGTCCATTTATAAATCCATAGCTTTTGATAGGATTTAACACAACTTGAAATTTGAAGTTATTATAGTTATCATATGTTATCTCATTATATGGAATTAGATAGCGTATTCAGTTTTCGAAGAATTATAGGCGGTTAAGTTTTTTAAGTTAAGATTTGAATGTATAGTAATTTGGATATCCAACTTTCATGGTTAAACATCCTCAAATGAAAAAATAATTTTTTTTTAAGGAGTGACCGACAATCAATGGTAGCTCCCGTTGTTGCTCAAATCTGATCGATTATGTTCCACCTCATACGAGCCGTTAAGTACTTGTAAATTAATAGAGAACAAGGAGACACTGAAAGTGCCGATTATGGCCTTGGACCCTTCGATGCCTAAGTTAGGTGTATGGACTCACAATAGGCGTAATAGAATTGGGATAGTTGTGTATACCTTCCTTTTGAAGATGATGATGTATTTATAGGTGCTCTTAGACGACTACCATATCTGAGTAGATATTTAAGATATGCTAGAGGGACCAAATTGAAGTCGAAATATGTTCTCAAGTATTTCTCTGATTATGTCTTGATTGGCGTGAACTTTGGATGAGACATCACCGAGCAGTCCTGCTCATATATGGTGCGAGATTCTCTCTAGATGTTTCTGTTCTAAGTCTGAGATTAGCATCTGAGGTCAAGGTCAACTTCCGACCTTAAGGTCGGCATTCAATGTTGATATTGTTGTCCGAGGTTGAGGTCGGTACTGATAGTCGATATTTGTAGGTCCGTTGATAAAGTTTATTTTCAAACTGGTCTAACATTGTTAGCTTGGTCATTGAGTCTTCTTTCTCAGCTCATCTTCTCCAGCCTTTTGGTAGTTCAAGGAGTTTATTATGATTGCCCTTTTGCCACATATCACATATATCAGGCCATCTCGATTTTACTCATAATAGTTGCCCCCTATTTCCGAGCTTTATGTTCATGAGCTCGGGAAGTAAGCATATTTGAACTGATGAGTGGGTGGGAAGTTCTGAGCTTCAAATCGAAGGAGGTTGGCTTGTTACATGAGTGTTCCTTGTTTTGTCGCCTGGTAGTTAATGCGGGGATTGGAAAGAAATGACGCATGTTGTGATGATCGAGGAGGATATTATGACAATGGTTTCATACGAGAAGACGTGAACAGAGAGGTGAGCGTTATTTTGCCTTTGAGCAACTCGTAGGTAGACACATGTCCTTGCTTCATTAATGTGGACCCTGAGCAAACCCTGTATTGCCACGTGGAGGAGAACGTGTGTCGAGACATTTTTTCAAATCTTCACAAGTAGTGCCAGCATTAAATACCCTTCTTTCGATTCTCTTATAAATAGGGGTTTTCTCCTCATTTTGCCACTCAATGGTTCTGCAGTGTATGAGTTGTGCTGACCACCTTTCTCTTTTTCTCCTTCTCTGTTCACTAAGTGGATCATCCAGTCACTTAACTTTTCCCTGTATGTTCTCTTCTGTGCTTCTTTTCTTTTTTCATTCTTCTTTTTTTCCTTATTGCAATGTCTTTAGAGGGTTACATGGGGATTTATGTGCTAAGAGCCTTCCATGGGGAGTCTATTCACGATAACGTGAATTCTTGGCTAGTCGCATCATCGAGCGGACCACCTCCAGCGATGGCAGCTCGGGATGAGGAAGTTCTGCCACCCCAAATGAAGGCAAATTCTTCATCTTCTCAAGGACCGACCCCATTATTAGGTCTCATCAGTTCGAAGCTCCGATCAGGGGATCTGGTTGCCCTCAGGTCGGAGTTCTAGAGCCTTGACTCGATGGAGCTATGGCTACCCCAGGTCGAGGAACTTTTGGGCAATCCTCCTGAGGGGGAGGTAACCCTTTTCCCTATTTTCTTTTCCTGTGGCTTGCGACTGCCTTTCCAACAAGTGATGAAGGAGGTAGTGCACCGCCTATGGCTTACCCCAGGACAACTTAACCCTAGCATGTGGCGAGCTATCTTCGGGTGCTAAGTTTTAGGGCACCAACTCAGTCATGCTGAGCTAACTGTAGAGGATCTTCTGTACTTATACCAAGCTAGGAGTAGTTCAGGTTCTCTCTACTGGTACTATTTTTCTTCATGGTTAGGCAAAGATCAGGCCCTTATTATTAATAATCCATCCTCGGACGAAAAGTTGGTTCTTTGCTACTGGAGAGTGGGAAGCTCTAGAGACAGAGATGGGCAGGTCGTGGTTTCGAATCCCCACCAAGTTTGCCACCCCAGGTTGGAACTTAAGTTGTAGCTTCTATTCATTTGTAGTTTATTTTGTACTTTTTGAAGCTTTTTTGACTAACCAGGTTATGTCTTCTTACAGCTCTTACTTGGCGTCAGCCCCAGCTCTCTGCGATCTAAATCCGCCAAGTCGAGATTGCCCGGAAGTGCACCTTAGCTCAGAGGGATTGTAACGCCCTGAAAATTGGGGGTCGAGCAGGAGTCCAACTCCCAAGTTCCAACACATCACTTATGCAACATAGATAATGATGATTAAATGTTGTCCGTATTAGTGCATTAAATATGAGTGAGATTATACCAAAACAACATATCATACTCCAGAGACAGTTAAATTACGCAAGCGGAAGACTGTGATAGATGTATAAAACATATAAGTGGATTTTGAGTCCCCAGAGTATGAACATGTCACCAAGTCAAATAATTACATGTATAATTCCCAAAATAACAAAATGTGAATGTCCAACTAATCATATATCCCTGTAATCTCGTCGATCAGAACGGTCTACATAAACATGCCTGATAACTGCATGTATGAGAACTCCTCCTCATCATTGTAGAAATCTGGCTCAGCCTCATACGTCGCACCAGTATCTGCATCTAAAATAGGGTCTGGTTGGTGTTTTAAAACACCCTCCCAGAGTGGGAGTGAGTGATCAACTCAGTGGAGCTATAAGGCAAAGGGTAATATGTTATCAATTCAGTCAAGCAATAATGATAAAACAACACAAAAATCAGGTCCTAAGTACTCTTATTAATGCAAAGATGGTATGTGATAATGATGCATGCCCTCGCCTGCACTCCCTCGGCGACATCATCTCACGATTGCGCATGCTACACTCCCGGTAAACGTGCGCTTCCTCGCCAAAGCACCGTACAATGCGATGCATGGTCATGTTAGCCAAATCCTTAATTTGGTTTATTCACATAGCAGATTCGGGAAAATAAAGTACTACCCTTATATCATTTCCCAAACAATGATCCATCTAGGGTCGTCAATCCTAGTTAGTCTTATATGATAGGCAGTTCCATGTCGCTATGGAGAGGCTCATCACCTCAGTGCAGGCTTGGTTTATACTCGAGGTTTCTACGGAAAGACTCGTCACCTTAATATAGACCAAGTATATGCTCGAGGTCACTACGAATGACTCGTCACCTAATCGTAGGCCGACAGCTCGAATGCAGCGTCCCATACCACTGTATTCAGGTCACGAGTCTGGGTTGCTCACTGGACACTACGGGGAGGCACGTCGCCCCAGCGTAGGCCGACAGCTCGACCACGGTGTCCCATACCACCATGCCCGGCTTATGAGTTTTAGCGGATCGTGGTACCAAGGTTAAACGGCTTTCCTCTGGTAAGTTGGTACCTTAGATTCAAGCAGTAGCGTCCAATACAAGGTGAATATACATTTGGTCAATCGGGTTACTTGATAAGCTCGATTGGTACGAGCGTACGTTGAGTTAATCGACATGGAGCGCATACGCACCCCTCGTGGCCTAACCATTGTCGATAATCACTGTACGACTCGGATTCATCGGATGTATCCGTCATGGCTAAACAGTTCGACCACCGATCGTAAACCATTACCTTTTGCCTGGACTACATCGTAGCCCCAATCACACTCCTAACAATAGCATTCACATGCAATAGCCAAAGACAGCATGTGACAACCAAATTTAAATATAAATCTTATTTACGCATTTCAACAAAAGACATACTACAATGTTACCATACATAGGCATTTCATCCATGAATCACACAGTAATAAGATAAGTTACATAAAGGAAACGGTAACCATAAATAAGGGAGTTGAGAATCCTATCTCAGCACCCTCATTATATACATTTCAATAAGTATTTTCTCATTTAGGTGTTTTATCAAACACTTAGACTACACATATCACATACATGTAATAAATTCGTTAAAACACATATTATAGCAAATCCTTCCACATAGGAGTTGTCATACGTACAACAATAATGTATTCCCTAACAACAATCATGGCAAATACAAATCATAATCCCATATTCATTTAGACATTTCAACAAGCACATAGAATGTATTGAAATCAACAAAGTTCATATATTTATGTAATACGCGGAAACATCGTATCTAAACATATGTGATAGCAATCAAGTCAGTCATAAATCATTAACTGACATTGAAAGCCTTAAAAACCATAACCTAAATGTTATAGTCCGCACCTTTCACTGGTAAACTCGTAACTAACTCAGTTTAAACATTAAGTCCTCGCATACGACATAATGGCAACCTATAGCATGAAATAAGTTAGCTACTTCACCATTTACTCTATTTGAATCCTTAAAAAAATTATGGTTAAGATTTCTTACCCGAAAATGGAATCAGAATCGCCGATATAGAGACATGCAAGCGGTGGTTAAGCACAAGGAGTGGTAAGGAAGGATCTTAGAAACAATCTCCCACTTTTTCTCTCTTTCCTTCTCTCTTTGCTCTCATCTCTCTCCTAGAGTTTGAAAATTCGTATGTGAAGGGAGAGAGAGGGTTTAAGGCCCTTATATAGGCCCAGGACTGATGTAAATGGCCCCAGGGCCATGGTATACTTAGGTTATAACCAAAGAGTGGCTGTTTCGGTCCAATGGAGTGCATCTGGAGGCCCCTTTTCTGCATACGGTCTGGAGTAAGTTCCCTGACATTGGATCCAGGTCCAGTTAAGTTTTCGGTCTGATCGAATTTACGGATCGATCGCGGAGGATCAGTTTCACTTTAACGGTCGCCATTACTTGATCAGGGCCACAAGTACACTGACATGTGTTGGAAATTTTTCCTGATTCGAGGGTGTAGTTAGGTCAGAATCTGACGGTCTGAAACCTTAAATTTGGCCTGCAAGCGAACGACTCAATTCACTTAAGTTTCAGTTCATTTTCTAAAGGTATTCGTGTTTCTCACACACTTCGCTCTGGGCTCAAGTTGTGCGTTTCTGGATATTATTAAGACTTGATTTCCGTGATGGTCCTCAAGCCCACTAAGGCGGTCAGAATGGTATAGTTTTGTGGTAATCGAACTTTCGACGTGCGGTCCAGGTCCGATACGGAGTTTCAGTGTGCTCGCGAGAGCAACTGGGTTTTAAGATGGATCCTAAGTTTTTTTTAGGTAATGTAACGTTAACGGTTCTACTTGTTTTGGGTTTTACAGATCGTATTTAAAGTGATTAGTGCAAATTTCACAGGTAATCTAGTTTAACACTTAGTTAATTCTCGTCTAATTTCTAAATGATTTAGTCCTTAGTGATTTCTGCCTGAGGTGGTACTCGAATCTTTGTACGGATTTTTCCAAGACGTTACAAGGATTGGAGGAAGTCAATCACTCTGATTCTCTTAGAGCAGGTCAGCTTATCAGTGGTCGGGTCAACAAGTACGTTTGGTTTAAATGGATCCTCAAAAGTTGTCGATTTCTTTTTATTCCCTGAACATTTTGCTTATTCTTTTTGTAGAGATAGCATATCGCCCACGGCCGAAGAGGCTGAAGCTCTCCTTTATAGCGAAGTTAGAGCAACTGAGGAGAGCTGCTAGAAAGGATGCTCCCTTATCCTTAGGTTGACATGCTTCTGGGGTCGCGGCTTTGAAGATCATCGCGAGTAGGTCGAAGCTTTCCCTCAAGGTTCTTCCTCTGACCGAACAAGTGAAGGCAGTCGGAGAGGTCACAAAGGCCAAAATTGGGGTGCTCCGGGAAGCTGCCTTAGATGGTTCAGCCTAGGGTGCTCCTCCTTCGCATTTTGCCCCGAGGAAGGTTGTCAACCTTGAGTTATCCCCGGCCGGTGCTTAGGAGGAATGGGCAGAGTCCGCTGCAGCTGTGGAGCCGGAGACAGGGGAGGGGAGCACTTCCTGACACCAGGCTCCTGAGGGGGTTGGGGTGTCAAGGTCAGCAGCTCCCACACTCCTCCCTCGTCACATGGTGGTCTTGGCTTATTGGAACCACCACCATGTGTCTAAGGAGGAGGTCATCTTGATGCTCTCCCTACATCTCGAACCCCTGCTATGTGGGGTGGCGTTGATGTTGATCAATGTAATAACGTCGATCTCTTTTGTATATGTGTTCTTTTTTTTTTAATTATGTTGGCTGATTCTTTTTACTGTTCGCAAAGCGCCACCGTGGTTCTTGCCACCCGCCATGCTTTCCTCGAGTTGAGGGGCCACTTCGAAGTAGTAGCTCCGAGGCTCGAGTCAGCTAAGGTTGAGCTTTAAGCCAAGGTTACGGAGTTGGTAGCAACTACGGAGGCCGAGGCTACGACCCATGCTGAGGTCAAGGCCTTGCATGAGGCATTAAGGCTTGTCGAGGAGGACAACGCTACCAACACTACCTTGCTGGCTACGGAGCAACAGGAAAAGGCCGAGCTGGCGGCCCAAGTGGTTAAAGTAGAGTCTCGTCTTAGTGAGGCAGAGGGTCGAGTGGCCAATGTGGAGGCTTAGTTACTAGAGGTTGGGGCCTCTATTCCTGCGAGGGAAGCAACAATCATGGAAGCATTCAAGGCTTCTGAGAAGCGCACGGCAAAGTTGGAGGAGCTTTTCAACCTCAACTTCCAACTATGATGGGAGGACATTCGAAAGAGATATCCAGACTTGGACCTGCGTTGCTTGGACGACGACACTCCCGAAGACCCTAGTATTATCGCTACCCCCGAGACCGAGGAGCCACCCCAGGGTTAGATCTCCCTCTTTTTTATATTTTTCTTGTACACTTTTAATAAAAATATACTTTTTGTTTATTTGGATTTGTTCCTCTGTGTGATTAGTTGTATGGTAGTTGCACATGTAGATTTTTTCTTGATAGGCAAGCATATAGATTTTTGCTTGATAGTCAGGCATAGAGATTTTTGCTTGATAATCATGCATGTAGATCTTTAAGTTGCGAATCTAGTAGACAAAGTAGTAGAATCGTAGGAAAGAGCCTTTTATTCCTTTAAATAAGGGAGGTTTCTCATAGTCGAGAATGTAGCGATTTGTCGATAATGAGTAGCTTTTCCCCAAGGTGGCCAGTCGGATGCATTTGTAATGCTTGTAGAAATCCATCATGTGTAGTAGATTTTCAAGTGCTCGGCATTACATGAGTGAGGCAAGAACTGCCCATTCATATCTTCATGTAAGACATGTTCCAGCAATTCATGCAAGCGCAAGTTACCACAGCCAACAACCAAGTTGGTCCAGTTCAACAACAACAACAATCAGTTCACAGGCTCTTCCCAACCTCCAGTTCAAATCAAGGTCAACTGTCGGACTCCACATAGGACTACCGACACCAGCCAGCACAGCCCTCGACCAATGGGCACTTTTTTCAATACCTTCCCATAGCCGAGAGTCAGTCTCAAAATAATCCCGCAACCGGGATTCCCATTCAATTTCAAAACAACACCGCAACGAGGGCTTCTAATTAGTTTCTAGCCAACCTCGCAACCAGGGTCTCAAATTAGTTTTAAACTAATCCTAGAAACAGGATCTCTAGTCAATTTCCAGTTCAGTTTCAAACCAATCCCTCAATCGGGATTCTCGATCACTTTCTAGTGCAATTTTAAACCGATCCTACAAATAAGATCCCTAATTAATTTCAGAACAGCCTCGCAGCTAAGGCCTCCAATCAATTTCCAATTCGATTTCAAATTGATACTACAAACAGGGTCTCAAATTAATTTCCAGCACATCCCGCAACGATGATTTCAAATCAATTTCAAGTGGCAACTTCCCTGACCGGAAGCTCTAAAGCAGCATTGACGAATGCCCACAATGGGGGTTAGTGTTAAGCCCAATTTAACCAGCGGAACGACGTGATGAATACACTATAAGGGGGTCACTTTCCAGCATCTCGGCCTCCCCCCAACTAGGAGTGCTTTTCAATTTCAGTTCCCCACACAAGGGAACACGGTTACATTTCAACAAGATCCCCCTAATGGGAGGCATAGGTTCAAAGAAATCGATCACTATGCCGAAAAAGCAGAATGAGCCTTGCCATGAGAGATGTTAATCTCCCAAACAAGCTACACAGAGATGGAGAAGTTGCGAGAGCAACTCCAAACCATGCAAAATTAAGTTCAAAGTCAACAAGTGCTCAATCTCCTCTCAATAGAATTTAGGGACTTGTATCCCTTCCCAGATGCATGGGTATCTCGGAACTTCAAGGTACCCAACTTCAAAAGATACGATGGCTGCGAATGTTCTATGACACATCTCAAGGCATTCTGTGGAGAATTGATTGTAGAGGAAGGAAACGAAGGAGCACTTATCCACCTATTCCCAAAAATCTTTGAAGGGCAATGCTTTAGAACAGTACACTTCCTTGGATTGTCACCAGATTAAGACATGGGAACCACTATCGCAGACATTTATCGACATGTTTGCCTATAACCTCAACATGGCTTCCAAAAGAGTAGATTTGGCAGCCTTGAGGCAAAAAGGCAATGAAACGTTATCAACATATGTAGGATGACGGCGAATGATGGCCTCTGGGATGCGCACTCCAATTGACAACGAGGAGAAAATCTACATGATTATTCATTCAACAAATCCAGGCATTTCTAGATATCTGATCTCGCATCCCTATGTGAACTTCACTCAACTCATCTATACTGGAGAGCAACTGGAAGCAGGAGTACGCCCAGGAACAATCTCCTCGTGGCTTCATTAGGCCATTCAAGTTAACTAGAACAAGGAAAAAGGAAGACCCATAGGAAACAGGAACGAAAATGGTAACGATGCTACCAATCGCCCTGCAAAAACCAACAACATCATTGCCATAGCTCAAGGCACCTATAATACAGCTCAATAAGGGCACCAACAGTACCTGGCAACACCATCCTCAGTATTAACAATAGAGATATTAACTATCACATCCGCCATGGCAAAATCCTCAACTGTAACCTCTGTAACAATATCAACAACAACAACAACTCAGGAGAAATATTCAGTACCCTCATCAAAATAGGGAGTTAAGGAGATTCACTCCACTCACACAAACATACAGCCAAATCATGGCAATGTTAGTGCAGAAACAACTCTTCGCTCCTCTACAACCCATACCACATACAAATCCTTTGCCAATGAACTACAATGAGAATGAGTAATGCAAATTCCACCAAGGCCAATGTCACTTGACAGAAAGATACTTCTCCTTGAGGCATGCAATCCAAGATCTCATTGATAGTTGAATGATATCCATCTCGACCCTTCGGGCTGCACTAACGACTCCCACAAATATCCTTTAGAATCCTCTCTCACAGCATCTATTATACCACATCTCATCACAAGGTCCAGCTATCAACGTCCTGGAAAAAGAAAGCATTGATCATTTCTTCGCTCCTTTATGGTCTATCCACACTATATTAAGAGACTACCCAAATGCACCACTGGTCTTGCAAGGGGTACCCCAAACCCTCTCCCAACAACTGAGCTAAACACTCCTTATCAACCATGGGAACCGGTGGTATTACTTACAGACTTACGCATTCTAGGCACCGCCTAACATAAGTGTTGTAGAAGATTAGGGTCCAACTGAAATCACCGTTAAGTGGATGCGCCTTCGGTGGATCCCTGAATGTGGGGCCACTTTGATATATGTGCCTTACATCCACGCTGTCCATTCGTTTTAAAAGATCATTTTAAAACACGTCCTAAAAAATGAAGCAGATCCAAATCTCAGTTGGACCACATTACAGGAAGCAATGATGATTCACCATTAAAAACTTCTTGTAGGCCACAAAGTTTTGGGTCAAGTTGATATTTGTATGGTCTTTTCATCCATGTCTTTGTGACTGTATCAACAAGTTGGATCTGTTTCCTGTAGTGTGGTCCACCTGAGATTTGGATTTGCTAATTTTTTTGATCATGCCCTGTATGAGTTGTTAAAACTGATGACGGTGTGGATATAAGGCACATACATCAAGGTGGGTCCTACAGTCAGGGATCCACACGACTATCCATTAAGTAAGATGAGGACACACATGTAGAAAGATGATTTGCCATGAAAATCCGTAACCATTAAATGCCCTCTCTCGGTCTGTCTAGTATCTGTTTGTAATCCACCAATTAAAGGATGGTATTGGCCAAAACAGTGTGATTTACAGTATGGTGTACTGTTAATTTGATCCGCTAAATGAACAATTTCTATGTAGTACATATATAGCATGTGTGCACCTGACACACCTGCCTCACTTCTTCTTCTTCTTTTTTTCATTGGACCATGTCATTGTTACATAGGGTTTATGGCAAACGGATCACAACAATTGAATAAGATTTGGAGATATGTTTTGGTAGGTAAGTCCATTTATCAATCTGTAGCTTTTGATACGATTTAACACAACTTAAAATTTGAAGTTATTATATTTATCATATGTTATCTCATTATATGGAATTAGATAGCGTATTCAGTTTTTGAAGAATTATAGGCGGTTAAGTTTTTTAAGTTAAGATTTGAATGTATAGTAATTTGGATATCCAACTTTCATGGTTAAACATCCTCAGATGAAAAAATAAATTTTTTTTTAGGAGGGACCAACAATCAATGGTAGCTCTTATTGTTGCTCAAATCCGATTGATTATGTTCCACCTCCTACGAGCCGTTAAGTACCTCTAAATTAATAGAGAACAAGGAGACACTGAGAGTGCCGATTATGGCCTTGGACCCTTCGATGCCTAAGTTAGGTGTATGGACTCATAATAGGCGTAATAGAATTGAGATAATTGTGTGTACCTTCCTTTTGAACATGATGATGTATTTACAGGTACTCTTAGGCGACTTCCATATCCGAGTAGATATTTAAGATATGCTAGAGGGACCAAATTGAAGTCGGAATATGTTCTCAAGTATTTTTCTGATTATGTCTTGATTGGCGTGAACTTTGGATGAGATCTCACTGAGCAGTCCTGCTCATATATGGTGCGAGATTCTCTCTGGATGTTTTCGTATGTTTCCGTTCCAAGCCTGAGATTAGCATCTGAGGTCAAGGTCAACTTCCGACCTTAAGGTCGGCATTCAATGTTGATATCGTTGTCCAAGGTTGAGGTCGGTACTTATAGTCGAGATTTGTAGGTCCGTTGATAAAGTTTATGTAACGCCTTGAAATTCGGGGGTCGAGTATGAACTCAGCTCCCGAGTTCCAACGCATCACTTATGCAACATAGATAATGATGATTAAATGTTGTCTGTGTTAGACCAATAAACATGAGTGAGATTATACCAAAACAGTAATTCATACTCCAGATCAGTTGTATAAAGGCAAGCGGAAGACTGAAATTGTATATATAAGGTATGTAAGGAAACAAAACCATCATGAACTCCAGAGTATGAACACTAACTGAGTACCCATATACATGTATTGTTTCTAAATCAAAAGGGTAAAATACAACTAAAAATAGATTTTGAAATCCTCGCGATCCAGTCGGCTTAAGCAAAGCCGTCAGAGTACTTCATGTATGAGAACTCGTCCTGGTCCTCATCGTAGTCTGGCTCCGTCTCCTTAATTGACGTACCATCTAAACCTGAGACAGAGTCTGGTTGGTGTGAACAACACCGTCCTGTAACATGGGAGTGAGTAGCTAACTCAGTGGAACAATAAAGCATAGGTTAACATGTTATCAATTCAGTCAAGCAGTAATGATAAAGCAGTACAATCAAACAATCCTAACTACTCTTATTAAATCCAAGTATGAAATGACATGATAGATGCCCTTGCCAAACCACCCTCATGCGACACCATCTTACGTTCGTGAATGCATTCATCCCTCAGTGCTCCACATCTACTAGGCACATGCAGTGCGATGATGAGCATGATTACCGAGTAATTATTAGTCCATTTCAACCAGCATTATTGGGAAATTAAGGTACCTCCCTTGTATCATTCCCAAACATGATCCATTCTAGGGTCGTCAGTCCTAGTTAATATCAAACGATGGTGTATTTTCTAGGTCACTGCAAAGGCTACTAGGGCTGTTACGCACAAAGGTTACACTACTCCCCCATTACCTTTTTAACGGTTCATCACTATACAGATACAGGCCTAGTCCATACTCTATATACTGCAGCAAGACTCGTCGCCTCACCGCAAATTCAGAGTATGCTCGAGGTCACTGTAGAGGGCTCGTCACCAATCAGTGTAGGCCGACAGCTCGAATATAGTGTCCCATACCACCATAATCGGCTCACGAGTCCGTTGCTTTATCTTCTTGGTCACTACGGGGAGGCATGTAGCCCCAGGGGGGCCGACAAATTCGACCACGGTGTCCCATACCACCATGCCCGGCTCATGAGTCTTAGCGGATCGAGGTACCATGGTTAACGAGATTCCACTGGTAAGTTTGGTACCCTAGGTTCAAGAAGTAGCGACCAAACATGGTGAACATACATAAGACATAACGGGTTACTTGACGTGCTTGGCTAGCTCGAGCGCACAACAAATTGAACGATATGAAGCGCAGAAGCACTTCGTGTAGCCAACCGCTATCGCCAACCGAAGTACAACTCGGGTTTGTCAAACACATCTTTTGTGGCGACATGAATCTCAACCACGATCTCAAGTCTGGTACCGAATGTCTGGACTATAGACATAGTCCCAAACTCAATCAATCCTTACTCATAGCATGTGGTGTAAAGCATAATAAACAAAGCAATTTAAGCATGTTAACAAGCATGTCATAAAGCATGTTATAAAACATGTTACAAAGCATGTTATCAAGCATGTTATAAAACATGTTACAAAGCATGTTATAAAGCATATTATAGAGCACTATACAAATAGGGATACAAACACATATATTTCATAAGTAAGTGGTTAGAGTAAACAACTACATGGAGGAAATCATACATGTCTCTAAGGTAGTAGAGAACCCCATCTCAACACCTACCTAAGGTACTAACATCTAAGTACTTACTCTCACAAGCATTTTCACAAACACTTAGAGTACACTATTTCAACATATATGATGTATGTTAGTAAAATATGCATTAGGGCTATCCTTTCGCCAAGCGAGTATTTTATCCATGTATATCATATTCATACAACAAATAGTCATGGCAAACACCTCTCCAAATTATATACATATACGGCACTTTCTACAATACATTATTTCTACATACATAGTGTATATTAGCAAACATGTATTATGACGAATCCTTTCACCAAATAAGTATTTTACCCATATACCATATATTCATACAACAAATAATCATGGCAAATACATTTTTAAAATTTATACGTATACGGTATTTCTACGTATACCTAGAGTATGTAAACTTCCATATTCTACATCTTTAATCGAAACGGAAAACAGACAGCACTTTGTACATGTGCAATTACATGCAGATCATGAATCTATCATTATCTGACATTGAAAGCGTTGAAAACCGTAATCTATACACCTAAAGTCCTCACCTTACACCGTAGAATCGCAACGGATCAGCTAAGTTTGCCAAGCTTCCGTATTCGGCAGTTTAGTAGCCTAAAGGATGAAATAGGTTAGCTATTTCATAACCTACAACCTTCACACCCCAAAACAGATTTAGGGTTAGGATTTCTTACCTTAAAACGAAGTCGGTATCGCCGGGAAAGCGACAAGAAAGGTGTAACGCCCTGAAAATCGGGGGTCGAGCATAAACTCAACTCTCGAGTTCCAGAACATCACTTATGCAACAAAATGAATGATGATTGAATGTTGACTGTGTTCGTGCATTGAACATGAGTGAGATTAAGCCAAAACAGCATATCATACTCTAAAGACAGTTAAATTTGCAAGCGGAAGACTGTGATAGATAGATAAAATATATAAACTATGATGAGTCTCCAGAGTGTGATAACATTACCAGGTTAAATAATTACAAGTATAGTTCTAAAATATACCAAATGTGAGGAAGTGTAATGTCTCCTATCCCAAGTACCGTAGCCCCGTCAATACAATACCAGGTCTTCATAGAACTGTCAGAGACTACGTGTAGGAGAACTCCTCCTCAACATCATATTAGTAGTTCGGCTCTGCTTTATAAGCATCGCCATCACCTGAAACTCAACAAATCTGGTTAGTATTGCAAACACAGTCCCGTAACGTGGGAGTGAGTGATCAACTCAGTGGAACAATAAAGCATAGGTTAACATGTTATCAATTCAATCAAGCAGTAATGATAAAGCAGTACAATCAAACAAGTTTAACTACTATTATTAAATGCAAGTATGAAATGACATGATGATGTATGCCCTTGCCAAACCACCCTCATGCGACATCATCTTACGTTCGCGAATGCATACCTTCCTCAGTGCTTCACATCTACTAGGCACATGCGGTGCGATGATGAGCATGATTACCGAGTTATTATTAGTCCATTTCAAACAGTAGTATTGGAAAACTAAGGTACCTCCCTTGTATCATTCCCAAACATGATCCATTCTAGGGTCGTCAGTCCTAGTTAATCTCATACGATATTATGGTTTGAGAAGCATAGCGAAGGCATCACAAAGGGCTTATCACCCGTCAGCACGGATACAGATCTCACCGTATGCGGCTCAATTACTGACCGTCAGCTCGAGTACAAGTCTCACCGTACTCGGCTCAATCGCTGGCCGTCAGCTCGAATACAGATCTCACCGTACTCGGCTCAACTCATGTTATAGTTGCTGTGAAGGGCTCGTCGCCAATCAAAGACCTTAGAGTATACTCGAAGACACTACGGAGGACTCGTCGCCCGTCAGCACGAGTACAGGTCTCACCGTACTCGGCTCTCGTCGTAAGTGTCGACATCTCGAATACAGTGTCCCATACCACCGTATTCGGCTCACGAGTTTGGTTGCTCAATGGTCGCTACGGGGAGGCACGTGGCCCCAGCATAGGCCGACAGCTCGACCACGGTGTCCCATACCACCATGCCCAGCTCATGAGTCTTAGCGGATCGAGGTACCATGGTTAAAAGGGATTTCACTGGTAAGTTTGGTACCCTAAGTTCAAGTAGTAGCGTCCAAACATGGTGAACATACATAAGACAGATCGGGTTACTTGACGAGCTCGGCTAGCTCAAGCGCACAACAAGTTGAACGACATGAAGTGCATAAGCACTTCGCGTGGCCAACCACTATCGTCAACCGAAGTACAACTCGGGTTTGTCGAACACATATCACGTGGAAAATGAATCACAGCCACGAATGCAATTCTAGTACCGATTGTCTGGACTATAGTCATAGCCCCAAACACAATCAATTGCAAATAGATAAAACAGTAATGGATCAAGATTCAACTCATACAATCAATGTTTGGTATTATCCGTTTAGGGCTGCCAGGGCTTTGCACGCACTCGTTGCTCCACTCCCCCATCACCCATGACAGATTATACAACATAAATATGAATTTAAACATATGCATTACATAGATAAAATCATAAAAGCAGTCGAGCATGTTATGAAGCACAACACAAGCATGAGTTTCTACATATTCAATTCCAAATCACACAACTATTCAAGGAAAACATATATATAGTTAAAAGAAGTTAAGAATCATATCTCAACACCCTTATACATTACAATTTGCTAACTACTACTCATTCAGACATTTCAAGAAATACTTTAAAAGACATACATCAACATACATAACATATGTTGATCACATAGGCATTAGGCCAAATCCTTTCACTAGGGAGTTGCCCCAATCATAACACGCATACACTCACGACGGATAGTCATGGAAAGTAGGAATCCAAGTTCCATATTCATTTGAACATTTTCACAAACACTTGGGCTACACATTTCAACATATATAGCGTATAATGACTGTGGCGTGATTCAGGGCAAATCCTTTCGTTAAAGGGGTCTCGCCAATACAACAATCATGAATCCATGACACTTAGTCATGACGAGCATGAATGAGAATTCTATACTCATTCAGTCATTTTCACAAATACTTAGAATACACTATTACAACATACGTGGTGTATGTTATCAAAACATGTATTAGGGCTATCCTTTAGCCAAGCGAGTATTTTATCCATGTATAATATATTACTACAATAAATAATCATGATAAATACATCTTCAAAATTTATACGTATACAGTATTTTCTAGAATACGCAATTTCAACATACATAGTGTATATAAGTAAAACATGTATTTAGGCGAATCCTTTTGCCAAATAAGTATTTTATCCATATACCGTATATCCATATAACAAATAAACATGTCAAACACATTTTCAAAAAATATATGTATACCATACTTTCTACAAATACCTAGAGTATGTAGAATTCCATATTTTTCATCTTTAATCGAAACGGAAAACAGACAGCACTTTGTACATGTGCAATTGCATGCAGATCATGAATCTATCATTATCTGACATTGAAAGCATTGAAAACCATAACCTATACACCTAAAGTCTGCACCTTTAGTCGTAGAATCGTAACGGAGTCGATAGGTTTGCTAAGCTTCGTATTCGGCAGTTTGGCAACCTATAGAACGAAATAGGTTAGCTATTTCACAACCGACAACTGTCTAAACCCCAAAACAGATTAGGGTTAGGGTTTTTTACCTAGAAATGATGTCGAAAACGCCGAAAAAGTGATGAGAATCAGGCGGTGGAGCCCGAATAGCGGCAGGGAAGAGTGGCAGGGAGATTCTCCCACTGCTCCCACACTTTCTCTCTCTTTTCTCTCTCTCAATCTCAAATTCGTATGGCTGCCATGAGAGAGGGTTTAAGGTCCTTATATAGCCTAAAAATTCACCGAAATAGACTTATGTTCAAGGTATACTTACATTATAATCAAATCGGCATTGGTTTCAGCTCAAAAGAGGGTTTCTGGCGGCCCTCCTTGAGTCAAAGGTCGGACTTAAGCTCACTAACGCTGGATCTATGTTCTATTAAGTTTTCATTTCAGTGGGATTTCCAAATCACGCGTGGCGGACCAGTTTCAGTTCAACGGTCAGTGGATCTTGATCGGAGATTCCGAGTACATGTAAATGTGTACGAAATTTCTCCTGATCCGAGGGTGTAATTTGGTCTGATTCTAACGGTCTGGTTGCTTAATACTAATCCGCAAGCGAGTGGTGCCAGATTACTATTCAAGATATTTTATTTTGAATTAATTTCACATTTCTCACACTCTTCACTCCGAGCTCAAGCGAATAGCGCTGGGACATTATTTGGATTTGATTTCTGGGATGGTTGTCAAGCCCAGCGAGGCGGTCCTAGTTCCTTAACTTCGTGTTAATCGGACTTTCGACGTGCGGTCCAGATCCGATACGGAGTTTCGAGATGCTCTCGTGAGCAGCCGGGTAATGAGATTGATCCTAGGTTTTAGGGTAACCTAGCGTCAATGATTCTACAAGTTTTGGGTCTTGCAGATCGTATTTAAAGCGATTGGTGCTAATTTCACAGGCACTCTAGTTTAGCACTAGCTAATTCTCGCCTAATTTCTAAAGGATTTAGTCCTGTATGATTTCTGTCTGAGGTGGTACCTGGGCCTTTGTAGTTTGTATATAAAGTTATCCAAGTTATATTACTTAGCTAGTTTAGGATAGTGTCTAGGATGAAAGTGCTTAGAAAAATTGAAAGAAAAAGGTAGTGAAGGGTGAGGTTTATGAAGGAAATGGGTTCAGAAGAGATTTTAGACTGTGGGGTTCAATTCTGATGAATTAATAAGGTGTTAGGAGCAACCCATTGCCTATGGACATATAATCCTAGGTTGGCAAAAAATCTGGGATGTTATAAAAGGGGTGGTGCAGCCCGTGTAGTGGCTGAAAACAGTAGCAGGGAGATTCTCCCACAACTCTCTAGCTTTCTCTCTCTCTTTCTCTCTTCTTACTTAGGGTTTTTCTCAAATTCGTATGGCTGTGAGAGAGGGTGTTCTAAGGTCCTTATATAGCCTAAAAACTCTCTGAAATAGACCTAAGGTCAAGGTATACTTAGGTTATAACCAAAGCGGCATTGTTTCTACTCAACGGAGGATTTCTGGCGGGCTTCCTTGAGCCAAAAGTAGGACTTAAGCTCACCGACCATGAATCCAGGTAAAGTTAAGTTTTCGTTTCAGTCGGATTCCCAAATCACGCGTGGCAGACTAGTTTCAGTTCAACGGTCAGCGGGTCTCGATTCGAAATTCCAAGTATATGTAAATGTTTGTGAAATTTTTCCTGATCCGAGGGTGTATTTGGGTCAGATTCTGACGGTCTAGTTGCTTATAAAATATCAGCAAGCGACACGTGCCAGATCACTATTCAAGATATTTATTTTGTAAAGAAAACAAGGGTTTTCACACTCTCTCGCTCCGGACTCGAGCGAACAGCTGTGGGACATTGTCTGGATTTGATTTCCGAGATGGTTGTCAAGCCCAGCGAGGCGGTCCTAAGTCCTTAACTTCGTAGTGTTCAGACTACCGATGTGCGGTCTAGACCTGATACGGAGTTTCAATGTGTTCCCGAGAGCAGTCGGGTAATGAGTTTGATCCTAGACTTTAGGGTAACCTAGCGTCAATGATTTTACAAGTTTTGGGTCTTGCAGATCGTATTTAAAGTGATTCCAACGGATTTCATGGCTAATATAGTTTAGCACTTAGTTAACTTTGTCAAATTTCTAAAGGATTTAATCCTAAGTGATTTCTGGTCGAGGTGGTACTCGAGCCCTTGTACGGAAAATTTCGAGTCGTTACAGTTTATTTTCAAACTGGTCTAACATTATTAGCTTGGTCATTGAGTCTTCTTTCTCAGCTCATCTTCTCCAGCCTTTTAGAAGTTCAAGGAGTCTATTATGATTGCCCTTTTACCACATATCACATATATCAGGCCATCTCGATTTTACTCATAATAGTTTCCTCCTATTTCCGAGCTTTATGTTCATGAGCTCAGGAAGTAAGCATATTTGAACTGATGAGTGGGTGGGAAGTTCTGAGCTTCTAATCGAAGGAGGTTGGCTTGTTACATGAGTGTTCCTCGTTTTGTCGCCTAGTAGTTAATGCGAGGATTGGAAAGAAATGGCGCATGTTGTGATGATCGAGGAGGATATTATGACAGTGGTTTCATATGAGAAGACGTGCACAGAGAGGTGAGCGTCGTTTCGCCTTTGAGCAACTCGTCCTTGCTTCATTAATGTGGACCCTGAGCAAATCCTGTATTGCCACGTGGAGGAGAACGTGCGTTGAGGCATTTTTTTCAAATCTTCACAAGTAGTACCAACATTAAATGCCCTTCTTTCGATTCTCTTATAAATAGGGGTTTTCCCCTCATTTTGCCACTCAATGGTTCTACGGTGTATGAGCAATGTCGACCACCTTTCTCTTTTTCTCCTTCTCTGTTCGCTAAGTGGATCATCTAGTCACTTAACTTTTCCCTTTATGTTCTCTTCTGTGCTTTTCTTTTTTCATTCATCTTTTTTTTTCCTTATTGCAATGTCTTTAGAGGGTTACATGGGGATTTCTGTGTTAAGAGCCTTCCATGAGGAGTCTATTCACAATAGCGTGAATTCCTGGCTAGTCGCATCATCGAGCGGACCACCTCTAGCGATGGTAGCTCAGGATGAGGAAGTTCTGCCACCCCAAATGGAGGCAAATTCTTCATCTTCTCAAGGACCGACCCCATCATTAGGTCTCATCAGTTTGAATCTTCGATCAGGGGATCCGGTTTCCCTCAGGTCGGAGTTCTAGAGCCCTGACTCGATGGAGCTATGGCTACCCCAGGTCGGGGAACTTCTAGGCAATCCTCCTGAGGGGGAGGTAGCCCTTTACCCTATTTTCTTTTCCTGTGGCTTGCGACTGCCTTTCCAACAAGTGATGAGGGAGGTAGTGCACCACCTATGGCTTACCCCAGGACAGCTTAACCCTAGCATGTGGCAAGCTATCTTCGGGTGCTAGGTTTTAGGGCACCAACTCGGTCATGCCGAGCTAACTGTAGAGGATCTTCTGTACTTATACCAAGCTAGGAGTAGTTCAGGTTCTCTTGGCTGGTACTATTTTTCTTCATGGTTAGGCGAAGATCAGGCCCTTATTATTAATAATCCATCCTTCAATAAGAGTTGGACAAAAAGTTGGTTCTTTGCTACTGGAGAGTGGGAAGCTCTAGAGGCGGAGATGGGCAGGTCGTGGTTTCGGATCCCCACCAAGTTTGCCACCCCAGGTTGGAACTTAAGTTGTAACTTCTATTTGTTTGTAGTTTATTTTGTACTTTTTGAAGCTTTTTTGACTAACCAGGTTATGTCTTCTTGCATCTCTTACTTAGCGTCAGCCCTAGCTCTCTGCGATCTAAATCCGCTAAGTCGAGATTGCCCAGAAGTGCACCTTAGCTCAGAGGGATTGTAACGCCCTGAAAATTGGAGGTCGAGCAGGAGTCCAACTCCCGAGTTCCAACACATCATTTATGCAATATAGATAATGATGATTAAATGTTGTCCGTATTAGTGCATTAAACATGAGTGGGATTATACCAAAACAACATATCATACTCCAGAGATAGTTAAATTACGCAAGCGGAAGACTGTGATAGATGTATAAAACATATAAGTGGCTTATGAGTCCCCAGAGTATGAACATGTCACCAAGTCAAATAATTACATGTATAATTCTCAAAATAACAAAATGTGAATGTCCAACTAATCATATATCCCTGCAATGTCGTTGATCAGAACGGTCTACATAAACCTGCTTGATAACTGCATGTATGAGAACTCCTACTCATCATTGTAGAAGTCTGGCTCGGCCTCATACGTCGCACCAGTATCTGCATCTAAAACAGGGTCTAGTTGGTGTTTTAAAACACCGTCCCAGAGTGGGAGTGAGTGATCAACTCGGTGGAGCTATAAGGCAAAGGATAACATGTTATCAATTTAGTCAAACAGTAATGATAAAGCAACACAAAAATCAGGTCCTAAGTACTCTTATTAATGCAAAGATGGTATATGAAAATAATGCATGCCCTCGCCTGCACTCCCTCACATCATCTCACGATTACACATGCTACACTCCCGGTAAACGTGCGCTTCCTCACTAAAGCACCGTGCAATGCGATGCATGTTCGTGTTAGACAAATCCTTAATTAGGTTTATTCACATAGCAGATTCGGGAAGCTAAAGTACCACCCTTATATCATTTTCCAAACAATGATCCATCTAGGGTCATCAATCCTAGTTAGTCTCATACGATAGGCAGTTCCATGTCACTACTTAGAGGCTCGTCACCTCAGGGCAGGCATGGTTTATACTCAAGGTTTTTACGGAAAGGCTAGTCACCTTAATGTAGACCAAGTATATGCTCAAGGTCACTACGAATGGCTTGTCATCTAATCGTAGGCCGACAGCTCGAATGCAGCGTCCCATACCACCGTATTTAGGTCACGAGTCTGGGTTGCTCATTGGACACTACGGGGAGGCTCGTCACCCCAGCGTAGGCGACAGCTCGACCACGGTGTCTCATACCACCATGCCCAGCTCATGAGTTTTAGCGGATCGTGGTACCAAGGTTAAACGGCTTTCCTCTAGTAAGTTGGTACCTTAGATTCAAGCAGTAGCATCTAATACATGGTGAATATATATTTGGTCAATCGGGTTACTTGATAAGCTCGACTGGTATGAGCGTATGTTTAGTTAATCGACATGGAGCGCATACGCACCCCTCGTGGCCTAACCATTGTCGATAATCACTGTACGACTCGGATTCATCGGACGTATCCGTCATGGCTAAACAGTTCGGCCACCGATCGTAAACCATTACCGATTGCCTAGACTACATCATAGCCCCAATCACACTCCTAACAATAGCATTCACATGCAATAGCCAAAGACAACATGTGACAACCAAATTTAAATATAAATCTTATTTACGCATTTTAACAAAAGATATACTATACATGTTACCATATATAGGCATTTCATCCATGAATCACACAGTAGTAAGATAGGTTATATAAAGGAAACGGTAACCATAAATAAGGGAGTTGAGAATCCTATCTCAGCACCCTCATTATATACATTTCAATAAGTATTTTCTCACTCAGGCAATTTATCAAACACTTAGACTACACATATCACATACATGTAATAAATTCGTTAAAACACATATTATAGCAAATCCCTCCACGTAGGAGTTGTCATACGTACAACAATAATGTATTCCCTAACAACAATTATGGCAAGCACAAATCATAATCCCATATTCATTCAGACATTTCAACAAACACATAGAATGCATTGAAATCAACATAGTTCAAATATTTATGTAATACGCGAAAATATCATATCTAAGCATATGTGATAGCAATCAAGTCAGTCATAAATCATTAACTAACGTTGAAAGCCTTGAAAACCATAACCTAAATGTTATAGTCCGCACCTTTCACCGGTAAACTCGTAACGAACTCAGTTTAAACACTAAGTCCTCACCTACAACACAATGGCAACCTATAGTATGAAATAAGTTAGCTACTTCACCATTTACTCTATTTGAATCCTTAAAATAGATTATGGTTAAGATTTCTTACCCGAAAATGAAATCGGAATCGCGTGTATTGCGACACGGAAGTGGTGGTTAAACACGAGGAGTGATAAGGAAGGATCCCAGGAACAATCTCCCACTTTCTCTCTCTTTCCTTCTCTCTTTGCTCTCTTCTCTCTCCTAAGGTTTGAAAATTTGTATGTGAAGGGAGAGAGAGGGTTTAAGGCCCTTATATAAGCCCAAGACTGACGTAAATGGCCCCAGGGCCATGGTATACTTAGGTTATAACTAAAGAGTGGTTGTTTCGGTCCAACGGAGCGCATCTGGAGGCCCCTTTTCTGCATACAGTTTGGAGTAAGTTCTCTGACATTGGATCTAGGTCAAGTTAAGTTTTCAATCTAATCAAATTTACGGATCGACCGTGGAGGATCAGTTTCAGTTTAACGGTCACCGTTACTCGATCAGGGCCACAAGTACACTGACATGTGTTAGAAATTTTTCCTGATTCAAGGGTTTAGTTGGGTTAGAATCTGACGGTCTGAAACCTTAAATTTGGCCTGCAAGCGAACGACTCAATTCACTTAAGTTTCAGTTCATTTTCTAAAGGTATTCGCGTTTCTCACATACTTCGCTCTGGGCTCAAGTTGTGCGTTTTTGGATATTATTAAGACTTGATTTTCGAGATAGTCCTCAAGCCCAGTAAGGTGGTCATAACGGTATAGTTTTGCGGTAATCAGACTTTCGACGCATGGTTCAGGTCCGATACGGAGTTTCAGTGTGCTCGCGAGAGCAACTGGATTTTGAGATGGATCGTAAGTTTTTTTAGGTAATGTAGCATTAACGATTCTACTCATTTTGGGTTTTACAAATCGTATTTAAAATGATTAGTGCAAATTTCACAGGTAATCTAGTTTAACACTTAGTTAATTTTCGTCTAATTTCTAAAGGATTTAGTCCTTAGTGATTTTGCTTGAGGTGATACTCGGGTCTTTGTACGGATTTTTTCGAGACGTTACAAGGATTGGAGGAAGTCGATCACTCTGATTCTCTTAGAGCAGGTCAGCTTATCAGTGGTCGGGTCAACAAGTACGTTTGGTTTAAATGGATCCTCAAAAGTTGTTGATTTCTTTTTATTCCCTGAACATTTTGCTTATTCTTTTTGTAGAGATAGCATATCGCCCACGGCCGAAGAGGCTGAAGCTCCCCTTTACAGCGGAGTTAGAGTAGCTGAGGAGAGCTGCTAGAAAGGATGCTCCCTTATCCTTAGGTTGACATGCTTCTGAGGTCGTGGCTTTGGAGATCATCACGAGCAGGTCGAAGCATTCCCTCAAGGTTCTTCCTCCGACTGAACAAGTAAAGGCAGTCGGAGTGGTCACAAAGGCCAAAATTAGGGTGCTCCGGGAAGCTGCCTTAGATGGTTCAGCCTGGGGCGCTCCTCCTTCGCATTTTACCCCGAGGGAGGTTGTCAACCTTGAGTTATCCCCGGCCCGTGCTAAGGAGGAACGGGCAGAGTCCGCTGTAGCTGTGGAGCCGGAGACAGGGGAGGGGAGCACTTCCGGACACCAGGCTCTTGAGGGGGTTGGGGTGTCAAGGTCAGCAGTTCCCACACTCCTCCCTTGTCACATGGTGGTCTTGGCTTATTGGAACCACCACCATGTGTCTGAGGAGGAGGTCATCTTGATGCTCTCCCTACATCCCGAACCCCTGCTATGCAGGGTGGCGTCGATGTTGATCAATGTAATAATGTCGATCTCTTTTATATATATGTGATCTTTTTTTTCTTTATGTTGGCTGATTCTTTTTACTGTTTGCAAAGAGCCACCGTGGTTCTCGCCACCCGCCATGCTTTCCTTGAGTTGAGGGGCCGCTTCGAAGTAGCAGCTCCGAGGCTCGAGTCAGCTAGGGTTGAGCTTTAAGCCAAGGCTGCGAAGTTGGTAGCAACTGCGGAGGCCGAGGCTACGACCCATGGTGAGGTCAAGGCTTGTCAAGGAGGACAATGCTACCAACACTACCTTGCTGGCTACGGAGCAACAGGAGAAAGCCGAGCTGGCGGCCCAAGTGGTTGAAGTGGAGTCTTGTCTTAGTGAGGCAGAGGGTCGAGCGGCCAATGTAGAGGCTTAGTTACTGGAGGTTAGGGCCTCTATTCTTGCGAGGGAAGCAACAATCATGGAAGCATTCAAGGCTTCTGAGAAGCGCACGACAAAGCTGGAGGAGCTTTTCAACCTCAGCTTCCAACGATGATGGGAGGACGTTCGAAAGAGATATCCTGACTTGGACCTGCGTTGCTTGGACGACGACACTCCCGAAGACCTTGGTATTGTTGCTACCCCTGAGACCGAGGAGCCACCCCAGGGTTAGATCTCCCTCTTTTTTTATATTTTTCTTGTACACTTTTAATAAAAATATACTTTTTGTTTATTTGGATTTGTGCCTCTGTGTGATTAGTTGTATGGTAGTTGCACATGTAGATTTTTTCTTAATAGGCAAGGATATAGATTTTTGCTTGATAGTCAGGCATGGAGATTTTTGCTTGATAATCGAGCATGTAGATCTTTAAGTTGCGAATCTAGTAGACAAAGTAGTAGAATCGTAGGAAAGAACCTTTTATTCCTTTAAATAAGGGAGGTTTCTCATAGTCGAGAATGTAGCGATTTGTCGATAATGAGTAGCTTTTCCCCAAGGTGGCCAGTCGGATGCATTTGTAATGCTTGTAGAAATCCATCATGTGTAGTAGATTTTCAAGTGCTCGGCATTATATGGGTGAGGTAAGAACTGCCCATTCATATCTTCATGCAAGACATGTTCCAGCAATTCATGCAAGCGCAAGTTACCACAGCCAACAACCAAGTTGGTCCAGTTCAACAACAACAACAATCAGTTCACAGGCTCTTTCCAACCTCCAGTTCAAATCAAGGTCAACTGTCGGACTCCACACAGGACTACCGACACCAGCCAGCACAACCCTTGACCAATGGGAACTTTTTTCAATACCCTCCCATAGCCGAGAGTTAGTCTCAAAATAATCCCGCAACCGGGATTCCCATTCAATTTCAAAACAACATCGCAACGAGGACTTCTAATTAGTTTCCTGCCAACCTCGCAACCAAGGTCTCAAATTGGTTTTAAACTGATCCTAGAAACATGATCTTTAGTCAATTTCTAGTTCAGTTTCAAACCAATCCCTCAATCGGGATTCTTGATCACTTTCTAGTGCAATTTTAAATCGATCCTACAAATAGGATCCCCAATTAATTTCAGAACAGCCTCGCAGCTAAGGCCTCCAATCAATTTCCAATTCGATTTCAAATTGATACTACAAATAGGGTCTCAAATCAATTTCCAGCACATCCCACGACAAAGATTTCAAATCAATTTCAAGTAGCAACTTCCCTGACCGGAAGCTCTAAAGCAGCACTGACAAATGCCCACAATGGCAGTTAGTGTTAAGCCCAATTTAACCAGTGGAACGACGTGATAAATACACTATAAGGGGGTCACTTTCCAGTATCTCGGCCTCCCCCCAACTAGGAGTGCTTTTCAATTTCAGTTCCCCACACACGGGAATACGGTTACATTTCAACAAGATCCCCCTAATGGGAGGTATAGGTTCAAAGAAATCGATCACTATGCCGAAGAAGCAGAACGAGCCTTGCCGTGAGAGATGTTAGTCTCTCAAACAAGCTACACAGAGATGGAGAAGTTGCGGGAGCAACTCCAAACCATGCAAAATCAAGTTCAAAGTCAACAAGTGCTCGATCTCCTCTCAACAAAATTTAGGGACTTGTGTCCCTTCCCAGATGCGCGGGTATCTCGGAACTTCAAGGTACCCAACTTCAAAAGAAATCTCAAGGCATTCTGTGGAGAATTGATTGTAGAGGAAGGAAACGAAGGAGCACTTATCCACCTATTCCCAAAAATCTTTGAAGGGCAATGCTTTAGAACAATACACTTCCTTGGATTGTCACCAGATTAAGACTTGGGAACCACTATCGCAGGCATTTGTCGACATGTTTGCCTACAACCTCAACATGGCTTCTAAAAGAGTAGATTTGGCAGCCTTGAGGCAAAAAGGCAATGAAATGTTATCAACACATGTAGGATGATGGCGAATGATGGCCGCCGAGATGCGCACTCCAATTGACAACGAGGAACAAATCTTCATGATCGTTCATTCAGCAAATTCAGGCATTTCTCGATATCTGATTTGGCATTCCTATGTGAACTTCGCTCAACTCATCTTTACTAGAGATCAACTGGAAGCAAGAGTACGCCCAGGAACAATCTCCTCGTGGCTTCATTAGGCCATTCAAGTTAACTAGAACAAGGAAAAAGGAAGACCCATAGGAAACAGGAGCGAAAATGGTAACGGTGCTACCAATCGCCCTGCAAAAACCAACAACATCATTGCCATAGCTCAAGGCACCTATAATACAACTCAATAAGGGCGCCAGCAGTACCTGGCAACACCATCCTCAGTATTAACAATAGAGATATTAACTATCACATCCGCCGTGGCAAAATCCTCAACTGTAACCTCTGTAACAACAGCAACAACAACTCAGGAGAAATATTCAGTACCCTCATCAAAATAGGGAGTTAAGGAGATTCACTCCACTCACACAAACATATAGCCAAATCATGGCAATGTTAGTGCAGAAACAACTCTTCGCTCCTCTACAACCCATACCACATACAAATCCTCTGCCAATGAACTACAATGAAAATTAGTAATGCGAATTCCACCAAGGCCAATGTCACTTGACAGAAAGATACTTCTCCTTGAGGCATGCAATCCAAGATCTCATCGATAGTTGAACGATATCCATCTCGACCCTTCGGGCTGCACTAACGACTCCCACAAATATCCTTCAGAATCCTCTCTCACAGCATCCATTAGACCATAGCTTATCACACGGTCCAACTATCAACATCTTAGAAAAGGAAAACATTGATTATTTCTTCGCTCCTCTACGGTCTATCCACACTATATTAAGAGACTACCCAAATGCACCACTGGTCTTGCAAGGGGTACCCCAAACCCTCTCCCAACAACCGAGCTGAACACTCCTTATCAACCATGGGAATCGGTGGTATTGGAAAGCACACCTTCCAACTTCAAGCCAATTATCCTATAAGGGGCACCCCTAAGTTACGAGTCAGTCATCTTAGAAGAGGCACACTTAACATATGAGCCAATTGTCTTACAAGGAGTAGCACAAGCAATCACTGACAGGCCAGTAAGAGCACCTTTTGGTGTGCCACATTAGCTAGCACATGATGGGACCCCGTCAAGCACTAGTAGTGGAGAGAAGACCCTTCTTCATCCCTAACAGCCTCTGACCACCGAAGTTCTTTGAGGGAGAAGATTATTCAAGAGCTACATGGAGGTGGCATTGGTGGACACCTTGGGCAAGACAAGACGCAGGCTCTTGTTGATGATCGATATTATTAGTCCCAATTGGTACATGATGTGGGTAAAGAAGTGGTGTTGTAATGTTTGTCAAACCTCTTAGGGGAAGTCTCAGAATACGGACCTTTACACCCTGTTGCATGTGCCAAACGACCCTTGGGATGACTTATATATGGACAATCGTGCTTGGTCTCCCACAAACACAGCGCAGTATGGATTTGGTGTTCGTGGTAGTCGATTGTTTCTAAGGATTGCGCACTTTATCTCATGTAAGAAGACCCTCAATGTAACATATGTGGTGAATTTATTCTTTAGAAAGGTAGTGCGGCTACACAGAGTTCCCAAGATCATTACTTTTAACAGTGACGCGAAGTTTATTAGCCATTTTTTGACGAACTTTGTGGAATTAGTTTGGTATATAACTTCAATTCAATAGTGCCTACCACCCACAGACCGATGGGCAAACTGAAGTTATGAATCGAATGTTAGGAAACCTCCTTCGGTGTATTTCAAGTGACAAAATGAAGCAATAATATTTATACTTATCTCAAGTAGAGTTTACTTTCGACAACATAGTAAACCGCTCGATAAGGAAATCCTTGTTCTAAATTATTTATGGTGAGTGCCCCAACACATACTTGATTTGGTCCCTTTGCCCAAGCTCCCGGGCATGAACATTGCAGAAGAACATATGACAAACCAAATCGTGAGCATTCATGAGAATGTGCAAACCATGTTGCATGCCTTGAATGACAAGTATAAGAAGCAAGCCAACAAACATCGGCGATAAAATGTATTCGAGGTGGGCAACCATGTTATGGTCCATCTACGCAAGTAGAGATTTCCAATCGGGACTTACAACAAGTTGAAGAAAAAGAAGATTGAACTGGTACCAATCCTCTGAAAGATCAACGACAACGCTTACATTATTGATCCTCCGAATGACACAGAGATCTCACATACTTTCAAAATCGTAGACTTGACCGAGTATCATGAAATGAAGAAGGACGAGAACTCGAGGACGAGTTCTTTTAAAGTAGGGGAATTTATGTAGAGTGGCTCGTGGACGCTTTCATGGCCAAGATGGACCAGAGAAGACCCAATCGAAGGCAGAAGGGATCAAGGACCATTTGAACCTCAAAACTATCATATCTTGCAAACCGGAATGAGTTTTTCAACATATCGTATATGATTTTGGGGTAGGAGAAGCTACTTTAGCCAACCAAATATTGGGCTATCTATGCCGAATTTGCAAGATTCCATCAAATCGACGGTCGAAAGTCTTTTTTATTTCTATTTTTACTATAAATAGTAAGTTTTAATTCGATCATAACTCTTGATCCTTTGAGTTTTAGGAGACGTGCCCAACATGAAAAGGGCTTAGAAAAATTAGGAGAATAGTGTGGTTAGCCAAATTACACACTTATTATTTTTTGCCGTAGGAATTATGACCATCTATACAAAGTAAGTCACATTTTTAGAGAGTTTGAGTTGGAGTTTGATTCTAAAATTTCATACTAAGTTTGATTTCAATATGTAAAGAATTATAATTTTTTTGAATCATTAGTTAATTTATTTTGAATTATTAGAAATTATTTATGTTTTCATCCCTCATATATTTGAGGAATCTCTACGAAGAGTCCAAAGAAATTATCTAGATTCAGAGTAGTTTTTCCCAAGGAAGATTGTGATCAACCTCATCATGTCTTCCCTGCATCACCTTCGTACACTAAAATAATATACACTAAAATAGAGCAAAATGGATATAAAATACCTATCTAGGCCCCAAAATACCGCACCTTCTTCGATTAGTCAAACTGGAATCCTCTCTCCCAATTTTTGACTTAAATGGGGATGACCTGACTAGAGGGGACAGGTAGTGCATTTCTTAGTTGTAAAGGCAGGCACCTAATGCGAAAGAGACCAGCAGCCCGCAAACTAAAAATGACTCAATTATCATGCTATTTTTGGCTTAAATGGGGATGACCTTGACTTGAGAGGGGGCATGCAGTGCATTTCTTAGTTGTAAAGGAAGGCAATAATGCAATAAAAGAGGCCGACATGTACAAACTGAAAGGACTCAATTTACATGCTCTTTTTGACTTAAATGGGGACGACCTTGACTGGAGAGGACACAGGTACTGCATTTCTTAGTTGTAAAGGAAGGCAACGATGTAATAAAAGAGTCCCACGCGTACAAACTGAAAAGGACTCACTTATCATGCTTTAGACGCTAAAGGTTTGTGGGTTCCACTATGTTGCGTATGTAAAATCTATTCCGTTCATCTGGTGAGAAATGTTATTTTCACAATAAATCCAGAAGCGAGCCTAATTTAAATCTCATATGAGCCACACCAACGGGACCAACGTAAAACTGCGTCCACGATTAGTACTAATTTCACACGGTGTGGCGTGCATGAGCTTTTTTATCAGGCTAGTCTCTGTATATTTATCTTCATCCTGGTGTGTTACACGTGATTAACTTGTTTGACTAAAGTATACACCATACTGACCCACTCTTAATCTTATGGTTCAGCATCCCATCGTGTGTCCCACCTAAGTTGTAGGTCTAGCTGATTTTTTACTCCGAGATTTCACATCAAGGATAAACCCTACTGAACGGATTGGATTTTACATAAACAATATGGTAGGCCCTACAGATTTTTGCATTTTACGCACCCCCTAACATAAACTGTTGTAGAACATTACGGTCCAACTGAAAAGCACCGTTAAGTGGATGCGCTTCGTTGGATCCCTGACTGTGGGGCCCACTGTGATGCATGTGTCTTACATCCACGTTGTCCATCCATTTTGAAATCTCAATTTAAAACATGGTCCAAAAAATGAAGCTGATCAGGAAATATTAACCATCCAATTAATAGCCATCAAATGGGATTAGCAAAATGTTGTTCTTGGCGTAATTGTTTGGGTTATACACTTATACTCCATCCAGGATTGCATTAGTAACTTGGGTGGTCTGAATTGTGATACAACTATGTCATACACCGGAGCCGATTAGGTGAGACCCCGTATTCACCAAGGCGAGCGGACCCCTGACTGTGGGGCTCACAGTGATGGTTGTGCCTTAAATCCACAACGTCCAAACATTTTGAAAGCTTAGCATGATCCAAAAAATGAAGCCGATCGACTCAAATCTTACGTGGACAACACCACAGGAAACAGTTTTGATTGAATCCCCACCATTAAAAACTTCACGGATTCCAAGGGAATGTTTATTTGTCATCCAACCTGTTGATAAGGTCACAAACACCCAGATGAATAGACCACATGCGTATCTTGATCCAAAGCTTTCATGGCTCACAAGAAGTTTTTAATGGTCAATCACCACTGTATCTTGTACTAAGGTCCATTAGGGATTTGGAACTATTATTATTTTTTTTTTTTTAGTATCATGTCTTGAAATGAGCTTTCAACAGGGATGGATAGTGTGGATGCAGTCAGATTCATCCTAGTGGACCTCAAAGTCAGATCCGGGGTCTCACCTAATCCGCTCCCCTTGTTCGCACGGTTGAAGAATCACCACTCTTGAAATCTGGACTGCACTATGGCCCGGCGTGTCTGGCGTAGGCATAGGGAGCCCCGACTTTCCTAGCTTCAGTACTATTTGTGCGGAACATGCATCAAATCCAACTTGTCCAGTGCGCCTCAAAATTTTCACCATGAACCTAGAAATCAATACAATTCAAGACATAAGTGATGTAACGCCAGTGGAAAAAATTTAATTTGAATTCGTGTTATTATGGTTGGCATCACATCGCATCATTCGTGTGGCATGGTCCACACTCTCAAGGAGAAGCAACAGAAGCAGTCCATCTCTTCAACCCCATACTCTATAAACTCTGTGGGACCCCCCATGATGTATGTCTTATCTACACTATTCATCTGTTTTTCCAGCTTATTTTAGGGCATGAGCCCAAAATTGAAGCATATCCAAAGCTCACGTAGACCACACTATAGGAAATAGAGGGGATAATGACATCCACCGTTGAAACCTTTCTAGAGCCAACAGTGATGTTTATTTGTCATCTAACCTGTTCAAAGGTCACCCAGACATGATGAAAGAAAAAAAAAAAAAAAAAACAAGTATCATCTTGGTTCAAAACTTACGTGGCCCCGAAGAAGTTTTCAATGGTAGGTATTCAATTCCCATTATTTCCTGTGTTGTGGTCCACTTGAGCTTTGTATATACCTCAATTCTGGCATCATGCACTAAAATGAGCTTCTAAAACGGATGGAGGGCATGGATAGAACAAATACATCGCAATGGACCCCACGGAGTTTACTCAGCACACAATCCGCATGCTGAGTAGCCTGACTAACGTGTACATGTGAAGATATCCATTCCAGACATTGGTTAGGAAGCATGTGTTTCTTTATGCACGTGCGACCCACCTGATCAGTAAATGGATTAGGAACATTCACCTTTGGGCTTAACGGGTTGGGCTCAAACTTGGACCATTGACACCCCTATAAGCTGTACATGAATAGCTAGATCAGGTACTTAACAATCTTGATGCATGCTCACAGTGATATGCAGAAGGGCCCACCAAAGTCTTTCATTTAACCTGTTTTGTAGGATTGGGCCGTCTTAGTTGCAACATTGTCCAGAAATCAGCCCAAATGGGCCGTGAGTTTTAGAGAAATGGACACTTGGAGAAGGAATTAAAAAGGGACTACCGTCTTTAAATAGGTGGCATTTCTTCCAAATCTCCCATTCAGTGGCCACCACAAATCTAACTGTTTGGATCCAAGCTTTTCTTTATTGGCATGAAGACGATTTTTAATGGACGTTCTGGTGGGCTTTTTTTACCCCCCTTTGATAACTGACGGCCTATAAGTAGAGCCCATTTCAAATATATGTAGATTGAATGCATTTTGTGCTCTGGCCAAATGTGGACAGTGCTGATATATAGGTGAGTGTAATCTAATGAAAACAGAACTAAAGTGGGCCTTCCAAGCCCACTTAATGTACAATTGTGTGTGTGAGAGAGAAAGAGAGAGATGGATAAAAATACATTTGGCTGGCTCTGTGGTAGACAGCCAAAATAATTTCGGATGCACATGAAAACCTTCGTGAGCACTAAGGCAAGCGGGCCCACTTGAGCATGAATTTCAAGTGGGCAAATGAAGGGTTACTCTTTGAGCCCAATGGTCAGGATGATTAGTGTGGTTTGTAGACTCCACAAGACCATTGTATGTGGGGCCACCTAGCTCTTTATTCGCGTAGAGATTTGACCTCTGTGATACACTGACATCTGTGAATCCGAGGATCCACCGAAACCGCGTCCGTCAAATGCTGCCTGAGTGTAATGTTAATCCTCTGCCGTGGCACGGTGCGACGAACTATGGGATGCAGTTTGGGTAGTGACGCTGCCACTTCCCGGTTGGCTAGTGGCCGTTGTTATGTGGGCCTCAACATGATTTACATTGTTTATCCACGCCATCCATCCATTTTTTTCAAATCATTTTAGGGTGTTACCCCAAAAATGAGACAGCTTTAAATCTCAGATAGACCACACCACAGGAAAACAGTAGTGATTGAATGTCTAGTATTAAAAACCTCCTAGGGCCCACTCTAATGTTTATTTGACATTTTTTCTGTTGATTAGATCATACATTCCTGCATGAAAGATAAAAATTCAAATATCAGCTTAATGCAAAGCTTTTATGGGCCGCAAGAAGTTTTTAATGGTGGCATTCAATCAACATTGTTTCCCGTGATGTGGTCCACTTGAGACTTGGATTTATCTCGATTTTTTGGCTCTTATGGTAAAATGATCTGATAAATATGGATGGACAGAGTGGATGAAACACATATATTATGGTGGGGCTCACATAGCACTGACCACAAGCCATTGAGTGGTCAGTTTGACCAACACAAGATCAACCCAAGCGCATCTAGGATAGGTCCAAACTAGGTTGGCAGGTTGGGTCAGGTTGAGGGTCAAACTTAAGCCCAACCTGACCTTAAGAGGACCTAAACCCCAATTGAACTAAATAATTCCGGCACAAGGTGCTCAACCCAACTTAACCCAAACCGAATTTGCTTAATGCAAACCCAACCCGAGGACCCGGAACCAGACCCAACCCAACCTGAACTCGGGTTGGATCAATTGGTTTTGGGTTGACCCATACCCAAGTTGCAGCCGTAGTCCAAACCCAGCCCCAAGCGATCTGGATTTCGGGTTATTGTAGAACTCAATTATTAATTGGGTAGAACACATAGCTCTAGCTACAACCTGATTTTTACTTGTATAATCCATGCATGGTCTGTGTCCAACCTACTTTGGCTGGATTTTGGCTAAGGTTAAAAAGGCTTGTTGTGTGGGCTTGTGCGTGAGTTTTGAGGCCCAAGAGTAGCTTGTTAGGCGGGTGTGTGGATATGCATAAATACCCAACAAGAGAAGCTTGTTTAACTATGTAGGAATGGGAACTTGGCTAGCTGGATGGATTCGGATTGGAACTTGATGCTTATCTACTGGGCAAAGTGGGAATGGACTAGGTTATATTGATGAAAGGCCATGCTTGAACTCGGACCTCTATCTTCAATGATCTTGAAGTGTTATGCTACTGTCAAACAGTACACCATGTCTGGTAAAATCATCAAATGGCATTTCGTTCATGATTTAAATATTTAATTTAGCTTAGGATGGCTTCATCTAACATTAAACCAAAAAAAAAAAAAAGGAATTCAAGTTGCCGAAGTTGGTAAGTTTGGAACCAACCTAATTAAATTTATCAACTCGAGGCTCATTTGGAACGCAAGCATAGTTCTAAACTCTCTAGGGCACCTTAAAACTTGGCTGAGTCAACTTAACCAGACAATTTTGAGTTAAGTCACTAGGAAACTTGCCAGTAACTTGATACTTGGTTTGATTTGTAATTGGGTATAAATATTGTGTAAACGTTCATTGATATCCGTAAAGATTCAAGAGGATTTTATAAATTTCTGTAGAAGAGACAAAAGCATATAAATGAAAAGAATTTATTTATTATTATTATTTTATTTTTTTTATTCTTCGTGTTGGAGGCCTTGCACAAAACCTTAGGATCTAGCCCTCCAGAACAAACCAGAATTATGGATAATAAAGCAATGAAAACAATCAATGTATCAATCACATACCACACGAGATTTTTACGTGGAAAACCCTCAAAGAGGTAAAAACCACGGGACCTCGTCCAGATCAACAATCCACTATGAAGTGGATAAACAGTAAGAGAAATAGAGAAAACGGAGAGATCTAACCGATTACGAGGACATAGAAGCACTGAGATATAGATTGCACGCTGATGAGATAACCTCCACGGCAGAACCTCCTTCTATGTTTCTCTTTTCTCCTCTCTCTCACCTTTTCGATAGCCCTAAAACCCTTTAGCAAATTCTCAGAAGCTTTAGGAAACCCTCTTGATTATCTTTTCATGCCTGAAAACCCTAGGCAACCCCTTTTATAGTTTAGGAAACTTCCTTTTGCATCCCTATTATGAAAGGACTCAAACCGCAATTTCGCATAAAATCACTTTAACAAATCAGTGTAACCTTGACTAGTCGAAGCTTTCGCTCCACAACCGGCCGAAGCCCACCTTTCGACCGGGTCCTCGAATTTGGACTGTCTTAGCCTCCGAGAAAAAACAAAGATGAACTCTCGCCGAACTTTAAGTCGTGTCATGGCTCGAACTTACGACCTGGCCGAGCGCCTCCCACGACCGGTCATCGGCCGGGGCTCAGGGACCTGGGCCGAAGACGGGAAAACCTATCAAATCTCTCTCCTTTTTTACCCAGAGGATCCTCCTTCTTTAAGCCGGCAGGTTTCTACAACCTCAAACTTGCCTCGAGTAAAGCCTTGGTCATCATGTCCGACCCATTATCGTCCGTGTGGACCTTCTCAAGTCATGTAACACCTTCTCGTTCCAAAGTATCCCCGATCCAACCCTCTATGTGCTTCGACTGGAATGCTGACTTGGATTCTTGCTCAAGTGTATAAAGCACTCTAACTATCGCAATGACCACATGCTCCTCCCCGTCGTGCCAAGTTCTCAGTAGGAACCTCTTCATCCAAAGCATCTCTCGACATGCCTCTCGTGACTACAATGTATTCTACCTGCATGTCGACAAAGCTACGACCTTCAGTAGCTTGCTCGCCAAGAAACCGTTCCCCTACAAACGTGAACATGAACCCCGATGTGACTTCCCCTGAATCAATGTCACCCGCTATATCCGGATCATGTAGCCCTCTAACACAGGTTTACTTGTCACCATAGCATAGTTTACTATCTCAACCTGGATGAGCCTTTTAGATACCGTAGTATCCATTTCACCGTTGCCCAATGCTCTTTGCCAGGATTGGCAAGATACCGGCTGACAACACCAACCGCATACACTATGTTTGGGAGTGTACACACCATAGCATACATCAAACTTCCTACTAAATGGTAGCGCGTAGGGTATCTTCTCGTGATGAATTCTTCCATCTCGCTTCGTCTTGGGACACTGCGTGTCGCTCAATCTAAAGTGACCATCTAGTGGAGTATTGACCGGCCATGGCGCATTCATATTGAACCACTCTCAGACTTTCTCAATATACCGCTTACTTGTGACAAATTAGAACTTCCCGGCTGTCGTCACACGGGTTATCTCCATTCCTAGGATTCATTTTAGGGCCTAAGTCTTTCATCGCATGGGAGACTTGTCCAACTCTGCTTTCAAACCCGTCGATCTTCTTGATGTCTTTTCCCATGATGAGCATGTCATCAATGTATAAGAGCAAAGATCTAAGAAATCATTATCTCGAGAACTTCATACGTGAACACACAATCACATGGTCCGAGCCTCGCTTCACATACCCATGTTTCAACATAAACGAGTCAAACTTCAGTACCATTGCCGTGGTGGAGCTTGTTTCACCATACAAGCTCTTTCTCACCTACACACCATATGCTCCTTGCCTTTGACTTCGAACCCCTCTGGTTGGTGCATGTAGATCTCTTCTTCCAGGTCACCATGGAGAAAGGCAGTTTTAACATCTAACTGCTCTATCTCCAGATCCATGCTAGCCACCAACCCAAGCAACACCCATATAGATGTCATCTTCACCACTGGTGAGAATATTTCCTCGAAGTCTATGTCTTTCCTCTGATCAAAACCTTTCACCATAAGTCTGGCCTTGAACCTCGTCTGTGAATTCTTTTGCTCAATTTTCTTTTTGAACACCCACTTGTTGCTCAAAGCTTTCTTGCCCTTAGGCAATTTCACCATATCATAGATGTGGTTCTTATGCAAGGATTCCATCTCCTCTTGCATAGCTTTCAACCACTCCCCCTTATGCTCGTCGGCTAGGGCCTAGGAATAATCTTCTGGCTCTCCCCCATCGGTTAGGATAATATACTCATGCGACGAGTACCTCTTAGACGGCTGTCTGTCCCTAGATGACCTCCTCACCTGTGGCTCAACAGTGGATCAAGTGGGGGCCGCCTCCTCCAGTCCATCTTCTCGAAGGAACTCTCTCTCCTCTTCCGCACTACAGACTCCCCGTCATCAGGCACCACGGGAGGAGTAACCGGATCCATGTCCTCTAGCTCACCTGAACTAGGCTGGTTCTTTTCTGGCTTACCAATGTCTTCTATACACTGATCTTCAAAGAAAACCACATCTCTACTCCTGACGAGCTTTCTCTCGGTCGGATCCCACAACTTGTAACCGAATTTTTCATCACCGTACCCCAAGAACACACACTGCCTGATCTTCATATCGAGCTTGGACCTCTCGTCCTTTGGTACGTGAACGGATGCCCTGCATCCAAACACCCCGAGATTACTATACGATGCATCATGTCCAGTCCACAACTTCTCAGGTACTTCTCTATTCAATGGGGCTGATGGAAACCTGTTTATCAAATACACCACCGTGTGCATTGCTTCTCCCCAGAATGTCTTGGGCATTTTCGCATGGGATAACATGCATCTGATTCTCTCAACAATGGTGCGATTCATTCGCTCAGCTACACCATTATGTTGGGGGTCTTGGGAATCGTCTGTTCATGTCGTATACCCAGTGGACTTGGCATAGTACTCATGAAAGTCGCCAATATATTCACCACCATTGTCGGTGTGCTGATGCACTTCAATGATCTACATGTCTTCTCTCTCAACCATAGCATGAAACAATTTAAACACACCAAAGACCTCATCCTCGATTTCAAAGCATAAACCCAAACCCTCCTAGATGCATCATCTATAAAAGTAACAAAATACAATGCCCCACCCAAGGTTTTTGTCCTCATAGACCACAAACATCGAATAAACCAAATCTAATATATGCACTTTATTAACATGAGAAGCAGTTTTAACAAATGAAACTCTATGTCAAGTTTCCCGATAAACAATCAAGACAGTGTTTTGAGAGGTGTACCACACGTCCCGAAGGAGCCGCTTCCTTCGCTAGTAGTCAAGCCCTTTTTCACTCATGTGGCTCTGACGCCTGTATGCCATATGTTAATAGCTGAATCTTCAGCTGCATTAAACCCACCCTTGCACATACTGACACTTGCCTTGTACAGGGTGCAACACTTCTTCCCTCTGGCCACGATCAACGAACCCTTGATGAGCTTCCACGCCCACCAGCAAACCGGCTTTCATAGCCATCATCATCCAGCCTTCTCATTGACATCAAGTTGAGGCGAAGGTCTGGGATATGCCTCACATCCCTGAGAACTAATGTGCAGCCCACATCAGTTTTCACACAAATATTACCGACTCCCATGATTTTTGATACGCCAGAATTTTTCATCTTCACAGTCCTACAGTCACCTGACTTGTAGCTTGTGAAGGAGTCTTTTTGTGGAGTCGCATGAAAAGAAGCTCCCGAGTCAACCACCCAGTCGGTGTCCTGACTCGAAGCCGTGAGACATACGTCATGATCTGCAGAAAGAATAACTACAACGTCGCCATCTGAAGTGACCGCAGTGGAATCTGATTCATCTTCCTTTCCTTTTCCTTTATTGTCGTTCTTTTTACCACGACATTCATGCTTGTAGTGACCATTCTTGCCACAATTCCAGCATTCAACATCTTTTCTGTTACTCGACTTGCCTCTTGATTTATCTCGGCCTTCCCGCTTCTTCCTGTTCTTTCCTCTCCCCATTGTTCCTCGTGTCACAAGAGCCTCTCACGAGTAGACTTCCTCGAGACTTCCTCCTTGTCTCTTCATTGAAGAGACAACTAGTCACCCATTCCATGGATATCTTTCTGTCTGGCGCGGAGTTACTTAGAGACACCACCAATGTTTCCCAACTGTCAGGCAATGAACTAAGTAATAGAAACCTCGCACCATCATCATCAGACCATCTTAATAGAGGTGAGTTGGTTCACTATATTGCCGACCTCATTCATATGCTCGGCCACGTAACCACCATCTTTGAATTTGAGATTCACAAGTCGCCTTATCGAAAAATCTTATTACCTACATTCGCCTTTCCTCTCATACAACCCTTGTAATATTAAATATATAGAGCTAGCGGCATTGAGGTTTCAGTGGACACATGGTGGAACACAGTAATCATCCAACCATTGTCTAATAAACCCCACCGCCTTTCTGGTCCATCTTCTTCCAATCATTACAATGGGCCATATCCTCGGATTTTGCTTTGATATGCCTAAAATTGAGAATATAGGTCCTTGCAATAAAGCAAGTCCTCCATCTTAGCCTTCTATATGGTCCAAAAAACCATTGAGGCCGATCATCCTTGATGAGCCACCTTCCATAATTCCAAACCGATCCTACCCGCTCAATGAACCTAGCTTTGATACCACTTTGTTGGGGCCTCGCACAAAACCTGTGGATCTAGCCCTCCGAACAAAACCAGAATTATGGATAATAAAGCAAATGAAAACAATCAATGCATCAATCACACACCACACAAGAGATTTTTACGTGAAAACCCTCAAAGAGGTAAAAACCACGGACCTCGTACGATCAACAATTCACTATAAAGTAGAACGTTATAACCTTCTTCACTCACGCAGAGTGGATAAACAAGAAGAGAAATAGAGAAAACGGAGAGATCTAACCGACATTACGATAGACATAAAAGCGCCGAGATATAGATTGCACAAGATAACCTTCACGAGCAGTAACCTCCCTTCTATAAGCTTCCTCTCTCACTTTGATAGCCCTAAAGCCTTTAGCAAATCCCTCAGAAAGCTTTAGGAAACCCTCTTCGCATTGTTTTTTCATGCCTGAAAATCCTGTGCAACCCCTTTTATAGTTTAGAAACTTCCTTTCGCATTCCCGTTGCGAAAGGACTCAAATCCACGCTTAGTAAAATTGCGGAATAAATCACAGTGAACCTTGACTAGTCGAGGTGGCTCGTCCACGATCGGTCGAAGCCCACCTTCGACTCCTGGAATTCCAGGACTGGTCTTAGCCTTTGAGAAAAAATAGCACGAACTCGCTGGACTTTGAGTCGTGTCAGGGCTCGAACCTACGACCGGTCGAGCGGGGCTCAGGACCGGTTGAAGACGGGGAAAAAACCCCATCACTTCGGTTTTTATTACATTTCAAGTTGTGATATATTATGAGCTCTTAAATATGCTAAATGAAGTAACCATTGATTTTGAGACAATAATAGCAAGAGAATAGGTTACTTAAGTTATGATAGAGATGAAGTTGTTTAATGCAGATGCAGAGATGTGATGCTCTGTTCTTTGTCTGTGATGTGAATGGGCTGCTGTTTGTAGGGATGTCGAATTTGATAATCTGTTGTATGTGGAAAGACAGAAGCTCATACAGGTGTCTGACAGAGCATGTGATGGACACAAAAATCCTCGATAACCTGATAAGAGTAATCAAACACATCTGGATATTTCAAGTCATTTTTATTACATACAAGAATACTTGAATCGAATGACAAGATATCAGGTTTTCCAGATTGACTGTGTGGCATGTGTCCGACACTGGATACATTACATCAGGAGCTTCGCTAAGCCCATGCGCATGTACTAGGAAGCCCATCTAGATGGCTCTACATGTAGATGGTTCTACATGTGCCAACATGGCAAATTGGTCTGAGATTTAAGCTGTCCATCAGGTGTTTCCTACTTAAAGCTGTTCCTGCGGTGGCTTATCGGCAGAGGAAATATCAGATTCTGGGAAGATGATTGGTCGGGGCCGGGCCCCCTCAGCACTTACTGTTTGCGTCCAGTTCCTGCAGGGCGGTCCGCTACTGCAGTGAAAGACTTCATCAGCCCCACTGGTTGGAAGTTGCTGGACGTAGCTAAGAGTATTCTCCCTCAGCAGGTGGTGGACCATGTTTTGAAGGAAGGTTTCTATACATCTCCAATGGAAGACAGGTGCATATGGTTAGATTCAGTCAATGGGGAGCTCACTGTGGGTCAGGCCTGGCAGTCCATAAGGCCAAGATTGGATAAAAAAGTTTGGGCTAAATGGGTTTGGCATGCCAAGCTTCTACCTAAAATATCCCTCCTATCCTGGAAAATTCTCCACGGGGCAGTCCCGGTTGAGGTGGCAGTGCAGAAAAAAGGGGTTAGCCTGGCGTCAATGTGCGTTTGCTGTCCTCTTTCCCCGCACCTCGAATCGTTGGACCACATTTTTGCGAATAGTCAAACGGCTATCCAAGTTTGGGGTTTCTTCCACAGGGCCTGTAACATGCGTCCAGTGGAGCCAAGCTCTGCACCATCCGTTGCTGCTTGTTGGTGGGCGTCCTCGCCGACCTCGAGGACTCTCCCCCTCCTCAAAGGGTTGATCCCGTCATTCATCCTCTGGGAGTTGCGGATGGCTAGAAGCAAGGCGCATTTTGATAGTCAAGGAATGCTTTCGCCGCGGATGATTGGGAACATGCTCCGATGGGTAAGACTTACGGTTGATGGTCTTCCGAGGACTAAATCCCTTATTCTGCCTATGGGCCTCTCGCTCGAGATGCTTGGGATCAGCATCACCATGCCCAAGCAGCCCATTCCTTCTATTGCCAAGTAGGGGTGGGCATCGAGCCGAGCCGAGGTGGGCCAAGCTCGGCTCGGCTTGTCCATGCCGTGCTCGAGTTCGAGCTCGAGCTCAACATTGAAGCTTGGCTTGTTTGCCAAAGCTGTCGAGCTGAGTTCGAGTCGAGCTAGTGGTTCGAGTTGAGTCGAGTTTACCTCGATACGAGCTCGAGTTTTTTCATATGTTAACTTATTAAATTTTTGGCAAAAAAATACAAATTAAATGTCTCATATCACACATGCATTTGAAACATGTTAATTATCATATGTTTGAGCTGTGTGGGGCCCATCATGATGTGTGATTGCCATCTGACCTGTCCATTAATATGCCCCAGCATTAGGCCTAGATCAATCCAACCTGATTCATAACTTAAGTGGGCCAAACCAAAGGGAATGTTGGGGAGAAGACACCCACCATAGCAACTTCCAGGTGGAATGTGGGGTCCACCTGTTGTGTATATGTCATCCAACTCAGTCATCAGGTATGCCCCACAAGGATCAAGGGACCCACTGGAACTCGGCCACAACAAGTGAACATGCAGAATGTAGGTATGATTTTGCACAGCTTCCTTTGGTGTGGCCCACCCAAGATTTTGATGGAGATGATTCTTAGCATGTATGGTGCCCCATGAAGAATCTCACCTATTGAACGGTTCGGATTCTACATACATATCATGAATGAGGTCCACAGCTCAAACGCATGCATGTGATCTTTTCACCCTTTCTAAACTATCTGCAGCCAGTAATGGTAGGATTCTCCCAAGGAGATTCTTATATTGTGGCCCATCCACCACCAGACCAGATAAAAATAATCTGGACCATCAAACCATGGGCCCCACTTTTAAAAACCAACTATCCAACCGTATAATTCCTCAAGTCTAACTTTCAATAAAAACCCAATTTCATTTTTTCTCAAAACCCTTATTGCATTTCCATCTCCTTGTTACAGGGACCTGGTGTTGTAACAAGAGCAGCCGTTCATCCTCCTAATCCATCTCTAGTTGCTCAACCGTGTCCAAATCCGAGTCATGGTTGCATTAGATGATTTGGAAAAAAAGAGGATGATTTGGAAACTATGAGATGGGAAAACCAAACAAAACAAAAAAAAAAAAAAAAAAAAGCAAATAGTAATTTCTTAAAATAAAGGCATGGATGTGCCAGGAAACAAGTAAGTGCTAACCGAGTCGGGATTGGGCGCGTGGTTGTGTGGTCTTCTTTGCTCGGCGAGATCGAGCGGCGGTGTGAGCGTGGCTGTGGTCGTGCGCTGGTGGTGGTGGTCGGGTGGATTTCTATTGGTCGGGCGCCGGAGGGGCGTGCGGTGGGTAGAGAAAAAGAAGAAAGTGAAAGGGACTGCTTGCTAGGGTTGGGTGGAGTCGGGTGTTTGAGTGACTTATATATATATATAAAATATTTAATAAATTAATATGCTTATTAAACGAGCCGAGTCGAGCTCGAGTTCGAGCTTCGAGTCGAGTCGAGTTGAAATGTCCCCTGGTCGAACTCGGCTCGAACTCAACTCGAGCTAAAAAAAATCAACTTGACTCCGCTCGAGTCGGCCATTCAAGCCAAGTCAATCCGAGCTGACTCGAGCCGAGTCGAGCGAGTTAGTCGAGCTAGCTCGACTCGTGAACAGCCCTATTGTCAATTGGTCGAGGCCACCTCGGGGCTAGGTCAAAGTGAACGTTGATGGATCGGCGAGGGGGAACCTGGGCCCTTCTGGAGGGGGTGGAGTGGGAAGAGACAGTAGTGGGGAGTTCCTCTTTATTTTCGCTTTTGGGTATGGGAGAGGTTCTAACATGAGGGCGGAATTTAGGGCGATTCTGGATGGCATCGAACAATGTGCTCATCTTGGGTTCTCGAGAGTGGAGATATCCAAGAACTCTAGTACGGCGATTGTGGCCCTCGCCAAGGAGGCCAACGGGTCCTGGCCCTTATGGTATTGGAGGAGAAGGATTGATGCTCTTAGACGTACCTTGGAGGTTCGTATCTCTCATACGCCTAGGGAAACCAATGTGGTGGCAAATGGGCTAGCCAGATTAGGGAGCGAGTCCCAATTGGTGACGGTTTTCAGATCTAAGGAGTCCCTTCCCACTACCATCAAGGGTCATATGTTCCTGGACAAAGTAGGTTTGGGCTACCTAAGGGAGGTCTAGTCCTCTCAGGGTGTCAGTTTTTCTTTCCTTTTTTCTCACGGGATAGGCGGGACACCCCTTTTTGTCGCTGGCCCGGCCTGAATTAGTTCTAGCTCTGTATAGCCTTGGGCTTCCGTTGATATGCAATACAATCACTCTTTCGAAAAAAAAAAAATGTCCTCCCCAAAATAAGGCCAGTCCATTTATTAGGTTGTCCATCGGTTGATGTGGCAAATGCAGGGACACCAAAACGTGGCCAAATTGTTTAATTCATAATATTGAAAAAATTAATTTACAGCGATCCTGTGATGGGATGGACGAGAAGTCATTCCTACCGAAGTGTGGCTAGGATCACCAAACACCACTGGGTAGCTTTCTCTTTATTGAATGTGATACCCTCCGGACCTGGAATAGATTCTAAACGAACTTTGGCATAACCCAATGCATCCCAAAGGTCCCAAAAACCCTCCATGTAACAGATGAAAATTCACGGTGGAGAAACATAATGATACTTTTAGACATAAGATGCAGCCATTTATGAGAATCATCTTTCTTTTCCAGAGTTCATCAACATTGATAAATTTTCCTTCCACAACAAACAATCCAAAAAACAGACACCTTTCTTGGCACCCTTGGAAATTGCCAAATGTGTGCATCTAATTCATGATTAAAAGCCTTACTACGAAGGTCCCATTAGAATCCAACTCCCATCTCCACCTATCTCTCTTCCCCGATATAGAAACAACGTTGTTTTTTATTTTATTTTATTATAATAATAATAATAATTATTTTTTAATTCTTCTTGTAGTATGACAAACTCCTGAATTTTTGTTTCCATTAGGTTCCTGGTAAAACAAGGATTCCATCTAAATGCACCTCCCTCTAACTTAAAACAGTCTGCTCTCCTTAAAAATCACCTGTCCAAGGTTGTAGTGTATAAATTTCAGAAGAGGTAATGTATACTACTCAAAGGCAAGTCTTCTTTCATTGCCCTGATGAAATTACGTAATTGCCCTTATAAATTATGAAATTACCATCGATAAGTTGATTTAGCCTTCACATATTAAGGGCATTAAAGTATTTTTCATCCTGTACTGGTGTGATTACAAATATGCCCTTTGAATACAATATTTATGAAATTTATGTTGTTGAAATTTATACACTTTCTATTTTTCCTATAAGTGTTTGCATTTTCTTATTAGAATTGACTATTATTGAGTCAATGCCTGAGCAGTTAATGAGGAAGGACTACAAATTCATTGGCAATATGTCTAGGCTGCCTTGAATCTAGCTAAGTGCCATTGTTGTAAAGAGAAAACTTTGATACTCTGGAAGAATGTGATGTTTCATACACATGCACACAGAAATTGTGATGTGGCAAAGAGGTAGCCAGAACTGAACTGTGTAAATCAGGGCCCACTTTACATGGGTCGTGAACAAAAATTTGATGGAACTGATATGTTACCTAGCCAGTTGGTTACTTCTAAATAGAAGGTTGAAATTTAAATAGTCTACTTTCCAAATTTGGCAAACAAATGTGTATCAATACAAGGATGTAGTCTCTACTTTTAAGTTCATATTCAGCATTGTCATGGCGCTGTATTTTTATAGTTTTTTCAGTTTTTTGTGTTGTACAACAGTTCTATACGATGATAGGTGTGGCCTGTTCCTTTTTGTGGAGCCCACCTGAATGATTATACAACAATTTTTTTTTTCGGTTGAATAAAAAGAAAAAAAAAAAAAAGAGGTGAGACTCATCTGAAAATGGTGGGAAATGTTCTTCCAGTGGTCTGGTATCATATGAAGGTTAGGCTGCAAGTTTCAGTTGTATTCCTACAAAGTGTCAGGCAACTAGTCTTCTCGTTATCTTTGAAAAAAAAAAAAAAAAACTAGTCGTTGCTACTTTCAGAACCTGTCTTTCAGCAAACTGGCATGCCCATAGCCACGGTGCGAATGTTTTTTTTTTTTTTTTTTTATTCAGACTGTTTTTCTTATTTGTTCCCTTTTGTAGCAGTATAGATGGTTGCAGATAGGGGTGGGCTGTTGTGGAGTGATGTGCTGCTCTGATCTTTTTATGTCCTGTGAATGGGCTAATCTGATCATCCGTGGTATGTGGAAGGAGTTCTTGAATGGGTTCTGCTGTCCGTAGGGAGGGCTATGCTATGGTAATTGAATAATAAAATAAAAATTCCAGGCAAGGTATGCTTTACCAAGGAATGCACCAAATTATTCTGTTGCATTGGCTTGCTGCAGTTTGATTGGCGCATAGATGGTAAAATGTCTTCTTTCCTATTAATTGAGGGCAGAGGTCCTATATGCATTCTAGTTCAGAGGATTGATTCTCCCCTGTTTTTGGTCTACTGGGTAGGCTTTTCTTTTTTTGTTTTTCCTGCTTAGGGAGGTTGGAAGAATTGTACTTTTCCTATTTTGGTCTGGTTTCGTCTGTGTGGTTCAGCCCTGTGAGACCTTGTGCATCGCTGTATAAAGGAAAGAGTTGTGTCATGCAATAGGTGGGGTCCTTTTTGTGGCGTCCACCTGAATACCTTGTACAGATCTTTTAATGTTACAGGTGGGGTGCTCTCAATTTTCTTAACCAAAAAATAAAAAAATAAAAATAAAATCAAACTCATCTAATTTGGGTTCTATGACTTACCTGCAGCGGGTTCTACAATTCACATGGTTTAATTCAAGTTATATGTATGCTGGATCTCCAACTGCTTAGTTCATGCTTATGACTGTCATACTCTGCTAGGATATCAAATAACTCCACTGATGCATATATTTATTGATGTACTTTTCGATTGAATTATCTTTGGAAATCATTGTCCTGTTAAATTCTTGGGATTGCCTTTGCATGACAGGCTATCAGCCACAATGCTGTCCTTAACCTCATCCAAGGTGGTCCAGTATAAGTTGCAGAAATGTGCTGCAAACAGACTGTCCTAATGCCATTATCTTCCCAAAACCTTTTCTTGCTATCCAAAGGGCAAAGGAAATGCCTTCGCAGAATTCCTATCTGCCCTTCATTGCTTCAACAAACCAAATTCCTTATATGAGGATTCCTTTGTAAATCACCCTCCTTCCTGCATGCGATTCTTTATGACAATTGAATCCACAGAGAGTTATCTTGGTTCCCAAACCTCCATAACCACTTGCCAATGAGTGCCCAATTGATGATTATTAAGTCCTTTATGCCTATATGACCATCGTCCTGATGATGGTATCCTTCCAATTAACCAAATGATAAGTATTTTGATCAATGACATGAAGTAAATTGGCAAATTTGAGAGAGCTTCCTTTCTTCATAAGAGTGAATATTCGACCTCATCATGACAGGTATTTGCTTTTCCATGCCGAATGTTTTCATTTCAAATCACTCTATCACCAAGTGGACTTACTAAACCTTATACATCACACATGAATTTTGAAAAGGAAAAAAAAATCTCCTGAGAAAGCAACATAACACCATTATATGGTTTAAATAGTTAAGTATTTATTCGAAAGTGCATGGGTGATGGTGTAGATAATTGCATGCTTTCCTTGATGACATATTAGCAATTTTCCATTTTGCATTGGAGGGGAATGCTCTCAAGGCCATAGAACTGACAGAACGGCTAGTGCATGACCTTTATTTTTCATGAACGGGGGAGCACGCCACTTAAAGTTTTATTAAATGGAGAAAAAGAGTGTATCAATTCAGAGGTGGAAAACAAAGAGCCCTCCCACCTCGATACAATACAAAACTATATCTACAATGCAGCAGAACAAAACCTTTAAAAATAAAAAAAGCATCTGCAACACAAAACAAGTAACCACACCATCACCGGTATCCAAAACTTCTCAAAACCAAAAGCAAAACTACCCAAACATGGCATCTAACAGAAACACTCATGCCATAACTCGCCATCAGCCAACCAGAGACAGCAATAGAAGTTCAACCACAAAGTTGCCAAGAAATCACATACACTGCAAACCTTAGCCATCGTTTCACCTGACTGGTCTAAGAGCAAACTGCCTCTAATGTCGCTGGGGAAATTCTTCATGTTCCGCACAAATCTATATCCTTCCACACCACTTCCCATCTTTGCTAAGACATCTGCTACTAAATTGTTCTCGTGAGGCTATCCGACATTGGTTCTTTGCTCATTGGCTGGACTTGGACATGTCACTTGACTGGCTTCGTCTAGCTTTCTCTGCAGCATCCTTATCTGCTGCCATTCAGGGCTAGAATGATGAATGACTCTTGCCTGCAATGCTCAGACTAAGTCATTTAGGTATACAATTAGATTGGCGTTCCAGCAAGGAAGAGGTTCCAGACTCCTGGATATGCACTGCAGTATTCGAACTCCTAGCAAATTTTCAACCTCATAGCCCAGACCTTCAGATCAGGCCAGGACCTGCTGCAGAAAAACAAGAATTTGCATTTTGATCTCTCAAGCCTTCATTTTGTTGAGCTTGTTTGCTCTAGAAAATGGTGAGGGAATCTTTATGAATTATACTCTTGCCCTTCAACGGAAAGCAATATTCACCTTAACTTTCATGGCAGCACAGAAGCTCTGGAGTCTGCTGAGGCCAAGTTGACACCATTTGGTAATGTGGACAAATATGTGGAGAAACTGGAAATACATCTTATACTAATTTTCTCTCTTCTAAGTTTCTAGCTATATTCTATTATTTACCACAAACCAACATATGGGCGTGTCCAATATGTGGGAATTGATTTCTACATCCCACTCTCATATATTGCAGCATCCTTTCCTTGAGTTTGGATTGCTAAATGACAGACATATATTGGACCTATATTGCGTAAACTGAAAATCTGAGAACCTATGCATATTTCTGGGCTAAGGATTATATAATTCATCTTTAATACCGACTGTTTGTTTGATTTGTGTAGCTTAGATAACAACATTTAGGATACTTGATCACATGCAGTAATTTAAAGATTGATAGTGTTGGCTGATACTATCTATTTCGCTGGTTGGCAACACAAGTTAGGAGGGAATTCTCCGAAGTCAAGAGTCTTATTGTAGAATGGGCCCAAGTTCATGGGGCAATTCAGGGGATTTTCTAAGGGTTTTCTTTGATGTTTGGGATGATTGTAGAATGGGCCCAAACCTTCTCACTTTCGCCCTTTAAAATGCAATTAGTGTGGAGAAATCATATGTGATTGTACGGTGATCTACAGATTGTTCACACTCTTTCTTTTTGGTTTTTGAATGTATTACTTGTATTATAGGACATTTGAATATATATTATTTCATTTTGGATAAATAATTGTATCACTTCTGTTAGACAATGTATAATTTAGGCCTCTGTACAATGGAGACTTATTGTGCATACTTGTTTTTATGTAGCGTTTTCAGTAATCATATCTCCTTTAACATCACTCGAAGTTCCATTGAAAAGTTCCATCACTTACCCAATTTTCCCTTGGACAACGATACATTCCCCTAATACATTCTATATTTCCTATGCAATGCTTTTATATTTTTGTGTTCAAAGGGTGTGATACAGGCATTGATACCAGTAGTTGAAAACACTGGTCATGTATTTTCAATTAATGCTTATGTCCAGTTAATGCTTTTATTTATCTATTTATCATCTGGTTTTCTGTCGTGCATGCATGTTGCAAATAGGATTGTCTTTTATATCAAACAAGAAATAAATATCTTGAGAAAGGATGCAGAGCTATCAAGATTATCTGAGGCATTTAATATCCTTAAATGTGGTAGACATGTACAGGATATGAACCTTTCATCTATTTGGCCCTATTGTGGATGGAGCCAAAAATCACATTAATTGGTGATCTTGGCTCATGATAGATTCTTGAGGACTACAATTGGTCTGTTGGTTGTTCATTTGGATTGGGTCATTGGCAGCACTGCTTGCTCAGGGAAATGTGGGTGGTGCTGCTCCCTAAGGGCCTTACCCCTCTATTTTCTGGGGCTTTGCCCTTCTTTGGTTTTGCGCAGCTCTGTTTACGTTTCATTGCTCAGTGGAATCTCGGGATGTTATGTTTTTTGGAATCAGAGTCGCTAGAGAATGTGGTTTTTATGTGGATTTTGCTGGAGTTCTCCTCTCAGGGCCTGTGTTGGAGGCGAGATGGTTTCTATTTTTGACTGGTGGCTCTGTCTATTTGATTTGGTGTGATTGTAGGTTGTGGCTGAATGGCGCGCAAGTCTAGGCTGCTGCTGAGAATTATTTTGGGTGTTTCTTGAGCCCTTTTGCCGCTGCCCGGCCTCCATAGTTTTGGGCGCTTTTGGGTAGTGGTTGGTGTGGTTTAGTTTGTTGTGTTGTCTTTTTGATCCTCGATTAGATTTCTCTTGTTATTTTGTGGATATATATAATAAGTGGGTCCTGTTTGTTTTTGTCGTGCCTACTCCAAAATCAGCCATTTTGCCATTTAACAAAATTACAGGTGGTGAGCTCCCACCTTTCTATTAAAAAATAAAAATAAATAAATCTTCAGTACTACAAATAGGCAGTTGTCAAAAAGTCCAAGAAATGGTTGACTTTCAATGATAAAATGCCTTATTGATGGCTATGATCATATGCTGGTTTTATTTTTATTGTAAGGTCTGTATAGTCTATCCAAGATATGGTATGATAGATGAATAGTTCAGATCTTGTGTATGCGTGTGCCCCCATGCCTTGAATTTAAGTGCTTGATAACTAACACTTTTAGATACTAACATTTAGCACTGTATAATTTCTCAAACATCTATTCAGGAAGAAAAGCTGGGATTTGAGCAAGTTGGATCAACCATTCAATTGATTGACGTCCAGTGGTTTGAGTGGAGAATTTTTAGTCAAAAGATTGGTAAGACTTTTGAAAGTAATTACTATGAATGGCCTTAGTGGGTTCGGTTGTACTTCATACTCTTTCATCTTCTTGTGAATTGGTAGGATGGGCCTTCACCATTTTCTTTGAAAGCTTTCCTCAACAGCTAAATGATGCTGATGTTTGAACTTACTGCCAATAGGCAGATCCAGTTTGTTCCATTCTCCCAATCTCTTGGTGTAGTATATGCATGGTTCGTGGTGCAAGCTTCCATCATGGGAGAATGGTTCTCAAAGAACAGCAATGTCTAAAGGCTAGCTAGGTAGGCTATGTATGTGTTCATTTCTTCTTGTGATTTTGTCAGGTGTGCCTTGTCTTTCTTAACTGGCTGAATGAATTTGTTTCGTAATGTTGTTCAAATTATCTCCTCCTCCTCCTTGTTGTTGTTGTTGTTGTTGATGATGATGATGATGATGATGATGATAATGATGATGATGTTACTGCTGTCATTGCCAGGTTTTGGTCTGTCACAACTAAAGCATACGGTGTATGAAGAGAGTAGTAGCAACTTCACCACTGATTTAGATGAAACATACCATAATTGGATTAATTATCCTTTAAATTTTATTTTTATTTTTAAAAAAAGAGAGGAACATTTCATGTTTTAGTTACTCTGTTTTCTTTATTTTCTTCCTCTAGATACAAATTGAAGATTGCAAATCTATTATTTAATTCAATCAAGTGAATGTTGTCCAATGTAGAGAAAGAAGGGCTAGACCGGTATGTTTGTTTCACACTATTTAAAACTGGTGGTGACTCTTCCAACATACATATGGCATTGTTGTACTGCAATCCAGACCGTGCAAAATCAATGACATAACTGTAAATAGATCATTACCAAACCATTCAACTGATGAGTTGATAAACCATTTTATTTTTCATTTGAATTTGGATCACTCACCATTTTACTTTTAACCATCCATTTGTTAGCCATTGATTGGATGATTATGATTGTTTGATCAGTGCTATTTTAGTTATGTGCTCCATCCACAATGGGACCTACAATCTGCATGGTCTGGATAGCATTACGTCAGGGCCACATACAAGATGGATGAGTCACCATCATTTTTTAAAATGGTGTAAAGCTAACCTGATGCTATCAATACATTAGACCCAAGCCTGCTCATAAGAGCCTGAACTTTAAGACCCAACCATCAGACGCAACACCTCTACACTAATCCACAATTAGGGAATCGACACTACAAATCCCTAAATAGGGATTCGAAACTCAAAAATTCCCAATACACAAATTATTGCACAATGTTACTTGGAAGGATTAAAAAATGCCAAAAAATGCACAAATTGATATGAATAAGAAGGGGGGGGGGGGGGAGAGAGAGAGAGAGAGAGAGAGAGAGAGAGAGAGAGAGATACTTCGATGTTGCAGCAAAATGCTCCTTGATGTGCGGTAGATCGAGCGGAGAGAGATGTTGAGACTGATGTTTTTATTGTTGCAAAAAGATTGCAGAGGGTGAGGAGATAAATAGAGAGAGAGAGAGGACTAGGGTTTTGAGAGAGAGAGAGAGAGAGAGAGAGAGAGAGATCAGAGAGAGAGGAGAGAGAGGAGTGGTAGAGAGAGAGAGAGAGAGAGAGAGAGTCGCGTGAGAGAGGGAAGTTTAGGTTAGGGTTTTTGTTTTATATATATATACAGGGACCATGCTGGCAGCCGTTAAAACTGGCCGCCGGCAAAGGGTTGGCCCCATCGGTCGGCTAAGGCCCTTTTTCTTGTAGTGTAACATTCTCTTGTTGGCTCTTATTGCTATCTGTATTTCATATCCATATTTTAGCTTCACTTGAATATTGGATTTAGAAAAAATAAAATAAAATTGTAGGGCAACTTACTCCATTTGATGGTTGATTATGGGCTCATGTGGGCAAATTTACGTTTCCCCAAAGTGTTTTTTGTGGGTTCTTGACCAATCAATCATCTTCCGACTATGTGAGATTTTTCTAGTTATATGCTTCAGCTAGGAAATCCTTTTCTTTTCCCTATTTTTTCTAAACATCTTATTTATTTATTATTATTTATTTTTTTTTTATCTCCCTGTCATTTCTTTTCCCACTTTTAGATGCAGTTGTATTCTCTACTTTACGTGTAATGTAGACACAGCTATTGAATGACCAAAACTGTGCGTGCTACTTTGGAGGCTCACAATTCCGATAGTTATAATTTTTTATAATTCTAACTCATAATGGGGCTTGGTAATCCTCTACTTTCATTCATCAATATTAATTTCTAGTAAAAGAATTCTCGTGTTTGTTGAGATTGCATTCGGATGCACAATTGACTTAGAATTGTGAAGCATTGATTCAATCATAGATAAGATAGAATTTTAGTTTCATGTTATTACATATGAGGTCCAAAATACCAATCGAACATGTAGCTGATAAATTCCATTCTTTGACAAAAGTGTTTATGTTTATGTTTATGGTTTTTATTTATTTATTTATTTATTATTATTATTATTTTTTTATGTAAACTTTTTTCCCACAAAATGACAGCAAATTAAAAATTGATTTTGAAAATTCCAAAGTATGCGTCTTAAATATGTAAGGTATGTGTGTCTTAAATATGTACAACAATAAAAAGTTACCTATAAATTATAAATCATTCCACAATGCTCAATTGCTCAAGAGAGGCAGGTACACCCTTCTTCCCCCACTAATAACAGAAGAAGATTTGAGTTCTTTAATCCAAGTATGCCCTTTGTTTATTATTTCCTCTAGAAATTGGGTGTCTTCTAAAAAGCCGTAGCTACCTTCCAACATCTGATCATTGTACCCACATCAATATCAGTCTTCAAGAAACAGGTAGCAAATCAAGAATCCTTGTTTCAACTCACTTGAAAAATGACTGTACTTACTTTGATAGACTGGTACATTGTCCTCCATGCCATGTGCCTTTGATGTTGCTTGGGGCAGATGTTTTTAGCTGTGATAGTGCATTATTCCACAACCTGCAATTGCTTACACCTCTCAATACTCCTCCAAGTGTTGTAATCGCAAGCGGAAGACTGCTGTATTCTTTGACAACCTCCCTTGCCAATGGTGTGCAAGGTAGGGTCATCAACCATATCACTTGCTTTCTCTCCAAGTAGCTTACATGATTCATCATTTGAGAAATGTTAACTTGGTGTGGTGCCATTATGACCCTCTAAAACTTCCCTTTATTGCAGAGCTCTGCAATAATATTCGCCTTCTCTTTCGCCTGCTTTCTTATACCATAACATCAAATTGGACTCAGACAACCTAAGCATCTCTTGTTTTATCATGTTTCCATGCAAACATCTCGCTCTAGCCACAACACAACTTTTTCACTTTCTTCTTCATCGGCAAAGCAGCCTATGCTAAACAATCTTCCTTGAGAGGAGTCCATGGGAACTTTTCAATTTTGATGAGAATTGAAAAACCACCGCTTCCATTGCCTATTCAAGAACTAAAAGCATCATAAACAAAACCAGTGAGAACAAATTGTGAATTATTTTTCATGACCAATATTAACAAGTTGTTTATGGATTGAGTGGAAAAGGGATGTATGAAATTCATTCCATTCCTCTGTGCATGTCTGTGATGGGTCATCCAAGGTTGCTAGATTTGGTTCACTGACAAATCGAGCTTTTTAAAAGAAAAAAAAAAGGATTTGTGGTTCATGAATAAAAATGCCAGTTGTGTTCTGTGATAAAAGTTTCTTGTCCTTCTTGGATCAGTCAAAATGCCAAATATCTCTTCGCATGAAAGGCCAAACTGTTTTACTTGGTAATAGTAAATCATGAGGTATTATACACCTATCAAAACAAAGAATCACAAGGTATTATATAATGTTAGTCCGTGAGATTGTATAATATGTCTTGGCATTCAATTTTTAACAAAAGGCTTATGGTTTCATCATCCAAAATGTTGATAAGATGGGACTCAATGGGAATGGCCCATGCACCAAAGCCCCCCATTGGAAATCCTACTGATGGAATATTTAGCCCTCTATTGGATAATGAGAACTTTTGGCCACCTATTTTTGATGGGTTTATGATTTTTCTGTCTGTGTGATTTTTGTTGGAGTTAAAATACAACATATATCGAGTAAAAATCAACTTTTCACTTTTCAAGTGTAAAATCTTGTTCCACAGTGGATATGGAGGAGTGCATCATAAATCATACTTTGTAGAGAAAAACAATGAGATTGGAATGTTTCAGAAGGTTGGGCAATTTTGTGCACTCTAGATATGTAGTGAACAGTTATAGCTGTGTGAGGCATTGATTAACATCTAAACAATTAAGAATCTTAGGCGTAGCACATGAAACATGAGGAGCCATTTGTTACTTTGAGCGAGAATGCTAAAAATCAATGTCGTGCTTGTGGGGAATAGTTTGACTCTTTCCTAAGTATGGGATCTACTTTCTAATAAACTATATATATATATATATATATATATATATATATATATATATATATATATATATATATATATATATATATATATATATATATTAGTTGGAAGGCAAGAAAAAGAATTATATTACCATTTAGATTGGGCAGAGTGAAAAAGATTACAAGAAAGGAAAATGAAAGACAAAAGATAGCAGCCCATATCCTGAGCCAGGAGAAGAGAGAGAAAAAAAAAACAACACTAAATTGCCCACATCCCAGGCCAGGAAAAGAGAAGAAAGCCTGTACGCCGGTGCAGTGAGTGGAGGCGTCACTGCTGTTAGACAACACAGTTTACGCCCCTGTAAAATGGAAACTTATTGTGCATATTTGTTTTTGTAGTGTTTTGAGTTCTAAGTGTGTAATAATCTTTTAATATCTCTTGATGTTTCATTGAAAGGTTCCATCACTTTCCCAGACATTGATACATTCCCAGATACATGTGATATTTCCAATGCACTATCGATATGTTTTTGTGTCCAAAGGGTGCGATACGGGCATAAAACACTGTCACATGTTTCTCACGGGTTTTCAATTAATGTTTTTGTCCAATTTGTACTTAAAAAAAAATCTTTTATCATCCAATTTTCATTGTGCATGCATGCCTCAAAGACTTCATGTCAAACAAGAAATAAATATCTTGAAAAAAGATGTGCTATCAAGATTATCTGAGTTAAGCTACGAAGCATTAATATCCTTAAATGTGGTAGACATGTACAAGGTTTCCTTTCGTCTATTTGGCCCTGGTGTGGATGCGGTAAAGACTCACATCAATTGGTGATCTGGTCCATGATAGATTCTTGCAGACTACAAATGGACGATAAGGAAAAAGGCCAAACAGTGGTTGACTTCATTGGTAAAATCCCTTATTGATGGCTACAATCATATGTTGGTGTTGTTTTTATTGTGAGGTCTATGGTCTGTACAAGACAGGGCACGATCAATGAATAGTCTAGATCCTGTGCATATGTACCTCATGCCTAGGAATTAAGTTCTTGGTAGCTGACACTTAGGTACTAGCATTTAGCACTGGATAATTTTTTTAAACATCAATTCGGGAGGAAAAGATGGTGATTTGAGTAAGTTGGATTGACCAATCAGCTGGTTGATCTGCAGTGGTTTGAGAAGGGCATTTCTAAAGATTGGTAGGACTTATGGAAGTAATTATTATGAATGGCCTTAGGGGGGCAGATGGTACTTCGTACTCTATATCTTCTTGTGAATTGGCAGGATGGGCATCCACCATTTTCTTTGAAAGCTTTCCTCAACAGCTAAATGATGATGGTGTTTGAACTTACTGCCAACAGGCAGTTCTAGGTTGTTCCATTCTCCTGGTTTCCTTTGGGCTATATACATGGTTTGTGGTGTAAGCTTCTGTCATGGGAAAATAGTTCTCGAAGGCCTGCAATGCGTAAAGGCAAGCTGGGTAAGCCATGTATGTGTTCATTTCTTCTTGTCATTTGGTCAAGTGTGCCTTGTCTTTCTTAATCTGGCCAAATGAATGTGTTTGGTAATGTCTTTCTTAATCTTCTCGTTGTTGTTGTTGTTGTTGTTGTTGTTGTTGTTGATGACGATATTGCTGCTGCTTGTATTGTCAGGTTTCGGTCTGCCACAACTGAAACATATGGTATATCAAGAGAGAAGTAGCAACTTCACCATTGTTTTAGATGAAACACACCATAATTTGATTAATTATCCTTTAATTGAACAAAAAGAGGAACATTTCATATTTTATTTACTCCGTTTTCTTTCTTTTCTTCCTAGAGATACAAATTGGGGATTGCAAATCAACCATTTAATTCAAGCGTGGCAAATGTGGCTAAGGAGTTCCGTAGTGCCATAAGGTAGAGAAAGAAGGGCTAGACTTGTATGTTAGTTCACACCATTTAAAAATGGTGTTGACTCTTCCAATGTACATATGGCATAGTTGTATTGCAATCTGGACTGTGCAAATCAATGACGTAACTGTGGATGGATCATAACAAAACCATTATGCCGACGGGATGGTAAACCATCTTATTTTGCATTTGAATTTGGATCACTCACTATTTTATGTTTAACCATCCATTTGTTAGCCATTGATTTGATAATTAGGATTGTTTGGTCAGTGTCATTTTAGTAATATGCTCCATCCACAATGGGAGGCACAATCTGCATGGTCTTGATAGCATTACATCAGTGCCACATACAAGATGGATGACTCACCACCAATTTTTTAAATGTTGCAAAACTAACATTAGAGTTTAGCCCATGAAAAATGCCCCCACAATCAAAGAAAACAACACTTTCTTGTTAGCTCTTATTGCTTTTTGTATTTCATATCCATATTTTAGGTTTACTTGAATATCTGATTTTGGAAAAAAAAATAAAAAATTTGTAGGGCAAGTTAATCTATCAGCAATACCTCCTTAATCACTGATCACAGGTTTGTGTGGGCTAATTTATGCATCCCCAACACTAAAGTGTTGTGTGTGGGTGCTTGACCAGTCTTACTATGTGAGATTTTATAGTCATATGCCTCAGCTAGGAAATCCTTTTCTTCTCTGTTTTTTCTAAACATCCTTTTCTTCTTCTTCTTCTTCTTTTTTCTCTCCTCCCTGCCATTTCTTTGAAATCGTAATTCTCATCCAGTTTCCTTTTGCTGAACCAAAGATCATTTAATGTTGATTTTTTTTTTTTTTTCTATCTTTTCTTCTTTTAAATTCAGTTGTAGTCTCTGCTTTACACATAATGTAGACACATTAGCTATTGAATGACCAAAATTGTAAGTGTTGCTTTGGAGGCCCACAATTCTAATAATTGATCATTTTTCTAATCCTAACTGATAATGGATCTTGGTAATCCTCCTTTATTTTCATTCAGCAATGTTAGTTTCTAGTAAAGGAACTCTCATGTTTGTTGAGATTGCGTTTGGATGCACAACAGATTTAGAATTGTGAACATTGATTCATCAAAGATAGAATTTTAGTAGCATGCTTCATTATTCATAACGAGGAGGTAGGCCCCATTGCAGTTACATTTGAGATCTAAAAATCCAATTGAACATGTAGCTGATAAACTCCATTATCAGTAACAATATGATATGTTCCATTCTTCAATAGAAGTGTTTATGTTTTCTGTCTCTCTCATTTTACTCTCTCTCTCTCTCTCTCTCTCTCTCTCTCTCTCTCTCTCTCTCTCTCTTTCTTTCTTTCTTTCTCTTTCTTTTCTCTCTCTCTCTCTCTTCTCTCTCTCTCTCTCTCTCTCTCTCTCTCTCTCTCTCTCTCTCTTTTTTTTCTTTCTTTCTTTCTTTTTTTTTATTTTTTTATTTTTTTTTTATTTTTAATTTACCACAAAATAACAGAAAATTAAAATTTTATTTTGAAAATTCTGAAATGTGTCATAAGTATGTGCAACAATAAAAAGTTACAAATATATAAATTATCAGTCAAGGCTCAACTGCTCAAGAGTGTAGGTACACTCTAATAACAAACAAGAAGATTTCAGTTCTTTAACCCAAGTATGCCCTCTGTTAATTATTTCCTTAGATATCCAGTGTCCTTTAAACAGCCTTTACCTCTTTCGTGTTTTTGTTTGTTTGTATGTTTTTTTTTAAAGTTTTTTTTAATTTTTAATTTTTTTACATGCACTCACTCTCCACACACACTCACACCTCAGTGGAATTTCACCACAATGGGTACTCGAACCCATGTGATGAAACTCTTGTGAGTCTACCACCAAGGCATGAGTGAGGACCCAGCCTTTACCTCCTTACAACATCTGATCATTGAATCCACGTCAATATCATAGTCTTCGGGAAACAGTGAGCATAACAAGAAGCTTGGTTTCAACTCAATAGGAAAATAGTCGTAGCTGACTTTGATAGACTAACATGTTGTCCTCCATGGCATGCCTTTGATTTCACTTGGGGTAGATGTTTTCAGCTGTCAAAGTGCATTATTTAACACCTTCTGATTGTGTACACATCTCAATACCCTTCTAAGTGTTGCAATCACAAGTGGAAGGCTCCAGTATTCTTTGACAACCTCCCTTACCAATGGAGTGCAAGGTAGGGTCATCGCCCGCTTTATCTTTGAATAGCTTCCACAATTCATCATTTTAGAGCACATCCACCTTGATGTTAACTTGGGATGGGGTCTTCCCTTTATCGCAGTGCTGGACAACATAAACATCTCTTGCTTTCTCCTGCTTCCATATGAACATCTTGCTCTAGCCAACTTCTTCGCTTCTTCTTCATCAGCAATAGCCCATGCCAACCAATCTTTACCCTAGAGGAGTGCGTGGCCACTTCTCAATTTTGATGAGAATTGAAAAACCACTGCTTTCATTGCCTATTCAATAACAATTAGCATCATAAGTGAGTCACTGTAAGAAAATTATGCTGAACAAATGATTGAGACCATTGCTATCTATGGATAGATTAAGAACATTGGAAAGAAAATTTCAATTGGCTCACGTTCAACTCTAAGAATCAATGGTCAAGATTATTATTGAAACACGAATATGGGACAATAGCTTGTTTCTGGCAGAAGTGAGAATATTAATGGTTCGAACCATCAAATCATGTCATCACGTGATCATCTAAACAAACTCCAACATACTTTAGGAAAAGATTTAGTGCTCCTATTGCCACATCTTTGTCCATTGAGTGTGGACGGGAATTCTTGAGCATGTTTCTTTCCTAAAAAATTTTATGGAGGGAATCAAAGATTCAAATGTGCATATGATCCCCATCCACCAGTAATGGGCTGTGGGAGATATTAGTATACATGAGATTTTGTAGCAAAGAAGAAACGTGAGCAGTGCTCTGTGATAAAAAGATCTTGTCCTTCTTGGATTGGTCAAAATACCATATGTTTCTTCACATGAAAAGCCAAGTTGTTTCACTTGGTGGGAGTAAATCATGAGGTATTATTATACATCTATCCAAAAAAAAAAAAGGATCATGAGGTATCATATAATGTTCGGGCTGAGTGATTGTATGGTATGTCTAGGCTTTTAATTTTTACAAGCAGGCCCATGGTTACATCATTCAAAATGTTGATAAGATGGGACTCAATGGAGATGGCCCATGCACAAAAAATCCCTCCATTGAAAATCCTAATAATGGGAATATTTAGCCTGTTATTGGTTGAATGAGAACTTTTGGCCACCTATTATTGATGGTTTCTGATTCTCCATCTGTGTGATTTTTAGATTATAAATGTAACATATATTTTAATTGTTTGAAACTTTCGAGAAAAAATCACCTTTTCACTTTTCAAGTGTAAAATCTTGTTCCACAGTGAGCAGGGAGGAGCGTATCATAAATCATATTTGTTAACAAATATGTAGAGAGAAATGAAGAGATGGAGCTGTCACAGAAATTATGATACATTTTTTTTTCTCGAAGAAAATGGATCATATGTTAGAATATTTGATCCAAAAGTTGGGCCATATCTTTATATCACTCAAAATAAAAGTTGGGGCAATCTACTCTGTGGGTGGGTTACACCAGTTCATTGAATCATGCCATTGGCCGGACATTGATTTCGATGTTGTGTCCAACTCAATGACTGGACCAGTCTAATTTACTTCTCAGTTGATGATCAAGATATGGCCTGATGTATGTCTTTATCGGAGCACCTAAGGTCATGTTTAGGCAGTGACAACTCATTTTGATTAGTTAGTTATTTGATACTGACTAATGGGTAGTGTGCAGACACTGGGAAACTATACATATGGAATACTTTAAATTCAACCATTTAAATTGTGGGACTTATGTATACTTACATGGACCAATGAGATGTCACCACGTGTTGGCACTATGCGCTAAATAATGGAGTGGCCCGACTAGAAATTGTGTATTGATGTTGTACAGTTCCCTCATCTAATATATATTCACACATTTCGAAAAAAAAAAGATTTAAAAAAATAAAAATAAAGCTGAGGGCCGCAACAAGGAATTTTCATGAAAGCAGTAAGAAAGGATGAAGAAGTTTTGGGATAGTTTACTAGGTATTCATGATTGTGTTAATAGCTCTTTTCCATTTTAATTCTCTTACTTAACTATAATCAGACATTCAAAAATCAATATTAAGAGGTAGCTCTAAAGTCTTACAATGGTGCTCTACACATCATATATATGCTCTAATCAATATTACATTGATCACTGTACTCAAAATTCATGAGTTTTTGTATATAAAAAATTGCACTAAATAATGGACGAAATCTTACTTGCGTACCAAGAATTTGTTTACACTTGACCTGGCACGGCCAGATCAAATGATCCAGAAGATGGCACATGATAACAGTGTCATGTATGGTGTAGATCACCTTTAAGAGAGTTAGAGACATACACATGAGAGAACATTAAATGTTTTAGTTCTTCATCTGCAAAAGCAAGAGTTTCTCTCTTTCTTAGTATTAAATGTCAAAATCTTATCAAGACATCTCTATCTAGCATTAAATGCTAAGGTCACGTTAAAACCATTCTTTATGGATGCCAAAGCCAAGTAACATAGGGACTCTAACAACCTTCCTATGCGGGAGTCCATTGATGGAGGACTCTAGCCAACACACGATTTGAATCAATGGGATTTCTACAACCGATTATCTAAATCTTTTACGATGTTAAAGACTACACGAGGCCACCACCTCCTAAAAGCCAATAAGAGTAACGATCGAGAAAGAGCTCCGGGCCCACGTTAAACATAATCTATCTTCTTTTTACATTTATCTTTACTTTCGTCCTATCATAGCACTGCCTAGTCTTAGCATAAATCGTTACCATCCAGTGCCATTGCTATAGTACTGTAAATTAGATTAAATGTCTATAACCCTAAGTTGTTAAATCCTGATAAACTAAGTTCTTACTTAGAACATTATCTTTTTGGTCACATCCTGCTAACCATCCTCCTCAATCAAATGTTTTTACAGACAAATCATATATTTATTATTGTTTGTGTTTATTTCTCTAGTTTATTTGATATTTTATCGATTATAATCACCCATATTCATATATTAATAAAATTGATATTATTTTAGCTTTTTTAGTTTAATCATTCATCTTTATTCCTTTAAGAAATACATAAAATGCCAATAGTGGTGAAAGAAAAGTTCGGAAGTCATAAGGTAAAAAAAATCCACAAGGAGTCACCCCTATCCTTTTACAAATCGCCTTATCACTGATTACAACTGGTGGCTAACTCGATAAATGGATTTTTGAACTCTGGCATATTTGCACATCATACACACACCCAAATCCAAATAAAGGTCATCGAACACATGTGTAGCCTTGTGTTTGTTTGAATTGCTCAAACATGACATAAATTATGATTAATGGACATTTCTAAATTATGATTGGTTAAATGATTCTAAATTATGATTAATGGACATTTCCTTTTCTTTTTTTTTTGAAATTGATACCAAGATTGAAACGAGGTTATCTTCACCTTGTCTACCATGGACATTTCCTGGTTGAATTCATACCATTGACTATTTTTTCATCTGAAACATTCATTAAATGTTTACCATTCCCTCGGTTTAGAAAAGAAAATCAGTGTAACTTCTAATCTATGACCCATAGTCATGTTTTGAAAAGTTTAATTGAACTTGTTAATGTTCCAAATGTCGAATATTTTTGTGCCTGCATATCAACCACCACACTTTGCTAGAATATCAAAGCTTTTCTCTTTAAGCCTATGAATATTGAGGAGTTGTGAAAAGGGCTCCACATGCTCACTCAGTTGGAAATGGTTGATAATTGAAATATAAATAAGAATCATTTCAAAGCATTATAAATCCCTTTATTAGATTAAGATAGCTGGAGAAATTGCAACAGCATTAGGTTAGAACAATCACTTTAAAAAAAAAAAAACATATTCTCCTTAAAAATGGTTTGTGATAAGTAGCTGGATGCAAGACACTACCACACAACTTTGAGGTTTTAGGTTTTGTGCTGGAAAACTCAGATCACTCTTTGGTAAATGTGCTTGTGTGAATATACATGTATGGGCCATTTTGTGCACTCTAGATATGTAGTCAACAGTTATAGCTGTGTGAGGCAGTGGTGAACATGTAAGCAATTGAGAATCTTTGGTGTAGCACATGAAAGACGAAAAGTCATTTGTTAGTTTGAGTGAGAATGCTAAAAGTCAATGTCATAGGAATAGTTTTGATTCTTTCTGGAATATGGGATCTACTTCGTAATGAAAATATTTTTGTTTTTGTTTTTGTTTTTTGTTGGAAGGCAAGAAAGAAATTATATTATCATCTAGACTGGCCAAAGTAAAAAAGATCACAAGAAAGGAGAACAAAAGACAAAAGATAGCAGCCCACATCTCAGGCCAGGAGAAAAGAAAAACATACACACTAAAATGCCCACATCCTGGACCAGGAAAAGAGAAAAAAGCCCATAATGCTGGCCTAGTGAGAGAAAGCCCCCACTCGAGCCAGGAAAAAGCATAACATTAGAAGCCTACAAAAGCAATACTCAAACTGGAAGGACTCTCGTCCATGGAGAATGCTTAGCATCTCAAGCGATTGGAAAAGATAGATAAGGGGAGTGGATAAAGGAACATAACTAATATTTTCAATTATTTTCTTCCTTCTTGAGTTAATAATTCTTGAAATGATACCTAGGCAATTGATATTGAATTTAAATGGTGAGTGAAGAGTTGCATTTTCCAAGAGGAGCAGTCTGAGTATTGAATAGTAGCAAGCGTCTTCATATTATGAACTTCAATTATACAAACACCTGAAGAGACAACAAAGCAGAGGTTAGATAAACAAAAAGGAGAAATCTAATACTCTGGTCTATGGTGCTTGCACGACCCTTTATGGACACGAGCATCCTAGAGAGCCTCTCGGGTGGAGAAAAGGCGCACACAACCAATCCTAGAATCTCAAAGAGTAGTATTATATATACAATCCCCAGTATGGGGTTGAAGGGCCTTCACTGCCTTCTCTGGAGCAGAAGACACTTAAACATGAATATAAGAGGTAAGGAGGTATCAAGTGACACAGAGAGTGTACCGAGACTAATTTGCAATGATTGGGCTGATAATGAAAATAGCCATACTCCTAACGTGACGAAGAATCCTTCTTAGAATACTTTCCTTTGAGAAAGATTTCTTGGAAATAATGCAATTACTTTTTTCTCTCTAAACATGCCAAAGCAAGAATGATAGGGAATCCACAAGAGTGATATAATTCAATCACATGGAATCCACTCGGGGCTATTATAAAATGGAATGAAATTTTAGTTGCATAATAGGCCTTGGGCCTTCAGCCACTGTGGAAGAATGCATAGATTCAAAACCGGCCCCCTGGGTTCCGTTTGTTCGAGCCAATATGACTTGGATAATCAATCAAACGTAATATTTGATCGGTGATGCATGTAAACTGGGATCCATTTTTAACTTTCCTATGTGTATGTCACAAGTGTACAATTTCTCGGTACCTTTTAATCTTTCGCTGATCATATTCATAATCCGTCAGTACCTGTGCATCATCCATGGGTACATAAACATTAGCTTAAGTCTGAAATGCATTGTATTCCAACCCAAATGATAATAATAATAATAATAACATAAATGGAAATCATGAGGCTAGCTAAAGCCGCAGGTATGGAGACAGACACCTTGCCATAAACGTGCAGCCACATGGGCTACGGTAGTGTGTCTGACATAATGATCTGGCTATTTCACTCATCAGGTGGGCCACAGTGTAGAAACAATAATACTAAAATAGTCATTGAGGCATAGCAAATTAGAAACATGTAATGAATGTGGCATTAGCACACCAGAGGAAGAAAGAAAGCATGAAGATTAAAACAGATTGACTAATTTCACATACACGTGGGAACCGTAAACATCTATATGTGTCACAGTGTGAGACACGTGTGGCATCCGAACTTTCCATCGAGCGTGCTACACTGGTTAGATATTGTGGCATAAAATCCAGGTCGTTACACACCTCAGGTGGGCCACAGCATAACAGAACAAAAGGATGGCCGGTAAAAATAAAAACTGTCAATTTACCGTCTAAGTTGTGGGACACCTAAAGAGTGAGATTGTCTGACAGTTTAGTAAGATGGATGTTAAGAATTATTTCTAATCTTATGGAAAACTCCGATCTCAGATGCGTGCTTTTTACTTGCACGTGTTCCCGCACGTAGAAATGTACGGATCCACACGCCTGGGCAATAAGCAGTCCTCAAAAGAAGAGACCTTTCGAGTCCAACCGGTTGAACCGCAGGTTATGTTCCATCCATCAGAAAAATTCTAACTAAAAACGTTCATGGGAAATCCAACCTGTTCAATGGATTGGTCCCACCATGATGAAAAATTTTCAAACAATCATCCCTATCTTCTTATTAAGTGGACCACACTTTAATTTTGCAACAGTATTCGGACAGCATATCTGGAGTAGCAGCAATGAGTTCGAACAATAGCAATGGGTTCGGACAAGCAGATCTAGGGTAGTAGCAATGGGTTCGGATGAGTAGATCTGAAGCAGAGGGGTCGCCGGACGACGTAGCAGGGGTAGCCGGACGATGCAGGGGCGGTCGGATGAGCAGGGATGTCCGGACGATGCAGGAGGTGCGGTCGGACGACGCAGTAGTGGTCGGATGTGCAAGGACAGTGATCTGACGCAGCAAGGATGGCCGGACGACGTTGAGGGGCGATCGGACGACGCAAGAGGGGCAGCAGGACGAGGCAGGGGCGGTCGGATGAGCAGGGGCAGTTGTCAGACGCAGCAGGGGTGGTGACCGGATGACGCAGGGACGGTTTCGAATCAAAGAGGTTCTGATACCATGAAAGCAAAGAGATGCAGAAACTTTCTGTGTATTTGAGACAACCCAATGGGGTTGAATATATAGAGATTACAATAATCTATACATGGAAAGAAATAAACGCAGAATCCTCTACATATACAAACGAGATATACAAGGTATGTGAGCTGTCTAACACATGAGTGTGTAAAAATAAAAAAAAAATAAAAAAAAAAAAAAAAAAAAAGAAGAGAAAGATGAGGAGATGTAGCTGTCTCAAAAATTATGATACATTTTTTTCGAGGAAAATATATCGTATGTGCAATCTACTCTGTGGTTGGGTTACACCCATTGATTGAGTCGTGTCATTGGCCGTACATTGATTTTTGTGTCCAACTCGATGAGTGGACTAGTCTAGTTTACATACCAGTTGATGATCAAGATATGGCCTGCTGTATATGTCCTAATTGGAGAACCTAATGTCATGTTTAGGAAGTGACAACTTATTTTGATTAGATAGTTATTTGATACCCTTGTAAGACTGATGGTTAGTGTGTAGACACCTGCAAATTATACAGATGAAATACTTTAAATTCAACAATTTAAATTGTGTGACCTGTGGCACACCTACGTGGACCCAATGAGATGCCGCCACTTGTCAGTAGTATGAGCTAAATAATGGACAAAATCTTACTTGTATACCGACCATACTATTTACACCTGGCCTAACACGGCCAGATCAAAAGATCCAGAAGATGCCACATGACAACAATGCTATGCGTGGTGTAGATCAACTCCAAGAGGAGTTTGATACATGTACATGCGAGAGCATTATATGTTAGAATTATATCAAAGTATTCTATGTAAAAGCAAGAGTCTCTCTTTTTCTCAGCATTATATGCCAAAATCTTTTCAAAGTATATTTCTATCTAACATTAAATACTAGGGTCATGCTAAAAGCACCCTCTACGGATATCAAAGCCAAGTGACATAAGGGCGAGTCCATTGATAGAAGACTCTAGCCAACGCACGATTTGAAGAAGTGAGAGTCTCTCTCTTATACATGTAGCCATATGCAATAGCCTACACTATCTTGAAAGAATCAATGGGATTTATATAGTCGATCATGTAAATCCTTCACAATGTTGAAGACTACACAAGACTACTGCATCTTAAAAGCCAATAAAAGCAGCAATCAACCAAAAGCTCTAGGCACACGTTAAACATAATCTATTTTCTTTTTACATTTTCTTTACTTTTATCCTAGCATAGTAAAGCCTAGTCTTAGCATAAATCATTACCGTCCAACACTATTGCTATAGTAACGTAGAATAGATTGAATGTCCATAACCCTAAGTTGTTGAATCCCGATCAACTAAGTTCTTACTTAGAACATCATAGTTCTAGTCACATCCTGCTAACCATCCTTCTCAATTATCTGTTCTTACAGACAGATCATGTACTTATCATTGTCGGCGTTTATTTCTCTAGTTTATTTGATATTTTGTTGATTGTAATGACCCATATTCATATATATATATATATATATATATATATTAATAAAATTGATATTATTTTAGTTTTTTTAGTTTAATTGTTCATCTTTATTCCTTTAAGAAATACATTGAATGCTAGTAATAGTGAAAGAAAAGTACTGAAGTCATAAGGTAAAAAGAATCCATAAGAAAAGACTAACCCCTATCCTTTTGCAAATCACCTTATCGCTGATTACAACCGGTGGTTGTCTCGATAGCTGGATTTTCGAATCTGGTCCAACGTATTTGTTTCGGTACAGGGGTCACTAGCGTTCAATCAAACATTGAGTCGACTAGACTCTGGCATGTTTGCACATCATACACACACCCAAATCCAAATAGAGGTCCTCGAACACATGTGGCCTTATGTTTGATTGAATCGCACAAACATGACCTAAATTATGATTAATGGATGTTTCTAAATTTCGATTGGTTAGATGATTCTAGATTATGATTAATGGACAATGCCCACTGTTAGCCACACCCCACTTGGGAATCAATTTATCGTTACTCAATATATACCATGGACATTTCCTTGTTGAATTCATACCAATGGCTATTTTTCATTTGAAACATTCATTAAATGTCTACCCATCCCTTGGTTAGAAAAGAAAATAAGTGTAACTTCTAATCTATGGCCCATAGCCATGTTTTGAAAAGTTTAACTGAAATTCTTAATATTTCAAATGTAGAATGTTTCTGTGCCTTCATATCAACCACCACACTTTGCTGGAATATCAAAGCTTCTCTCTTTAAGCTTACGAATATTGAGGAGCTGTGAAAAGGGCTCCACATGCTCATTTGTTAGAAATTGTTGATAGTTGAAATCTAAATAAGAATTATTTCAAAGCATCATAAATCCCTTTATTAAATTAAGACAAAAATTGGAGCAGCATTGGGCTAGAACAATCGCTCTCTGTTTTTTGTTATTTACGTATTCTCATTGAAAATGGTTTGTGATACGCAGCAAAATGTAAGACACTACCACACAACTTAAGGTTTAGGGTGATTTGATGGAAAACCCAGATCACTCTTTGGTACATGTGCTTGTACGAATATACGTGTATGGGCCATTTTGTGCACTCTAGATATATAGTGAACCGTTATAGCTGTGTGTGGCATTGGTGAACATGCAAGCAATTAAGAATCTTTAGTGTAGCGCATGAAAGATGAAGAACCATTTGTTAGTTTGAGCGATAATGCTAAAAGTCAATGTCATGGTTGTGGGGAATGGTTTTGGTTCTTTCCTGAGTATGGGATCTACTTTGGAATAGAATTATTTTTGTTTTTGTTTTTGTTGGAAGGCAAGAAAGAAATTATCTTATCATCTAGACTGGCCAAAGTAAAAAAGATTATAAGAAAGGAGAACGAAAGAAAAAGATAGCAGCAACCTACATCTCAGGCCAGGAGAAAAGAAAAACATACACACTAAAATGCCCACACCCGGACCAGGAAAAGAGAAAAAAGCCCATATGCTGGTCTAGTGAGAGAAAACCCCCACCTGAGCCAGGAAGAAGTAAAACATTAGAAGCTTACAAAAACAATCCTCAAACTGAAAGGACTCTCGTCCATGGAGAATGATTAGCATCTCAAGCGATTGGAGAAGACAGATAAGGGGAGTAGATAAAGGAACATAACTAAGATTTTCAATTGTTTTCTTCCTTGAGTCAAGAATTCTTGATATGATACATAGACAATTGATATTTGAATTTAAATGCACGGCAAGTGAAGAGTTGCATTTGCCAAGAGGAGCAGCCTGAGTATTGAATAGTAGTAAGTGTCTTCATATTATAAACTTCTACGTTGCATATACCTGAAGAGACAACAAAGCAGAGGTTAGAGAAACTAAAAAGTAGAATTCTAAAACTCTGGTCCACAATGCTTGCACAACTCTTTACAGACGCAAGCATCCTAAAGGGCTTCTCCAGTGGAGAAAAGGTGCACACAACCAATCCTAGAATCTCAAAGAGTAACATTATATATACAATCCCCAGCACAGGGTTGAAGGGGCTTCACTACCGTGTCTATGTAGAGTAGAAGGCACCTGAACATGGATATAAGAGGTGAGGAGGTACCAAGTTACACATAGAGTGTACAGAGACTAATTTGCAATGATTGGGCTGATAATGAAAATAGGCATACTCCTAACATGATGAAGAATCCTTCTTAGAATACTTTCCTTTGAGAGAGATTTCTTGGAAACAATGCAATTGCTTTTTTCTCTCTAAACATGCCTAAGCAAGAATGATATGGAATCCACAAGAGTGATATAAATCAGTCATATGGAATCCACTTGGGGCTATTACAAATGGAATGAAATTTTAGTTGCACAACAGGCCTAGGGCCTTCGGCCACTGTTGAAGAATGCATAGATTCAAAACTGGCCCCTTAGGTTCCGTTTGTTGGAGCCAATATGACTGTTAGATAATCAATCAAATGTAATATTTGATCGGTGATACATGTAAACTGGGGTCCATTTTTAACTTTCCTATGTGTATGCCACAAGTGTACAATTTCTCGGTACCTTGTAAAACGCAAACTTCTTAATTTGTTCCTCATCCCTCACCTGTGCATCATCCATGGGTACATAAACATTAGCTTAAGTCTGATATGCATTGTATTATAACCCAAATGATGATAATAATAATAACATAAATGGAAATCAGGAGGCTAGCTAAAGTCGCAGGTATGGAGACAGACACCCTGCCATAAACATGCAGCCACATGGGCTATGGTAATGCATGTGTTTGACATAATGATCTGGCCATTTCACTCTTCAGGTGGGCCACAACGTAGAAACAATAATACTAAAGTAGTCTTTGAGGCATCAGAGGAAATTAGAACATGTAATGAATTTGGCATTAGCATACCAGAGGAAGAAAGAAAGCATGAAGATTAAAAGAGATTGGTTAATTTCACATACACGTGGGAACCACACACAATTGTATGTGTCACAATGTGAGAAATGTGTGACATCCAAACTTTCCATCAAACGTGCTACACTGGTCAGATATTGCTACATAAAATCCAGGTCGTTTCACACCTCAGGTGGGCCACGGCATTACATAACAAATGGATGGCCAGTAAAAAAAACTGTCAATTTACGGTGTACGTTGTGGGACACCAAAAGAGTGAGATTCTCTGACGTTTAAGTAAGATGGATGTTAAGAATTATTTCTAATCTTACGGAAAGCTCCTATCTCAGACGTGTGATTTCTACTTGCACGTGCTCCCGCACGTAGATATGTACGGTTCCACACGCTTGTGCAATAATCAATACTCAAAAGAAAGAATATACCTTAAGTCCAACCGGTTGAACTGCAGGTTATGGTCCATCCATCAGACAAATTCTAACTAAAAACGTTCATAGGACATCCAACCTGTTCAATGGATTTGCAAAAAAACATCCCTATCTACTTATTACGTTGACTACACTTTTATTTTGCATTTTTATCAATCCTCAAACTGGAAGGACTCTCGTCCATGGAGAATGCTTAGCATCTCAAGCGATTGGAAAAGACAGATAAAGGGAGTGGATAAAGGAACGTAACTAAGATTTTCAATTGTTTTCTTCCTTCTTAAGTCAATAATTCTTGATATGATACCTAGACGATTGATATTGAATTTAAATGGCGAGTGAAGAGCTGCATTTTCCAAGAGGAGCAGTCTGAGTATTGAATAGTAGCAAGCGTCTTCATATTATAAACTTTGATAATACAAATACCTGAAGAGACAACAAAGCAGAAGTTAGAAAAACCAAAAAGGAGAATTCTAATACTCTGGTCTACAGTGCTTGCACGACCCTTTATGGACACAAACATCCTAAAGTGCTTCTCCAGTGGAGAAAATGAACACAACCAATCCTAAAATCTCAAAGAGTAGCATTATATATACAATCCCCATCACGGGATTGAAGGGTCTTCACTACATTGTGTCTGCAGAGCAAAAGACACTTGAACATGAATATAACAGGTGCGGAGGTACCAAGTGACACATAGAGTGTACATAGACTAATTTGCAATAATAAGGGTGATAGTGAAAATAGCCATAATCCTAACATGATGAAGAATCCTTCTTAGAATACTTTCCTTTGAGAGAGAATTCTTGGAAACAATACAATTACTTCTCTCTCTAAACATGGCAAGCAAGAATGATATGGAATCCACGACAGTGATATAAATCAGTCATATGGAATCCACTTGGGGCTATTACAAATGGAATGAAATTTTAGTTGCACAATATGTTGGACGTAGGCCAGTGGGGCCCACTGGTGAGCAATCACTAGTGGGTGGGTCCCATGAGCTGTGGCTTCTTCCCGCCTTTTTCGTCTTCTGTTATATTTCAAATTCAAGTTTGAATTTGATTTATGATAGGAGATAGGGATAAGACCGGATGATGTGGCCTTATCCCAATCCCACCCAAACTCTACTTCCTCTGTTATAAAATGGAGTGCACTTCTCTCATGGAACGCATCGAAAGATACAAAATACCGAGAGTATATAGAGAGAAATAGAGTGCGCTATAGTCTGTCCATCTTGGCTTGTCCTTGGGACGATCTGATCCATAGTAATCCGGGGCCACTATATACCGTAGGATCAGAGGTGTGAAAAGTTTGATCTGCTCCAGTAGTAGATAGGCGGGCCATTGGAGCACTGTTCTTCAGCTTTGTAAGGGTTCCAAATTACGTGTAGACCGTCAGATCTTAAGGGCTCATCTTCCGCATTTACCAACAAAGGCATCGTGCTTGGGTTATGAGTACTAGTTGGTGGTCAAGTTTGGTGATCCACCGGTCCCACGCCCTCGATTCTTTTGATCGCGATGTTTTGGTATTTGATTGTTATAAGGCAAGTTAGTTGGACAAATTTTTGTGCTTATCCCACGATGTGATTGACTGGGAGATGTTGGACGTAGGCCAGTGGGGCCCACTGGTGAGCAATCACTAGTGGGTGGGTCCCATGAGCTTTGGCTTCTTCCCGCCTTTTTCGTCTTCTGTTATATTTCAAATTCAAGTTTGAATTTGATTTATGATAGGAGATAGGGATAAGACCGGATGATGTGGCCTTATCCCAATCCCACCCAAACTCTACTTCCTCTGTTATAAAATGGAGTGCACTTCTCTCATGGAACGCATCGAAAGATACAAAATACCGAGAGTATATAGAGAGAAATAGAGTGCGCTATAGTCTGTCCATCTTGGCTTGTCCTTGGGACGATCTGATCCATAGTAATCCGGGCCACTATATACCGTAGGATCGGTGTGAAAAGTTTGATCTGCTCCATCCATTGAGCAATCTGTTTACAAATGTAAGGGTTCCAAATTACGTTCACTTAATAGGCTCATCTTCCGCATTTACCAACACAATAGGCCTCGGGCCTTTAGCCACTGTTGAAGAATGCATAGATTCAAAACTGGCCCCTTGGGTTTCGTTTGTTGGAGCCAATATGAGTGGTAGATAATCTATCAAATATAATATTTGATCGGTGAGACATGTAAACTGGGTTCATTTTTAACTTTCCTATGTGTATGCCACAAGTGTCCAATTTCCCGGTACCTTTGTATCTTCCACCACTCAATCTTCATCATCTTCACCATCTTCATCATCCGTCAGTACCGGTGCATCATCTTCATCATCTTCATCATCCGATCAGTACCGGTGCATCATCTTCATCATCTTCATCAACCGTCAGTACCGGTGCATCAACCTTGGGTACATAAACATTAGCTTAAGTCTGATATGCATTGTATTCCAACCTAAATTAATGATGATAATAATAATAACATAAATGGAAATCAAGAGGCTAACTAAAGCCGCAGGCATCGAGACAACACCCTGCCATAAACATGCAGCCACATGGACTATGGTAGTGTGTTTGACTTAATGATCTGGCCATTTCACTCTTCAGGTGGGCCACAATGTAGAAACAATAATACTAAAATAGTCTTTCAGGAATCAGAGGAAATTAGAACATGTAATGAATGTGGCGTTAGCATACCAGAGGAAGAAAGAAAGCATGAAGATTAAAAGAGATGGGCTAATTCCACATATACGTGGGAACCATACACAACTGTATGTGTCACAATGTGAGAAATGTGTGACATCCGAACTTTCCATCAAGCGTGGTACACTGGTTAGATATTGTGACATAAAATCCAGGTCGTTTCACACCTCAGGTGGGCCACGGCATTACATAACAAATGGATGGCCAGTAAAAAAACTGTCAATTTACTGTGTACGTTGTGGGACACCTAAAGAGTGAGATTGTCTGAGGTTTTAGTAAGATAGATGTTAAGAATTATTTCTAATCTTACGGAAAGCTCCTATCTCAGACGTGTGCTTTCTACTTGCACGTGCTCCCGCACGTAGATATGTACGGTTCCACACGCTTGTGCAATAAGCAATCCTCGAAAGAAAGAATATACCTTAAGTCCAACCGGTTGAACTGCAGGTTATGGTCCATCCATCAGACAAATTCTAACTAAAAACGTTCATAGGACATCCAACCTGTTCAATGGATATGCAAAAAAACATCCCTATCTACTTATTACGTTGACCACACTTTTATTTTGCATTTTTATCAATGGATACATGCTATTATATGTTGTGTGGCTCACTTGAATAGTGGATAGGGCTAATTATTTGCATTATCATGATGGGGCCAACCTGTTAGAAGGTTTGGATTTAACAAGAACTCAATATTTTGGAAGTTATCAATTAGACGGAATTTTAAACTGTGGTCCAACCAGTTGGACACATTATATATACCAATATAATACGATACCTCTTTAAACCGGGAATCGAATTGGGAGATGACTCTGCCGTTTCCTTCCCAATCTAACCCCTCCCACCAATTCCTTTCTCCCTGTATCTGTTTAAGCGACGGCACACTGTCGGCCCCACCTTGCAGAGGCTGCACCTTTTTAAGCTTCGGACATCTATGCACCTCAATTGTTTTCAATGAATGCCAATCCAATTGCGGTGGTGGAACAGCCTCTCCTCCTCGATAGATTCGCACCAATTCCGGTAGATACCATAATGTCAGATATTCTAGTTTAGGTAGGAGACCCTCATTATCCACTACATCTGAAATAATCTCTTCTACTCCTCCGCAATCAGCCACGGTGAGGTTGACGAGATTAGGGAGCCCGCCCTTCATCTGAACGGACGACATAACGGTCTTCTTAAAGAAATGGCACCCCAAAAGCTCGAGAGTAATCAGGTTATGGAGATCTTTAAGATTCGAGGTTTTGATTTTGAAGAACACATCATTGGGCGGTCCATCAAATACACGCTCCATTCCTCCACAACTCACCACTCGTATTTCTTCCAGTGAATTCCAATCCAGTTGCCGCAGGGCATCAGCGTCTCCTCCACATACGCGCACCAATTTCGGTAGCTCGCTTAATTTTAGAATTCTTAGTTTAGGTGGGAGACCCTCATTATCCACCACATCTGAAATGATCTCTTCTACTCCTCCGCAATTATCCACGGTGAGTTTGACGAGATTGGGGAGCCCACCCTTCATCTGCATCGCCGACACAACGCTCTTCTTCAAGCCATGGCAACTCCAAACAGTCAGAAAAGCGAGCTTTTGGAGATTCACAACTAACCCCATCGGCCAGATACTTGTCATGCTCGTGAGATTTGAAAGATCTAAGGTTTCGAGTTTGGAGAGCACATCATTGCGTTGCTCCACCGTGGGTGGTCCATCAAATAAATGCTCCATTCCTCCACAATCATACACTCTGACATGGGTTAAATTATCCATTCCTTGCAATAAAACGGATGGGAGTAGATGCTTTAGTTCAGGACATTCATCCACTAACATATCCTCAAGGTTATGAAATAAAAGGGTGGGAAGCAATCCCTCTTCATACTTAGTCACGACTTTCTTTAGATTTGGCAGATAATCTAACTCTAAACTCTGTAGATTACCGAATGCATTTTCAGGAGACTCCTTTGCACTGACAACAAATTCCACGTCATCACATCCATAAACTGTAAGAGATTTCAAACTTGAGAATCCTCCACCGCGATTAAGTGCCTCTTGACCCTTGCAATTATTTAACTTTAAATGGGTGGTCTGTGGTAAAAGCCTTAGAGCCCATTCGGGGATGAGCCTACAACGATCAATCTCCATATATCTCAACTCATCAGGGTTCGATTCAGGATAATAAATGTTTAAAACACCATTACGAGGCCTTGGGCATATGCAGAGGCAAAACTTCTTCAACTTTGTCGGATGTTTAAACAGAGGATAGTCTCGTGGCAAACGTTCCACTTCCACAATACAGAGATGTAAATTAGATAACTCTTTCAAAGATGCCACTTCACTCAAAGAGGCATTGCAACTGCTGCTGCTGCTGCTTGCATCTTTTTCTTCTGCCTTCCACTCGTGGAAACTGTTCCACATCTTCAATTCTTCCAGGAGAGTCAACCTTGATATAACACCACTTGGAACAATTTTAAGATGAACAGTATTTGTTAAGTCCAAGCTCCGCAGATTGACCAATTCTCCAATTTCATTTGGCAACTCACGTAACCAATCGTTAAATGACAGATCGAGAAATTGAAGCTGCTTCAGTCCCCCAAGTGCTGACAAACAATTCCCTTCTTCAAACTTGCAGCTCCTCAGACAAAGCACCCGTAGATTCACCAGGTTTGACAGTGGTATCTTACTGATAGCTGTTCTGCTTAGATCCAGAACCCGAAGGTCTTTTGTTGCTTCCCAAAACCAACCTTGAATTTCAGTCAGCTCCTTATTTTCCGGCATCATCAATGTCAGCAATTTAGGACAATGCATCCCTTCTGGCAGTTTATTAATTTCACATCGCCAGAGAGAAATCCTCTTATATTCCTCCCAACATTTCCCCTGTGGCAAACCTTTCAATCCGATTCTCACAAAAGATTTGCAGTCCTCACATTCTTCTGACGAAATCCAAATGGCAACATCCCTAACAATGTCGTGCATCTTTACATACCCTTCCTCTTCACCTGCTAATAACAAACAAGAAGATTTGAGTTCTTCAACCAAAGCGTGCCCTTTATTTAATGCTTCCTCCAAACTTTCAACATCTTCCAAAAAGCCTTCACCCTTCCAGAAGCTAATCATCCTGTCTACATGAATATCAAAATCTTCAGGAAACAGGGAGCAAAACAAGAACCCTAGTTTCAGCTCAGCTTGCAAACGTCCATAGCTGATTTTGATAGACTGGTACACTCCTTTCTCCATTTCTTTGATATTTCTTGGTGCAGACTTCTTCAGCTGTGATAGTGCGTTATCCCACACTCTAGGATCTCTTTCACCTCTCAGTGCCCTTCCTAATGTTATAACTGCGAGTGGAAGACCGGCGCATTCCTTGAATACCTCCCTTGCCTTGGTATGAAAGGAAGGATCATCAACAATGACACCTGCTTTATCTTTGAATAGTTTCCACGATTCCTCATCTGAGAGCACTTTTACTTGAATGTCGACTTGGCTTTCCATTCCTCTACACACATCTTTATTCCGTGTTGTGAATATGATCTTGCAACCTTCAAGGCGGTTAGTAGAGGGAATTCCCACGGCAGCCAAATCAAGTCGCTCCCACAAATCATCCAATATGATGAGAAATTTCTTCTCTTGCATCAATCTATTCCTCAGATCCCTTGCTCGCGAGGACTCGGTCTCATCCTGGAGTGTGAAACCCAATCTCTTTGCAATGTCGCCCTGGATCCTTTTGATGTCCACGTCCTCTGAAACAATCACCATTATGACTTTATTGAATTCTTGTGTCCCTTGCAACTTATTGTTCACATTTTTCACGAGGGTAGTTTTGCCCACACCACCCATGCCCCATACTCCAATTGTTTTCGTATTTTCGTCATGTAAAGCACTCATGACTTCTTGGAGAGATGATTCTACTGTTGGTAGACCTTGGATTGATGGAGCTTCCTCGTTTATGACGGTCGGAAGGGATGGGGGAATTGTCAGCTTCATCTTGTCGGGATTCACTTTATGATAGTGCGTAACAATGCTCTCCGTCATCTGTTTCGCCCGCTTGCTTATACTGTAACGCCATCTCAAATTCAGACAATGTAGACATCCCTTGTTTTGTGCCACTTTTTCCTCTATCGTAGCTGCTTCCTGTATCATTTCGGCTACTGGTGTTCGCCATTGACTAACTTCTGGGTTTTCTTCTTCACCATTGGAGCAACCCGTGCTTACCAATCGATCTATGCGCTCCTTCCTGGCCACCAGATCTTGTACGCGGTCTTTCAGATCCTTAACGATGTCATTAAAATGCATAAGATAGCAAAAATGTTCCTTAAGCCAAGGGCATACACACTTTCCGACCTCGACTGCAGCTAAACCCGCCACCTCTGCCATTGCCTATTCAACACAAATAGCATCATAAACAACAAAAATAACAAGAACAAAGAAAAATTGAATTATTTTACAAAATGAGTAGTAATGAAACTTATTATAGGCAACTAAATTTAGCTCAATGACAAGTTAATCATTAAAAAAACTCAGGATTCAGCAACTACACTTGGTTGACTCCATTTGAGATTGTTTGCCAAACATATTTTGGATCAGCCAGATTTTTGGTCTCGAAGGAGAATATGAGGGATTTCACATGATGGAAGGATTGGATTCCTTGCCCACATCACGATGGCCCCATGCACTGCTGTAGAATAAGCCTATTCTACAAAATTATAGATGAACAACATCGGCAGTTATTTTAGCAAGACAAGTTCAAATTGTTTGGCTTCCTAGGAACAAATCATGAAGGCTGGATCCTTACTAAAGGTAGTAGAATAATCTATTCAACACCGCCTGTTAACCTACAGGGCTTGGGCCGATTCGGAAACGTGGATCTAGGTAGCTTTTGGGGCCTCTGGGCTCGTTTTGGGGGCCTTCATGGTGGTGTTTTCTTGTAAATCTTCTTTGCGATAGGTGACCCGAGCCTTGGTTTTTTGTGGCTTTGTGGTCCCCGAAGTACAGTCCTTGTATTTTCTCTGTTTTCCTTTGAATGATATTCAGGGCTCTGTTTTTTTTTTTTTTTTTTTTTTTTTTTTTTTTTTTTTTTTTTTTAATTTAAGTGCATGGTCCCGAAAGCCACAAAAAAACAGAGAAAATGAAGCGATACAAATCTCTGGAGGATCACATGGTAGGGATTGAATTCCCACAATTAAAAGCTTCTTATCGGCCATAAAAGTTTTGGATCCATCTGCTACTTGTGTTTTCCCTTCGTCTACGTCTGTGGGACCTTATTATTAGGTTGGATGACGAATAAACTTTACACTCAACCATATGAGGTTCTTAATGGTCGGTGTTGAATGACCACTGTTCCGTGATTCAACCCAGATTTGTATCGATCTGCTTCAATTTTTGGGGGATTTTTATAAACAAGTACCTCATGATACACTATTTACATATCTGTAAGTTTTTAAATTATGTTTTCATTAAGATACTTCATTAATTAAGTTATTGTCAGAGAGCTACCGTATGTTAATTTTTCTTAAATGACAAAAATTGCCACTAATTAATGTAACTACGTAAGAAAAAAACATTGCTGTGGCACCATAATCCAACCAAGCAAGGGATGTGTCGGGCCTACCATTATATATGGGTTTTCTACACACCGTCCATCCATTTTTACAAGTAATTTTAGCATACGAGCCCCAAAATGAGGTAAATCCAAGGCTCAAGTTGACCACACCGCAGGAAGTAGTGGTGATAATGATACCCACTGTTAAAACTTTCCCAGGGCCACTGTGATGTTTATTTTCCATCCAACCTGTTCATAAGGTCATATAGCCTTAGGTGACAGGAACATGAAGTTTTTTTCTGAAACAGGACTGTATTTGGGAATCTTTTCCAGAACCTCAAATTGGCTGAAACAGACCTGCGCAGAGCTGAAATGGAGGCCCCAGGTGTTGCTGACCCAACTATGCTACAGACGCTCCAATCAGCTAGGAACAACCCAGCTCGAACTCTATGAGGAGAGTTTTTGGAAACAAAAATCTAGATCTCATTGGCTGCAAGAAGGTGATAGGAACACGAAGTTTTTTCATGCAACAGCGACAGGAAAAGCAAGAAGGTATACCATCCAAGAGATCGCCCTGGAAGGGGTAGTGACCCTAACAAACAAAGATGCAATCAAGAACCCTGCTGTACTGTTCTTCCAAAATCTCATGCAAAGTGATCGGGAAGCCCAGGAAGGAAATCTCCTCAGCATTATTTCCCAATCCGTAACTCAGGAAGACAACAAGTTCCTTCTCTTTGAACCTTATATGGAGGAGGTGCACGAGGTAGTCAAAGCCCTCCCCCCGGATGGAGCGCCGGGTCCTGATGGCTTTTCGGGAGCGTTCTTCCAAGCATGTTGGAATACGGTGAACCAAGATATCCTCCTGGCAGCTAGATTCTTCTTTAAAGGAGGAAGCCTCCCAAGGTGTCTCACCTCGACCCTCCTGCGCCTCATCCCCAAGATAAGTTCACCCAATTTTTTTTTCGGATTTTAGACCCATTAGCCTGTGCAATTGTTTATACAAGATCTTTTAAAAAATTACGCTACAAGGTTGGGTAGGATTCTCCCCAACATTGTCTCGCCAGAACAGGGTGCATTTATGCAGGGTAGGTCCATAGCGGAAAGCTGCGCGTTGGTCCAAGAGATCTTCCGGGATATCAATATTGACGCAGGGGAGGACGTGAGGTCGAGCACCGTCTTCCTCAAGAGGATAACTATTCCGAATCCACGGAACTTCTCTGGACTCCTCACAGAGACTTCTCGAATCCACGAGAAAAGAGAGCAGAAATATAAATAAATTCGAAATAGATTAATGAATAATTGATAATCCTCTAATGCGTCTCCTTACACCATTAATAAAGAAAAAAAAAATAAAATTCGTAATTACCAAAAATAGCAAAATTCTAACTCTATTAAAAAATCCTAATTCTAATAAAACTCTTCCAAGGCCTAGTTTCTAAAAATAAAAATTGCAAATAAACTTTCCTTAGAAGAGTCCTAGTATAACTAAAAGTTATTTCTAAAAGGAAAGAAAATCTAAAACTCTAAAAATATTTAAAAATTCAGAATTACTAAAAATAGTAAAATTTTCCTAAAAATTCGTTTTTGAGCTGAAAGCGCGTGCTTTCTGATGAAACGGACAGATGCGACCCACCTTATGAGTCAATTCACCTCGGATGCCCCATTTCAGTAAAGATTGATAGGTTGTACACCCCGTAACGATATCCGGATCAAAAGTTATGGTCAATTTACGGTCCACCTCCTTTTGGCTCAACCATGCTGGGAATATCTCTGTGACACGTTCTACATCAAATATAAAATCAAGAGGGGGAAACATTCTGTTGAAGCTAGATATGGAAAAAACCTACAATAGGCTCAATTGGGCTTTCCTGAAGAAGGTACTTTTTAATTTTGGCTTCGACAACAATTGGATCACCCTGGTGGAATGGTGTTGGTCTAACTCATGATTCTCGATCATCATCAATGAAGAGTCATCAGGTTTCTTCAAATCATCAAGGGGGCTCCGCCAAGGAGATCCAATCTCGTCGGGCCTATTCATTCTAGCAGCAGAAGTCGTTGGTCGGGGCTTCAATCAACTTATGGAAAGTGGCTTATGTCAATCCTTCAAGACACGCAGAAATTGTTCGATAGTTTCTCACCTCCTCTTTGCAGATGATATAATCCTCTTCGCTAATGGTAGCAGTGACTCCCTAAAAAAGATGGCTAATTTTCTTAAGGACTACTAGAAGGCTTCGGGGAAAAAAATTAATACCGACAAGAGCTTCTTCATATCGTCATCATCTCAAACCGACTCCAGAAGTAGAGTAGTGGCAAATATTTTGGGATTCCGTAAGGCAACTCCTCCATTTACATATTTTGGTACGCCTATCTTCCAAGGTAAATCGAAGAGATTGTATTTTCAAAGTCTGATTGATAAAATTCAGCAGAGAATAGAGGGCTGGAAGAGCAGGATCCTCTCTCAAGCGGGCAGTGAAAAAGTGTCCCCATTCACAAGTCCGGCATGGCCGGGGATGTCCCGTCCTACATCTTGGCCAACCTCGAAAGGTCCTTCTCTGATTTCTTTTGGGGGTGGGAAGGCAATAAGAAGAGATGTCACTAGGTCAATTGAAAGAAGATGGCCCTCCCAAAATCAGAAGGGGGCCGGCACAGAAATTTGATGTCGATTGCAAGCCTTCAGATCAAATTTTCTTGGACTATCCATTTCGGGGAATATCCTAATTGGTGTAAATATATGAAAGAAAAATATGCACAGATAAGTAGATGGGGGTGTAAATCTTTCATCTTGACTTCTCCCTTAAAATAGGTCTAAAAGTTTGGACCATTTGTGTCGAACGATCCTACCGAGGGAGATGGGTTTTGGGATAGAGATTGGTCGGCCTAGGCCCCTCGAATGCTTGGAGGCTCGATCCGGTCCACGCGGGGAACCAAAACCTCAAAGTTAAGGATATGATTGGTCCAGGGGGCTGGAGATCTCCTGCCGAAATTAGAAACCTCCTGCCACAGCACGTAATAGACCACATCTCGACAGACGGAATTTGCACATCCGCAGAGGACAACAGATGCATCTAGCAGGGCTCAGACAATGGGGAACTCTCAGTCGGTCTAGCGTGGGAGTGTATCAGACAAGGGAGAGCGAGAAGCACTGGCCGAGGTAGGTGTGGCACACGAAATTCCCTCCAAAGATCGCTCTATTGTCTTAGAGGATCATCCACAATGCGATCCCTTTGGACAACTGCCTTTAAAGAAAAGGCATTCAGCTCATCTCCTGGTGTAACTGCTGTTACCCTCCCCTTTCGCCGTGTGCGGAATTGATCAATCATCTTTTCACCTCGAGCAAAACAGTAACCCAGGTATGAAATTTCTTCAACAAAGCTTTCAATGTCCGCTTCTCCCCTATCTCCTTAGTGCTAGTCAGAGCTAATCAGTGGCAGACGTCCTCTCCCGCCTTGTCATCTATCCTTCTCCTTAAAGGTCTCATCTCTGCTTTCATTTTTTGGGAACTTTGGATGGCAAGGAATAATTCTAGATTCGAGAACCGGGAGATGCGAGCCTTCAGAATCATATCCAACATCCTTAGCTGGATCGGTCTAGTGGGCCCCACACTGCCGAGGCCCAAGTCCCTTCATCTTCCCCTTCTACTCACTCTAAAAATTCTTAGAATCAAAGCCCCTCCGCCTAAATTGCCAAATTCTTCGGTTGTTAAATCGTCAAGACCCCAGCGGGGCTAGATCAAAGTGAATGTCAACGGCTCCGCAAGAGGGAACCCAGGCCAATCAGGTGGTGGAGGCGTGGGAAGAAACTACAAAGGGGACTTCCTCTTCGCCTTCGCCTATGGTTACGACTTCAGAATGAATTTGAGGGGAGAAATGAAGGCGATTCTTGACGGGTTAACCCAGGCTACCCGCTTCGGGTACTCTAGAGTTGAGGTTTCCAGTGACTCCAAATCGGTGGTGGCTGCCCTCTCAGTAGATAAACTAGGCTCCTGGTCATTGTGGTATTGGAAAAAGAGAATTGCAGCCCTGAAGGGCCGCATGGAATTTCGTATCTCCCATACCCCAAGGGAGGCCAACATTGTGGCTGACGGGCTGGCAGGCATGGGCAGCACAAACCAGGCCAATGAAACATTCACAATTATTCAGTCCCTCCCGCCATCCTCCAGGGGTCACATCTTCCTGGACAAAGTGGGGTTAGGCTACATCCATGAAGCCTAACACATCCTCCCCTTTCTTTTCTTTCGTATATGATAAGGGGGCCGACTCCCTTTTGTCATTGGCCCTACCCAAATCGCACATTGTAAAGCCTCAGTGCTCCATTCCATTTTACAATATACTATGTTTTTTTAAAAAAAATAAAATAAGGTAAAACATGTATACCGTTAGATTTATTTATTTATTTTATATAAAAAAAAGTTTAAAAAACAAAAAAAAAAAAAAAAAAAAAGAAAAGAAAAAAGGTCATATAGTCCTAGAGGAAGGGAAAAAATAAATTTAAGCTTGATTCAAAACTCTTGTGGCCTCAAAAGTTTTCAATGATAGATGTTTAATTCCCAATGTATAGTCTACTTGAGCCTTTTAAGTGAATCATTTTTTATGTTTATTTTTCGCTTGTATACTAAAATGATTTAGCAAAATGGATGGACCGCGTGGCTAAAATTCATACTTCATTGTGGGCTACAAAGAGCCATGCTTAGACGGATTATCGTCCATGTGGGGGCAGGACACAATTGGCTTTCAGCTATATGTTGAGGTGTAATTATTAAGAAAAATCCTAAGAACAGAAAAAAAAAAAAAAAAAAAAAAAATCATAAAGTTTTTCTCGGAAGGATGATTGTATTAGGACGTGACTATCAATCAGTGTTGTGGACTAATCATGATGTGTGTATTTTATCCACACCGTCCATCCATTTTTTTATGTCATTTTAGGGTATAACCTTAAAAATGAGGCAGATCCAATTTTCATGTGGACCACACCGCAGGAAACGGTGTGGATTAAATGTCATCCATTAAAAATTTATCGTCGGCTACAAAAATTTTGTATCAAGCTGATATTTGTTTCTTCCCTTCATCCAATTCTTTGAGAACTTATCATAGGTTAGATGGTAAATAAACATTATATATGGTGGAGATTATGGTATGCCTTAGGAAGTTTTTTAATGAGGTTCAATTAGTATTGTTTCCTATGGCACGGTCCATCTGATATTTGGATCAGCTTAATTTTTTTGTTTATGCCCTAAAAGGAGTTCACAAAACAGATGGATGGCATGGATGAGTGCAAATTGTCTGTTTTGAAGGCACAAAAAATTATGGTCCTTCTTGCCAATGACAACCGCTCACAAAAAAATTAAAAATTAAAAAAACCAGAATTTTCACTTCCCAATGGATTGGTCACCACACAACATAACTTGAAACTTCTATGGCCCCACCATGATTTATGTGTTAGATCCATACCACTAATCAATTTTTCAAGATTATTATAGAGGAGCCCAAAAATGAAGCACATCCAAAGCTCAGGTGGGACCATTGAAATCGTCTCAGGGTCCACCGTGAGGTTTATTTTCCATCTAAACTCTTCATAATTTCACACAGACATAAATATCAGCTTGATGATAGCCTTCTGTGGCTCAAAATGGTTTTCAACAATAGGCGTCCAATTCCAACTGTTTTTGGTAGTGTGGCCCAATTGAGCCCTTGATGCGGGGATGAACGTGATGAGGTTGATCACCGTCTTCCTCAAGGATAACTACTTCGAATCCACGGAGCTTCTTTGTACTCCTCACAGAGACTTCTCGAATCCACGAGGAAAAAGCAAGAAAAAAATAAATAAATTCTATAAAATTTGTAATTTGATAGATTAATGTCTAATGTGTCTCCTTCCACCATTAATAAAGAAAAAAAAATCAAAATCCGTAATTACCAAAAATAGTAAAATTATAACTCTAATAAAAATCCTACTTTTAATAAAACTTTTTAAAGCCTAATTTCTAAAAATAAAAATTCTAAATAAACTTTTGCTAGAAGAGTCCTAACAAAATTACAAGTTATTTCTAAAAAGGAAAAAAATCTAAAACACTAGAAATACAAAAATATTAAAAAATTCAGAATAACTAAAAATAGTAATTTTTTCTAAAAAAAATCATTTTTTTGAGCTGAAAATGCATTTTTTCTGATGAAACAGACAGATGCGACCCACTTTGTCGGTCAGTTCACCTCAGATGGCCCGTTTTAGTATAGATTGATATAGGTTGTGCGCCCTATAATGATACCCAGATCAAAAGTTACGGTCCACCTTCATTTGGCCCAACCATGCTAGGAACGTATTTGTGACACGTTCTACATCAAACCCCTCCACTTAAAAAATACTCATCCTCGAGTTACTCAAGGGACTTGGCTCATGATTCTAAGATGACTTCCGACATCGATGTTTATTAGCCCTTTTCTTGTACTTGGCATTAGGCTCTTGAGCTGATACAATACATATACTTATGCTTTCCTTGACTAGTATCGATAAGTTCCTTCACTTCTGCCTTCAAGATTTCAAATTCTTTTTTATGTTGTAGGCAATTAGGTAGACTTATCCCTATGACAAGATCAATGTGGTTTAGTATATCTCGTATGGGAGGCCGTTTATTAGGGAGTTCATTAAGTATAATCGCCTTGAACTCTTACAACACTTGCTTCAAATCACTTGGGATGTTCATAGGCTTCATATATTATTTATTTTCAACTAATGCATATATATCTCGTTTCCTCGGATTGTTTAACAAAAGCATGTTCAGTTGTGAAAGATTGTTCCTCAACGTTAGAAGTCTTGGGTTGGTTCTCTATTCTCATGGGGATGAGGCCAATCTTTCTACTGTCTTCAGTAAATATAAATGCATTATCCCAACCTCTATGCATAGCAATAACATCAATATTATTTTTTAATGGTTGACTAAGTAACATATGACAAACTTTCATGTTGACTACGTCACAAAGTATTTAATCCTTTTTTACCAATTGAAAATGAGACAGTGGATTAGTTACCTTTGTTTTGTTGACCTCCTTGATCCATCCAATCGTGTATGGAGATTGATGCTTTTCTGTTTTCAGTTACAGCTTTTCCACCATTATTTTCAACATGAGATTCTCACTACTCTTGACATCAATGATCACATCACAGACTTTTTGGCTTAAAGTGCATCTCATTCTAAAGATATTGTCTTACTGTAATTCTATTTCTACCTTTGGCATGTATAACGACTTCCTCACAATCAAAGTAGTGGCCTGCGATTTACCATCATCTGATGGTGCTTTGCAGAAATCGAGGTTGTATCATACAGACCACGGGCAGTTGATTATCACTTTGAGTTTGGGGTGGAATTAACGTATCCGTAATACTGTCGAGTGTTGCCTTCAATCCTTGCATGGTCAACTGACTCTCCCAGTGGAAAGCTTTCATTCTTTCCGAAAGATACCAAATCCTTGAATCACCGTCCACAGGATTTTTGTTCATACCTTCGTTGTTTGTCATCGGTCCGAAGAGAGTCCTTGCTCTGATGCCAATTAACGTAGGGATGAACGTGATGAGGTCGATCACTGTCTTCCTTAAGGATAACTACTCCTAATCCATGCAATTTCTCTGGACTCCTCACAGAGACTTCTCGAATTCACAAGGAAAAAAAGCAAGAAAAATAGAAATAAATTCTATAAAATTCATAATTTGATTTATTAATGTCTAATGTCTTCTTACACCATTAATAAAGAAAAAAATAAATCAAAATTCGTAATTATCAAAAATAGCAAAATTCTAACTCTAATAAAAATCATAATTCTAATAAAACTCTTCTACAGCCTAATTTCTAATAATAAAAATTCTAAATAAATTTTACTAGAAGAATCCTATCATAATTATAAGTTTTTTCTAAAAAGGAAGAAAAATCTAAAACTCTATAAATAGAAAAATATTAAAAATTTTAGAATTATTAACAATAGTAAAAATTTTATAAATTTTCATTTTTTGAGCTAAAAGTGTGCATTTTCTAACGAAATAGACAGATGCGACCCATTTTGTAGGTTGGTTCAACTCAAATGGTCCGTATCGGTAAACATTGATAGGTAGTGCGCTCCGTAACAATACTCGGATCAAAAGTTACGGTCAATTTACGGTCCACCTTCATTTGGCCCAACCATGCTAGGAACGTATTCATGACACATTCTACATCAGCCTTGAATCTGCCTTGATTTTGTTTCATGTCTAAAATGATATGGAAAAACAGATGGACGTTGTGGATCTGATACACACATCACGGTGAGGCTCACAATAGTTTCACATGTGAACACTTTGGTTTTTCTTCCCTCGCTCAGCAAGAGAGTGTGAATGTCAACACTTTTAGTTTTCTTTCTCTTAGACACCTAGGTGGCAGAACAAGTGTAGGTAAAATTCACGTGTCAACCCAATGATGATGTATTTCTTAAATCCATACTGTCCATCCGGTTTTCATATCATTCTAAGACATCGAGCTAAAAACAAGGCAGATTTGATGCTGAATAGATATTAGATATTAAAAAAGGCAAGTTCAATGCTGAAGTAGACCACACCACATGAAACATCAGGAATTGACTCCCACCACTGAAAATTTTTTGGAGCCACAGAAGGATATATCAAGCAGATATTTGTGTTTTATCTTCATCCAGGTCTGTGTGACCTTATAAACAGGTTAGATGGCAAATAAACCTCAAGGTTGATCTTAGAAAGGTTTTAATAATAATTCATTTAATCCACACAACTATATAATTTGCTTTATTTGAACTAGCATGCACCTCATTTTTGGGCTAATGATTTATAATGATTTGGAAATTTTGATGAATAATGTGGATATAACACATCAACAATGGTGGGACTCAGACAACTCCACACGTTGAAAGGTATGTTGAATAATACATAATCTACTCGGACCGAAAATCTGCGTGTTATGTGAGACGGTGTCATGGCAATGATTTGAACCAATAATAAGGGAGGGCGCAAATTAAAATTGCATGTGCCTTCAACTCAGATCCGCACTAAATCCAAACACCCTTTAACATGCCGGAGCGATTGCCTGTGACACTAGGCACAAAGATATCTTGGGCCCGGGCTGTGTGGAGTCTACAGAAATGTCCCTAACAAATCCACTCTGTCCATCTATTTGAAAGACCACACTAGGACATGGTTGTAGAAATCATGCAAATCCAAAATACCGGTAAGCCACACCAAAAAAAGAAAAGAAAAAGTGGGAACCATGCGCGATGTCTACCGTTGAAACTTTCCTAGAGCTGACCATGATGTTTATATGCCTCCAAAACGTTCATATAATTATTATCACTCAGATAAACTGTAGGAACGAGTATCATCCTGAAACAAAACTTCTGTCACTACCAGGCGTTCCCCTCTGTTTCACGTAGTATGACCCTAAATGAGTTTTGGGTATGCAGTCTTTTGAAAACAAATAGATGCAGTCGTGAATTTGTCTTGGACAAATAACCTTTAACTTGAATAGGGTTTACAAACAGTGCTTTGTGGGCCCGGCCATGATGCATGTGTTTTATCCTTGGTCGTTCATCCATTTTCTTAGATCATTTTAGGGCATGAGCCTGAAACGATGCAGATCCAAATCTTAGTTAGACTACACCATAAGAAACCATGGTGATTCAACGAACACCGTTAAAAAGTCTTTCGGGCCACACATCCTGGTCTGTGTGGCTACATCAACAAATTAGATGGAAAATAAATATTACAGTAGGCTCAGGAAGTTTTTAATAGCAGGCGTTCAATCACCACTGTTCCTATGTTGTGGTCCACCTGAAGTTTGGATCTGACTCACTTTTGGGCTCATGCCCCTAAAATGATCTGAAATTGGAAAAACGGATGGCTGGCATGGATGAAACACATACATCATTGTGGACCCACGTAGCACGGATCGGTTGTAAAACTTTCTGTCCCTACCAGGCGTTCAACCCCTTCTGTTTCGTGTGGCATGGCCCCCATGATTATTGGATCTGCAGTCTTTTGATAACAGATAGATGGAGTGAATTTGTCCCAGACGTCTCTATGGGCACAGGAGAGCTTTAACTTGAATAGAGTTTGCAAACGGTGTTTTGTGGGCCCGACTATAATGTAAGTGTTTTATCCACGTGGTCCATCTATTTTTTAGAATATTTTGTTGGGGACCGCGAAAGCACACGGAGATGAATCTAGGATAGCAATCTAATAACATTAAGCAATAACGAAAAAGAACACATCTATTTTAACGTGGAAAAACCCTTGCGGCAAAAAACCGCAGCACAAAGCGACATATATTACTATGAAAGCATAAATTACAGAGAGATAGAGATCACCCGATTCGAACAACCTCGAATCTCACCCTTGCTAAAACCTTTGAAACCCTATAACAATTTAGAAATACTTAGAATACCTCCCAATCCTGTTTACACCCATATATATAGCCTTAGAAAGAATGCCAAACGAAATCAAAATCAAATTCCACAAATTTGCAACTTTGCAAAAAATCTGCGCAGAATCTATCAATGCCATCGAACACTTATAGATAGCATTGAAACCAATCCTTAATGGCATTGTACACTCATCAATGGCATCAAACTAACACCTCAATTGTCTAGAGACAAAATATGATTTTCCAAAAATTCTTGATAGGATCAAATACTTTTTTACTTTTTTCTTTTTTCCAAGTGGACTCTTGCCAAAATTTCATTAATCACAGAAATTTACAACCCTTCGGGTGCATCCGAACAAAAGGAAACGGACCACACCTATCATATAACCTTTATACACAAAATTAAAACTAAAAAACTAGAGGAAGCACCTTCTAGCTTCTTAGACTGTTCTGTTGAGGGTCAAATATTATATATTAAACCACAGTTATTGCCTGGATTTACGAACATGGTACTGTTTAATGGCTCAATTTAATCATGTTTGTGATGCAAGGTATATTAACGAGCTTGGACTGAAACAGGGTAATTAACCGTAACATCAAATTTCAGCCATTAGATCCCAGTGGAAGTAGGCAAACAGATAGATCAGCCCATAAAACAGCGATTTGGGGCCCACCTGACATCTGGATATGCCTCACTTTTGGATTCAACCCCTTAATTGAGGTGGAAAAATGGACGGATGGATTGGATTTCTTATAAACATCACAGCAGACCCCACTTAAGCATGAGGGTGCATGGTGTACTAGTACACCAGATGTGCACCATTTCTACAGTTCCTCCAAAGACGCGTGGAAAAGTCTATTTCAAAAACGGCAATTGTCGTATTGCTGTAGAACGCGTAACGGACAGACTGCACCCGTTTGCAGAGATCAGTAGGCCATTATCATGGCCCACATGAGAGATCCACACCGTTCATCAGATAGCCCAGACGAATCCGTCCCAATCCAAGTAATATCAGGAGAGACACTAGGCAGTTGTACATGCTATCGTTGGCCGAAAGAAACTTCTGCACTGCGTTACCTAGTTTAAACAGAGTCCGTTTGGAGGACGATGTGGCCCACCTTCAGGAGTGCTTAGACTGATCTGAACCGTCCACGGTGTTCGTGGAATGAAGCTGATCACATCTTGTGGGTACAACTCCTAAAGAGATACTAAAAGCAGATCTAATTCAGTTCCAAAATCCCTCTGCAATCAGTAAAATTCCAGACACCGTAGATCACATCTGACTTTTGCTGATAATGTGATCCACATTCGAAAATTTCCCTCAATCGAGACCTTCCAAATCAAGACAGAGGGAGATCCAGTTGTCACCATGCTTTCCAAAAATGAGGAAATCTCTTCATCGAAGCGTGCTTCGCGAAATCTCTTACCGATTGTCGTTTTGGTGCCGCGCAGGAATCTCGGACGCAGTAGATCATTTGCTGAGTTACACCATCCGTAGATCCATGGGCCAGGACCATTAGATGACGATCTAGAACTGCCCAAACGTTCAGCTGATGGATGAGTAGATTAGACTTAAGTTGTTGGTGCGATTGATGTCGATCCATCTGCCAAGTTCATCCGATCTGGCTATGGCGAAACAGGGCTTGCCCAAAGACCTGCTGAATTCGGTTTCTTCACCGCCTATACGCATCTCATTCACACCATCCGACCGACCTATGAGTGCTATAAAAGGGAGGCAGTCTTGGGATTGATTATCTCAGAATCAGAGTGAAGACATCAGATGAGAGGAGATCTTGAACGAGAGAGAGAGAGAGAGAGAGAGAGAGAGAGAGAGAGGAAGAGCTTAGAGTGTGGTTGTTTTTGCTTTGTTTTATGTTTTTGGAGAGATCTAGTCCATCCATGTCAGGCTAGACCTCTTAGCTAGGGCTAAGAGGTGAAGTTTATAGTGTGATTAGGATGATTGTTGTGCTTTGATTTATGCTAGACTGAACTTATGTTAATTTTAGTTTGATTAATAGGAATACTTTCAGTCTTTAATGGTTTGTTGTGACTAAAATTACAATAGATCTGTGATGGCTTTAAGTATTTCTCTCTCCTTTTGATGTTTATAATGTAAGGAAGCCCTGCTGTTCACCATCGTCTCCTGGGCATGGTCGAATGATGGTACCCTTCCTAACCTTCATACATTGTTGATTGGTTGGTAATTACCTTGTCTCTTGGGCATGGTTTGGTGATGGAATCTATTCTAATTCATATACATTTCATCTCTTTGAAAACTATATCAAAGGAAGTTCAGTCTTAATTTTCATGGTTACACTCTTCAACTGGATGAAGATAGGACGCTAAGTCCAGTTGAGTTTTTGATGCAGGCATAAGATCTCCCTGATCTCTACGAGTAGATCCTCTGAATCCCTAGTTTCCTACCTTTAATTTTTATAATTTTTATATTAATACTTTCACCATTATTCCCTCATATTCACTTGGTTTAGATTTTATCTTAGTCTAGTTCTAGTTCTACTTATTTTCAGATAACGTACAGGTTCCAGTCGTTTGGGATTCGACCTCGGTCTCACCGAGTTTATTACTACATCACAACCCTGCACTTGGGGAGACAAATCTAGAAATTCTGCTGGCCTGCCCAGAAAATTGAAACGCATTCAAGGGCTTCTGAAAGATCCTAATCCTGCGTTATCCAGAACGAGAAAACCTCTAACTAACCTCGGAAAGTCTAAGCGAGATCTGTATATTCTATCTAGACATCCTTCACTTGCCTGCCTTGCCAACGTATCTGCCACCGAATTCCCTTCTCGAAAAATGTGGTTGAAAGAAAGGCTAAGGCTCCACCTTTTTTGCTTGATTTCTCCTAGAGTATACCAGATATTCCACGGAATGGGGGCAGTAGGATCCTCTGCCACTTTCGCTATGAGCTTGGAGTTTGTTTCCACAACAATATTGGCAAGGCCTAGGTTAGTGTAATTGTTCAGCCCATCTAGCATGGCCTGAGCCTTCGCTACTGTGTTGGAAGTTACATCGTAGTTTCTATGGAAGGCAAAATTTATTCGGCCCAGGTGATCCCTACAGACACCCCCGCCTCCGCTCTCATCTGGATTACCTCTCGAAGAGCCATCGATGTAGAGTTTCAGCCAATCTTTAGGTGGTTTGGCCCACCTGACAAAAATAGGCTTGCCTACAACAGGCGGGATGGATCTGTTGATTTTCAGGACCTAAATAGTGATGATTTTAGACAAAGATTTCCTATCAGGGACTGGAATAGAGGAGCCAATCTCTCTCAGCCAGCTTGAAACTTTAAAGATGATTATTATAGCAGACATGGCATGGCCCTCAAATCGGGCTGAATTTCTGCTTAGCCATATTTCCCAAATGATGAAGGAGGGGGCGATGTCAATGAGGATAGATAATCTAGATTTTAAACTTGTCTTAGAAGTCCATTGCCGTAATCTCTGGATGATAGATTGGTTGTGGATGAGGGGGATATTAAACAATCGGTAAAAGTAGCTCCAAACTTTCCTTGCTATGCACCTATGACAAAACAAGTGGTCAATGTCCTCCACAGCGTGAAGGGGCTAATCAGGGTCAGAGCTTGGCTACTAGCCCCTTATTAGCCCATTTCTCTGAGGTTTGGCTGCTGGACTATGGAGTACCCAGTTATACGATGGGTAGCAGAAGGGGGGTTCTGAGATGATTGTTCCTGGGAAGGGAGCTTTGAACATCATTCACATCTTGACGCCAACGAAACACCTACACTCTGCATAGCCGCATCAACAAGGACAGCCCTATGGATGTATTTCCAAACAAAAATCGCCACTTTCGAGGGGAGGAATTTATTTTATATCCACTTGGACCAGTGTTTAATAGAGTGGTGTTGTCTGGTCCCATTCCATGCTATTTTAAGAGTGAATTTGCCCGAGGACGATAGATCCCAGATCATCCCGTCTGCTCTACCAGAAAGAGGAACAACGTTGGCTGAAATGGTCTGAATTACTGCTGTTGGGATTATATTCTGAGTGTCAGAGAGTCTCCATCGGCTGGCTGGGGAGATGAAATCTCAGACTGTGGTATTGAGAAGGTGATCATGCGGTATAGGCCCCTCAGCAGCACCAGCGATAAATCCACTTCCCGTCCAGTTCTGGAACCAAAAACTAATGTCACCTTCTCTAACGAGCCATCTGAATGACAAAGATCTGAGGATCTCCTTCCAGCCTATGGAGGAGACCGATCCTGTCAAACCTTTATTGGTGATGAGTTTCCTGACATATTTGACCGTGAAGTAGTTTGCCCATAACGACATTCCCTATAACATATTCCACCCCATCTTAGCTCTGAATGCTCGCATGACATCATCTATACTCCTGATACCTAGCCCACCTTCTTGGATTAGAATGCATAACTTCGACCACATGACCTAGTGTCTTTTTTGGCCTCCTTCCGAACTGCCCTAGAAGAAATTAGTAAGGGCCCTATCAAGAGTTTTACTAACTGATTTTGGGATGTTAATGGCAGACATCAGATGGATTGGAATGCTGGTTAGCACATGTTTGATGAGCACTAATTTCGTCGCCAGGTTGAGGAGCCTGGCCTTCCAACCGTCAATCTTGCTGGAAACCTTTTGGATAAGTTGATGCAGGAGCGGGCCTCTGATTCTACCTTTTGTGAGGGGGACTCCTAGATAAACCATTGGGAAAGAAGCTTGTTTGAATCCTATAAAGTTGCATAGCCTTAGAGCTTTGCTCATGGATGTCGTTTTAGGAGCAATGAATGAGGTTTTGGAAGAATTGACTTTTTGACCTGAAGCCCTTTCACATTCACGAATAAATCTGAGAAGAATGCGCACATTGGATTGCTTGCCATTAAGAAATAAAATAGCATCATCAGCAAAAAGGAGGTGGGAAATTCTGGGGCAGCTTTTAGGGAGCTTATACGGCTGGCAGCTCCCTTTAGAGAAGAGATTGGAAACGCACCTGCTTAGCACTTAAGCAGCAAGAATGAAGATGGCGACGATAGAGGATCACCCTGTCTTAGGCCTTTGCTAGCTTTCAAGAATCCAAAGCTTCTACCATTAATAAGGATGGAAAACCAGACGTTAGTCTAGCACCGCTGCAGGGTGGAGATCCAAAGGCGATCAAAACCAAATTTCTAAAGCACCTGGGAGATGAAGACCCATTCCATCCGATCATATGCCTTTTTCATATCTAATTTGATGATCAAGTTACCCCCATAAAGCTTACGATCGATCTCATAGGCCATCTCTTTGGCTAATGAAATATTTTCAGCTATCGATCTACCCTTCACGAAAGCACCTTGTTGATTAAAAATAATAACTGGAAAGATGTGAGCCATCCTTGAAGCCATGATCTTGGAGAAAATCTTCATTATACAGTTGCATAGACTGATCGGTCTGAAGTCTGAAATGGAATCTGGGTTATTTTTCTTCGGGATGATGTCATCGATCTCTCATCGATGGCTTCGGTTGTTGAAAGAGCCACCCGGACTGAAACTTCGACATCCAAATAATTTCTTCACCCGCTAGCACAAACGAGTAACCTGAAGTCGACTTTCTGGAATCCACACTACCTGCATACCCTGAATCCACATAACCTACCAAATTTACCCATGTCTGTTCAAAAGTTAAGACGTAGTCTTTTGTACCTCGAATGTATTGAAGTAGCCATTTCACTGCTCCAATGTTGCTTGCCGGAGTTTGACATGTATCTGCTCACAACACCTACTGCCTATGAAACATGTAGTCTTGTACAGGCCATGTCATACATTAAACTACCAACCACATTCAAATAAGGCACATGAGACATATCATGCTTTTTCTCATCTGTTTTGGGACATTTTTTATAGGAAAGCTTGAAGTGAGCCACGTGGGGAACGCTCATCGGCTTTGCTTAGTTTATCCCATACTTGATCAACACATTTTCAAGGTATTCTGCATGAGACAACCAAAGCTTGTTTCTCTTCTTGTTTCTATAAATGTCTATGCCAATAACCTTCTTTATAACCCCTAAATCTTTCATCTCAAATGTCTTGATAACTAAGTCTTCAGTACATCGATTTCAGACATGTTATGACTGATGATCAACATATCATTAACATACAGTATGAGGATGATGAACTTGTCATCACTCAGTGTCTTGTAATAGACATAGTGATCGTATTCACTCCTGGTAAATTTTTGACTGAATATGAAAGAATCAATTTTCTTATACCACAGCTGAGGAAAATGTTTCAGGTCGTACAATGACCTTATTAACTGCAAACCTTGTTTTCTGCCCATTTAACTTCGTCACCCTCTGATTACTTCATGTAGATCTACTCTTTCAATTTCTCGTGCAGGAATGCAGTTTTGACATCCATCTGTTCTAGCTCGATATCGTATTGGGCAACTAGCGCCAACATGAATCTGATAGAACTTTCTTAACTACTAATGTGAATATTTATATGAAGTCGACTCATTTTCTTTGAGCATAACCCTTCACTACCAGCCTTGCTTTGTATCTATTATATTTCCTTTTGAATAAGCACTTTCATTCGATTACTTTTCGACTCACTAGAAGCTCCACTAGTTCCCATGTGTAGTTCTTATATAAAGAGTTAATCTCATCATCGATAAACGCTTTTTACTTTTCTGCATTAGGCTCCTCAAGAGCCTCCTGAATATTAGACAAGTCACCCTCATCTGTAACGAGGGCATATACGATATTAGAGTCGTCCTTGTATCTTACGGTAAACTACGATCACGTGGTGAGTTTCTTCTCATAGGTGGCTGCTCCACCTACTCCTGTACCTCTGTCTGCTCGTCTGCCTTTACCTGAGTATCATATCTGTCAATCTGAATGTCTACGATCAACCTTTTTGGTTCCTCTTGCTCCTCTTAATAATTTTTACGGAATGAGGAGCTTTCATCGAATCTGACGTCACAGCTAGTGATGACCTTACGTGTTGCCTTATCGTATAACTTGTAACATTTCACACCAACACCATAACTAACAAAGATATACTTTTTTATCCTATGGTCTAGTTTATTTCTCTCAACTGATGATACATGAGAGTAAGCCTCACAACCAAATATGCGTAAATCTGAGTAGTCCATCTTATAACCACTCCATACTTCTTCTGGGATCTTACAATCAAATGCCGTAGAAGGGGACCGGTTCACCAAATAGCAAGCCGTATTAACGGCCTCAGTCCATAGGTCCTTGCCTAATGCATTATTACTTAACATGCATCGTGCCTTCTCCAAGAGAGTCTGATTCATCTGTTCAGCCACACAATTTTTTTCGGGCATGTGGCACACTGTGTTGTGCCTAATGATCCATTCATCTTTACAATATTCATTAAATTCAATGGAAGTAAATTCTTCACCATTGTCAGTCCTTAAAACCTTTATTTTTAGCCTTAATTATTTTTTCAACATTGCCTTCCATTCTCTGAATATGGTAAAAACTTCAGATTTACGTTTCATGAAGTAAACGCAAACTTTTCAGGAGTAGTCGTCAATGAATGAGACAAACAATGAAGACCCTCCAACGAAAACTTCTGGCGATGGTCCCCATACGTTAGAGTGCACATAATCAAGCACTCCCCTACATACATGTTTTCTAGATTTAAAAGATAATCTAGATTGTTTACCCTATATACAATGCTCACATATATCTAAATCAGATTTCTTAAAAGCTGGAATCAAACATCGATAAGAAAGTACCTCCATGCCCTGCTCGCTTATGTAGCCCAAACAAGCATGTCACATACGTGCAGACATGGAATTCGCAACAGTCGCTGCCTCTTCACCAACTGAAGTGCTTCTGATCAACCAATAAAAGTTTTCGTTCCCCTGCTCTCTCATTTTGAAACTTTATAGACACTGTTAAGACTAATGAATTTGCACCCTATAGCCTCAACTACATCGAGAGAAATCAAACTCTTCTTCATATCAGGAACGTGCCTGACATCAGTCAATGTACACTCCATCGTATCAAACATCTTGATGCGCACCGTACCAATAGCCACAACATTAAAGGCATTATTATTGTCTATAAAGGCATGTCCACCATCGCACTCTCTATAACTGGTGAACTAACTCCAATGCGAAGTCATGTACTATAAAGCTCCTGTATCAAGGATTTACTCATCTCTATGATCATCGTATAACTCTCCGATCATAGACATTGATAAAACATCACACGTGCTTGTCTCTTCATTAGATATAACAATATTGGTCTTCTTGGAAGAAGCCTCTGAGTTTTCTTTCTTCGATTTAAGATTTATGCAATCCTTCTTCATGTGTCCAGTCATCTCACAATTTCAGCACTTTAACTTGCCTTTTACATTGTCCTTAGATTTGGATCTAGATCTTGAAGTTTTTGTATCTTGCTCAATATTCCTGCCTCTTGTGAGCAGTGCATCAGAAGAGGTCCCTATGCTATTGTTTATTTTTCTCATAGCCTTCCCCTGAAGGAATGAGATTATGGTGTCCACACTCATGAACTTATTATTGATGCACAATGAGTCCCTGAATGACTCATACAATACCAAAAGATAATTAAAAAAAAAAAAATACATGCTTGATCTTTATCTTTAACCAATTCCTCCATGTCTAGAAACTTACAAATGAATTTATTAAAATTACTGATGTGGGCTTCTACATATCCACCTTTTGCCACATCCTGAAGTTGAGCAACTGCAACTTTAAGTATAGACGATTCTCAATGGACTTTTTAGCATAAACATCCTCTAACTTCACTCACATATTTGCTACAGTTTTCTCCCTCATGACATTGTAGAGAACTTCATCTATTAGACACAATTAGATAAAGGATTTGGCCTTCTTATCAAGAGTCTTCCAATCATCGTCAATCATAGAAGATCGTCGCTCCTCAAGAGTCTCACCTTCACCTTACTTAATTAATAGACTAATCATCTTAACCTTCCGTAAATTAAAATTATTTTTTCTTGAGTACTTCTTAATATCATAGTTAGTGTTTCCCATTAATACTAATCCTTCAGAATCAAGCCTACACCCCAACGTTTGCTCTGATACTACTTGTTGGGGGACTGCTGAAGCACATGCACAGAGATGAATCTAGAATAACAATCTAATAACACCAAGTAATAACAAAAAAGAATACAACGAATTTAACGCGGAAAAGCGCTTGTTTGAAAAAACCACAGCACAAAGCGATATATATCACTATGAAAGGAGAAATTACAAAGAGAAAGAGATTACCTGATTCAAACAACTTTGAATCTCACCCTTGCTACAACCTTTGAAACCTTATGACAATTTAGAAACACTTAGAACACCTCCCAATCTTGTTTACACCCATATATATAGCCTTGGAAAGAATGCCAAACGAAATCGGAATCAAATCCCACAAATTCGCAGCTTTACGAAAAATCTGTCGATGCTATCGAACACTCATAGATGACATCAAAACTAATCTTCGATAACATCGAGCACTCATCGATGGCATCAAACTAACACCTCAACTGTCCAGAGATAAAACATGATTTTTAAAAAATTCTCAGTGACATCGAACACTCATCGATGCCATAAAAAAGGTGGCCAATTAGTCCAGCGACCAACTGAAGAAAATTCAGAAAATATCGATGGGATCGAAAACTATTCGATGCCATCGAAGATGACATCGCCAGACACAATAACAAACTCGATTTAAGACATCTATTATAACACATTTTAGGCATGAGCCTGAATTGATGCAGATCCAAATCTCAGGTAGATCACATGGTAATTAAGAAACCATGGTGATTCAACCAATACCATTAAAAAGTCCTTTTGGGGCCACAAAAAGTTTTGGATGAAGTTGTATTTATGTTTTCCCCTTCATCCAGGTCTATGTGATTAAATGAACAAGTTAAATGAAAAATAAATATTACTATGGGCTCAAACAATTTTTAATGGTGGGCATTCAATCACCATTGTTTCCTATGTTGTGGCCCGCCTGAGATTTGGATCTAACTCACTTTTCGACTCATGCCCTAAAATGATTTGAAAAATGAATGGCTAACATGGATGAAACACATACAACATTGTGGACACACGTTGTCATGCCCCAAACTCGGAAACCGGGCTCACAAAATTTCCGGTTTTAGAATCAATAATCTGACAAATTTCTCAGTAAACCCCATTCTCGGCTCCCGGCTGCCAGACATACGCCCCAGGTTCCGATCCTGGGATGCTACAAGGAGGATTTCTAATAATCAATTTGATTCGTAATGAGCACAACCACAAGCATAACCCACGAACAATAACCACAAGAACACCATCACAAAATCCACTATGAACAAAAGCCTTTGAGTACAATGCGTAAGAAAGGGAAATACAAGATAGTGCTAATAACAAAACTCCAGAAGCTCGGCTGCACGCTCCAACTGCGGCGAGACTACGGCTGCGTCCTGACGTCACCTGCACGCATAAATCGTGCATAAGCTTATGGAAAGCTTAGAGGGTGGTGTAAGTGTGTGCACAATATGAGCGTGCTCAGAATGCAGGGTCAGAGTAATGCAGAACCGTGCCAATGAGTACATGAATGCAGTCAGCCATACCAAGGCTATGCGGTACATAATATAAATGATATCGGCCATATCAAGGCCATGCGATGCAGAATGCAGCTCAAGCATGTCAATCCTCATGTCAATACAGCTATCAGTCTGGATAATCACCGGGGTCTATTACACTCTACGCCAGCTTGCCGTCCCTATCCGGACGCACAACTGGAAGAGCGAAAGAGACCTCACTATCCGCCTGCCAATATTGGGCCCGGCTCGTCGATAGCGGACCGATTCCTCAAGTCCGGTCAAACTCAACCTAGAAATTGCCCCTCACTCATGCGGGTAAGGTCACACCCCTTTCCAACCGACCACGACACGGTGGGAGACGCGACCTCCCGGTATTCGGCCCTCATGCGCTCGTACATCCACTCGGCCTCGACGTTGAGTCATCCTCTAGTACCATCGGGTTTAGGGATTTTCACCCAGGGACATCTATGGCGCCCGTATGCTAGAACCAAACATTTCCGGTATCCAATCCAGCCACCCACGATGTGTCTGTGGAGGCTATGGCCCTGGTGTCACTAGGGCATACAGTAACTACATTCACACAATGCAAGTGCATGAGTCACACTATCAGTCATGCAACAGTCCTGCGTAAACCATGCGCTCATGTAGGCAACTCGCCTATCATGGGAGCCCATAAATAGTTCGCACGAAGGCATATGCTATGATCACCACTCCTCATACCAGTCATACATATGATGCGTATGATAATGAATCATGGACCTATACTAAACATGTATATAGGGATGGGCTCTGCGTATCACAGAGATGGGCCTAGACGGCCTGCAGAGTATAAGTATAGACCTATCGGTGGGCCTTAAGGAGTGTGACAATGCGGACATTTAACCAACATTATCCTTACAATGTGGACGTCAAACCAACATTGTTCCCAAGGCATAGCCCGCCGTAAAGTATCATTATACAGACCATGGAGGAATCACACATTGCAATGGACCCTAAGGACATCCCATTGGGCCTTAAATACATCAAATGGACCATATCGCATGGGCCTTACATTCATCAAGTGGGCCACATCAATGGGCCTTATGTACATTGCAATGGGCCATAACCCATGGGCCTTTGAAAACATCACAATGGGCCTCGTAACATGGGCCACAATTACATTGAATGGGCCTAAACACATGGGCCATATATACATCAAGGTGGGCCTCAACAACGGCCACAAATACACATCAAGGTGGGCCTCCATAACGGCCATAAATACATCGAATGGGCCCCATAACATGGGCCTTATATATATACCAAGGTGGGGTCCACTTGAACTATAGATCACTTTCTATTTTTAGCCTCAAGACTTAAGACAGCTTGCCAAATGGTGGACGGTTTGGATGCAACACATGTAACATGGTAGGGCCCATAAAGGCCCACCACCTGGTATATGCAATATAAATATATATAACTTATATATATTGTATACATACAATACTCTATATAATATAATATTATATATATATATATATATACACACACACACACACATACACACATGCACACACACGTGCACACTCACACATGCATGCACACACGTGCACAGTCACACGGCCACACGCCACACATGCACGCCGCCTGGACGGTGGAGTGAAACAAATACATTACAGTGGCTCCCACCGTCCGCCTGGACGGTGGGGATAAGACACATACATCACTGTGGCCTCTCACGTGGGGCCCACCATGAGGTTTACCTTCCATCCAATCCGTTCATAAGGTCACACAGACCTGAAAGAAGGGGAAAAACAAGTCCCAGCTTGATCCAAAACTTCAGTGGACCCCAAATGGGTTTCAATGGCAAACGTTCATTCACACTGTTTCCTATGACGTGGGCTACCTGAGCCATGGATGGATCTAGAATTTGGAGGGGACCCACCTCAGGGGGTGGTCCACCTCATGGACGGTGTGGATACAAAATATACATCATGGTGGGGCCCACGGCCGAGGGCCGTGGAGCCCGGCGTCCGCCCGCCCGCCTACGCTGCGCAGTGCCGCAGCTCCGCGCAAGGCTGGCAAGGGTAAAGAAGAGCAAACCTTTGCGTCGCCGCTTTTTTTTTTTTTTTTTTGAAATCATGTTTTTCGTGGTTTTTCCTGGTGTAGGGCCCGCATCGAAAATCCGCCTCATCCATCTCTTTTAGGGCTCGGAGACATGACCCATCAAGCCCAATATTGGGTATTTTTCAATGTACAAGAAAAATCAAAGAAGTTTTCAACGGTGAAAGTTTCTATTTCCAAAGGTATGGTCCGCCCGAGGGTCGATTAATCTCATATCTTGGCTCAACGCCTAAAATGATACGGGAAAAGGATGGGTGGCTTGGATTAAATCCAATCATCAAGGTGGATCCTATACAGTGGCCCACTCCCAATGCCTTCACAAAGGCTAATATTTGTTTTCTTTTGCTTTTCACGTCCAGAGAGTCCCTGGACTCTTTTTTTTTTTGTTTGGGCGTGCAACGCCTTCGAGGTGGGCCCTTCATAGGTGGGCCACCACATGGGGAGGTGGTGTGGTTACAATATATATGTAAAGTGGGCCCCACCTTTAGACGGCTTGGATAAAATACATGATTCATGGTGGGGTCCATCCGGGTGGGCCACAAGGCCATATCATCTCATATACACACAAAAAGAAAGAAAGAGGGAGAGAGAGAAAGATAAACGTGTGGTAGAGGGACCCCGCCACTATGGGCCCTCCGTTACATGATCTACAACATACATTAAGTGGGTCCCATTTCATATGGACCCACTGATCAAAATCAACAGTGGAGATCCGTTCTCCACCGAAATGGATGGTCTAAATGGCCATGTTATGCAAAGAAAGTAAACATCATGATGGGGTCCATGGAGAATGGCCCCATCACGGAATGATCATGAAGATCAAGGTGGGCCGTCGGCCACATCTTAAGGTCTCAAGTGAGATCCATACCATTGATCGGTAGGCCTCACTTGGTCCACCATAAAAACATGAAAAATCTAGCCTAATAAGCACCCACCGGTTGATCTCTCGGTCCATTGGAACGCCAACCTCCTTGTGCTCCTCTTTGATGGTGGAGATGGGAAATGGATGGCTAGGATGATGGGTTTTGGAATGGAAAAGGTGGGCCACACAAACTCTCTCTTCTCTCACACTTGAAAAACCATGGACGTGGGATTTTTCTTTGTTGCTTTGAAAAATGAAGGAATGAGAAATAAAGGAGAGAGGGAGAGATAAGAGAGAGGGAGAGTAGCTTAGGTAGGTAATGATGATTTGTAAGAGAGGGTGGCTAGCATTGAATGCTTGTAAGAAGGGCTATGGGTAGGGTGGCTAGCCATAAGTACTTGTAAGAAAAGATAGGGGTAGGTAGGGTGGCTATAGCTAAGGTAGGGTGGCTATAGCTAGGGTAGGGTGATGTCATCGCTCTCATAATTTCCTAGAGATTGGTGCCACATGGAATAGGTGGGCCCCGCAATACGCGGTCCACGGTCATTATAATGCATGGTCCCCAACTTATGATCTAAGCGTCGGTTTGACGCACAAGATGCGGCGTTGGAACCGCAGCGACGGAGCGGTCGCAATGATACAGGTCTCGGATTAAACCAACTCGAATATAAAAGATACGACTTACGATCGATCGCAACATCGATTATCAGTCGCTGATTACTGGACTTCGACGGAAATGATCGCAGGATTCATCGGAACAGTACGAACTAGGATACGGGTCTTACACACGTAGCACGGGCCGGTTGCTACCTGCCCATCCAATTTACATAACAAAAACTCTGATAATTATATCTACCTCCGTTTTTATTTTTATTCCCATCCTCGTTAATGGGCATTTTTGTCATTTTGGGCAAAATGATGAGGGAACTTATAGGAAAACTAACCAAAGGCATCCATTTCACAATAACATGATAAAAAAGGTATCTTAATAAAAATGTAATTTAAAAAGGTACTCAAATAGAACTAGCAATTATTGAGGTAATATTTGTTAAAATCTCTTTTTAAGACCATCTACTAAAATAAACTGAAAAAAATGGATGGACAATGTAGATATACAATTCATATATAAACGTTGACGTGGGGAGGGACGTGATGAGGTCGATCACTTTCTTCCTTAGGGGATATCTACTCCGAATCCATAGAGCTTTCTAAACTCTTCACAGAGCTTCCTCGAATCCACGAGAGATAAAAGTAGAAATAATTTCTAATAAATTTGAAATAAATTGATTACTGATAAAACACGAAATTACAACCTTTTAAATAATGAGCTCAAACCTAGGACGAAGTTTTAAACTCAAACTCCAACTCAAACACCCTAAAAACGTGACTTACTATAACTAGTAAACTTACTATTTATAAACAGTCTCCATTCCTACTGGACTTCATAATTTTCAACCAAAAAAAAAAAAAAAGTGCCCAATTTGGCCCTTTTCATGTTTGGCATGACTCCTATAACTTAAAGGATCAAAAGTTATACTCGAGTTAAAACTTATCATTTATAGTAAAAACGAAAATAAATGAGACTTTTGACTGTTAATCTAATGGAATTTCTCAATCTAGCATGGACAACCTAGCTTACCAAGTTGGTTGGGTAAAGTAGCTTCTCCTACCCAGAAATCATATATGATATGTCAAAAAACTCATCTCGATTTTCAAGATATTACTGTGACCTGATCTACATCAGTCCCCTCTACTTCAAAAGAACTCGACCTCAAGTTCTCATTTAGTTTTGGTTCATGATACTCGGTCAGGTCGATAACATTGAAAGTATGTGAGAACTCAATGTCATACAGAAGATCAACAATGTAATCGTTGTCATTGATCTTTTAGAGGATCAGTACTGATCCAATCTTCTTGTTCTTCACCTTATTGTAGGTCCCAGTCGGAAATCTCTCCTTGCATAGATGCATTATAGCATGGTCGCCCACCTTGAACACCTTTTGTCGTCGATGCTTATCGGCTTACTACCTACACTTGTAGTTTGAAGCTTGCAACTTGGCTTGCACATTTGCATGAATTCTCATGATTCAGTTCGTCATATGTTCTACTGCAATGCTTAGGCTCGGGAGCTTGGGTAAAGGGACTAAGTCAAGTGTGTGGTGGGGGCACTCGACCATAAATAATCTGGAACGAGGACTTCCCTATCAAGCAGTTTACCATATTGTTGAATGCAAACTCTGCTTGAGATAAGGCCAAATCTCACTACTTCAGTTTATCACCTAAAATACACTAGAGAAGGTTTCTTAACGTGTGATCATAACTTCAGCCTGCTCATTAGTTTATGGGTGGTATGCACTACTGAACTGAAGTCGCGTACCAAACTGATTCCAGAAGTGAGTAATGAACTCTGTCATGGTAAGAAGTAATGGTCTCAAGAACCTCGTGTAGCCGTAAAATTGTTGAGTGTCAAATATTGCATATTTTTCTCCATTTATATCTTGGTTTTATGAACATGATACTGCTTAATGTTATATTTTATACATGTTTGTGTTGCAAGGTGAATCTGAGAGCTTGGATTAAAAAGGATGTTAAAAGCATGGATTTAGTGTTCAAGAATCACCAAGGCAAAGGAGGGATCTTAGGAGACCAAGAACGGAGATTTCTCATGCCAAAGATCCAAGGAAACCAAGTACAAAGGATTGAGAAAAGATTGACAAAAGCATAAGTTAAACAGCAGAAAAATAAGATTTCGGTGCCACCGAAGCCAACTTCGGTACCACCTAATGACATTTCGATGCCACCTAAGTACTCTACACATATAATTTCAGATGCGATAAATTTCAGATACGATTTTGGTGCCACCGAACCAACTTTGGTGCCACCGAATCGCTCAGAATTGTCGACGCGGATAGCGTAACTTGAGGCGGTTTGCGAAAATTTCAAGTCGGTGCGAAAGATGGAGCTTCACAACTATAAATAGGAGTCCTTAGGATGTTCCTAGGTATCTTCTAGGGTTCAAGGAGTGGAGCAAAAGGGTGGAGCTTCCGTTTAAGAGCTTTCTTTATCTTCCTTAATTGGTTTTTATGGTTTGTTTGAGAGACTTTAGTTCAATTATGTCTATGGTTAGCTAAACCTCTTATTATGGCTAAGAGGTGAAGCTTGTAGTGTGATTGGGATGTTTGTTTTGCTTTTATTCATGTTTTTATTGAACCTCATGGATTCTAGTTCTTTATCAAAGAATATTTTTAGTTTTTAATATTTATTATGACAAATTAAAATATATCTACAATATATTGCGTTGAATATCTTATTTCCCGATTTGAGATTGTGAAATTAGTAAGTCCCGTTGTTCAACATCGTCCCTTGGGCATGGTAGGGTGATGGAATCCTTCCTAATCTTCACAATTCTCCTATGATTGGTTGTGGGGTTGATATATCCTGTTGTTTGCCATTGTCTCATGGGCATGGTTGGATGATAGAATCACTTCCAATCCGCACAACTCTCATACATTGAGACTAGGTTCATGAGAAGTTCAGAGATTCAATTATCTCTCTTTTCCAATTGGATAGGATAAGACAACTCCAATTCCAACTGGATTTTCTGAATCAAGCAAGGTAGCATCCTGAGAAGCTACAAGTGGATCCTTGGTACCCTAGTTCCTTTTAATTGATAATTTAAACCGTATTCATAATTACTCCTTTAAATTTAGATTTCTGTTTTAGCTCTTCATCTAGTTCTAGTTCTAGTTAAATTCAGAAGACACACAAGTTTAGTCCCTATGGATTCGACCTCGGTCTCACCAAGATTATTACTACATCGCGACCCTACACTTGGGGTTGTAAACAAGTTTTTGGCGCCGTTGTCGGGGACTAACGACTGTACTTTTCTAAAATTAATTGGTTTTATAATTAGGTTAAGATTAAGACTGATTTTTGGTTTCTAGATTAGGATTTTTCTGCTTTCTTTCTAGAAACTAACTAAATTTTCTGTTTTATAGGGTTCTAACATAGAGATCTCCAACCCGGTAACCACTTTCAAATTCTCTCTCTTTTCTTTTCTAGATATCTTAATTGCTTTAGTTTTCTTTCTCTCTTAGGTTTAGGTTAGCTTAGTTACTTGAGGGCTAAAAGTGTTTCATGCCCAGGAGGGTCCGTGATGACACTCTACGTCTTTTAAGTGAAGGAGGATTATTTTGCAAGATCAAGATCGTAGAAGCAATTCTTTGTCTTCAATGTGCCTTTGATGCTTCGGATCCAGTTGCTTCGCTGGTCTTCATTTGCCAAGAACTCATCCAACTATTTGACATAACTAGTCACGTGATTGACAAACAAGTGTGCAAAGTTAGGTGCACTTACATCTTCACTTCTATTATACATCGAGCTCCTTTCATGGTCCTATCCATTTCGAAGCTCCATCTCAGACCATCTATTGGGAAGAGCCCCTAAGCCATGATCTAGCTCAGTCTCAACACTCAACTATGACCCTCATGCGCAAGCAGGTTGAAGAGAGAATGAACCGTAAGCTACCAGAAAGCCCAGCCCGAGACAATGAACTAGGCTCGAGGTTCTCTCCCTCAAGAAGACAATAGAGGGCAGTTCAAATGCTCGGCTTTGATCTCCTACCACATCTCCCTACCTCGACCATTTAATCTTATCTCCACCTAAGATCTTGTAAAATAGTTGAGAAATACTCGTTGAACATGCACCTCCGTTGATCTTGCAAAGAAACGTTTGTTGAGCGTACGCATCTAATTTAGGAAACGTCTCTCTCTGCGTAATTGATTCCAAGACTATAAATAGGACCTTCATCTATAGGAAAAGGTATACAATTCACATCCTCACGTAACCCCTACGCTACCCTAATTCAACTAGACCCAACTTACTTTCTAACTTAGGTATCGAAGGGCCCCCCTTCTACAGTCAGGGTCTCCTTTGTCTCTTTCATCTTCCATTGTTGCAGGCTTTCGAAGGTCCAATGAAGGGTGCATCAGAAAACTGCATTAACAAGCGAAGGATGCACCAGAAATTTGCATCAACAAGCCCTAAAAGGCATCAAGGAACCACACAAGTAGTGGGAATTGAAAACCTACTGTCAAAAAATTCCTAGGGCCCACCTTCATGTTTACTTGCCATCCAACCCGTTGTGAAGGTCACTTCAACCTAGAAGAAGGGAAAACAAAGATAGCAGCTTGATCCAAAACTTATACCGGTGAAAGCTTCTTAGGGCCCACCTTGATATATATTTACTTGCCATCCAACCTATTGTGAAGGTCGCATCGACATGGAAAACGAGTAAATATAAATATCAACTTAATCCAAAACTTATGTGGCCCTAAAAGTTTTCAATGGTAGGTTTTCAATCCACACTGCTTCTTATGGTGTGGTCCACTTGAGCATTCGATCTACCTTCGTTTTGGGCTCATGCCCTAAAATGATTCATCAAAATGGATGGATGCCATGAATAAAACATATACATCACAATGGGTCCCACAGAGCCCCTGATAGGACCGTCTATCTCTAGATAAGTCTTGGTGAGGATAATACCCAATCCTGCCCCCTCAATGTGGACCATTCATCATGTGGGCTTACCTTTGATGTCAACATTCTATCATATGGCCCCAGCTTTAATGTCCACTATCCATCATATAGGTCCCATATATGATGTGGATCATCCATTAGGTGGGGCAAACTTAGATGTGGGCCATCCATCATATAGGGTCCACCTTTGATGTGATCGTGCACTATGTGGGCCCACCTTGATGTAGACTATTGATAATGTGGGGCCCCACCTTTAATATAGTTTGTTCATTATGTAGGCCCACCTTAGGAAAAATTGAAAGAGAAGAGGAGGGTAATAAGAAAATTACTTAAAATGTTGAAGGACAAACTTGTAGCCAAAACTGTCTGCTTGAGCCAAATAAGCTCCACAGTGAGTCGGGTCCCCCTAGAGTTTGTGGTAATGGTAGACTCAATTTTTCAAGATATTTTCTTTCATACCCTAAGGGCCTGTTTGGCCGGCCCGATCCCACTAGATTAGGAGGGATGAGATCAATTTTAAGGTAATGATGGTGATGTCAGTGGATTGGTTTAAGATCCATGGGTTTGCTGTATCCCGGGACCAGTTAACCGGGTCTAGTTGGCAAGTTTGGCATATCCCAGGATTTTCCCTTCCAATCCCTCCCAATCTGTCTGTCCAAACACACCCCAGGCCCGATTGAACGGGATTAGGAGGGATGGGATCAATTTTAAGGTAATGATGGTGATGTCTGTGGATTGGTTTAAGATCCATGGGTTTGCTATGTCCCGGGACAAGTTCACTGGGTCTGTTTGGCATGTTTGGCATATCCCAGGATTTTACCATCTAATTCGTCCGTCCAAACATCCCCTAATAAAAACTTGATTTCTAAACATGTCACAAGTATTAGATCTTAGCCCAACCCAAAACCTTAAGTCCAAAAATGGATGTTAATCTACTTAAATCATGCTAATTAACTCAATTTTTAGTAGATCTAAGAGCATACTAACAACTATGACTTCAGAAAACATTCCTTCAAGTATTTCGAGTCCATCAAGAAGCAACACGTAATTACAAAATGGAAGCATATATGTAGAACTTTTTGTTATGAACCCTTTTTTTTTTCCTAAGCTAAGGTTAAATCATGATATTCCTTCAGATCCGACCCACCAGAGCATCCGACTGACCCCTTTGTTGGGCTCTCTCATCAGTGTTCGAGAGTAGAGATAGTTACATCAATGTTAGAACATATACTTTTGGACTTGTAGAAGATTTATCCAATTCAATAGAAACCCTTACAAAGATAAATCTTAGTTGTGTAGGTTCAAGAAGTTTCGTAGATTCACTACTTCTAAGTATGAGAATGGGCAAAGACAAGCTGGGCCTATTAGCTACGTCTTGTTGAAAACATAACAACCCGTTGTGGATCCATTTGAGTACTTCATTAGTGGAACATGACTCCTCTAACAAAGGATTAATGAACTCTGTCATTCTTTCATTGACCATCAATCCAGCACCTCCTGCTGCGCCCCCCTTCCTAGCTCCCTCCAGCGTCCTCTTCCCCTCTTCAGACCCAGAAACGGCAAGATTCCTCTCCCTTTCCAGCAATCTCATCCTCCACCCCCAGCAACCTCTACAATCCCCACATGTAACCCTCTTCCCTCCCAGCATCTGCCTCATTTGGTCCTCAGATTGAGGACATTGACCACCTGTTCTGTCAGAGCGAAACGGTGAACCAGATTTGGGGCCATTTTAGCCTCCTATTCCAAGTCCCTCTCATCTAAGATCAACAAATTAAAGACCACATCCTTCAATGGTCTTCAGCTGCATCATTCTCTTCCTATCGAAGGCTTATTCGAGGGCTAGCCTTTCCCATAATTCTTTGGGAGATTTGGCTAGGTAGGAATGGAGCAATATTTAACAGCAGACCCATCAATCCAGACCTCATCATCTCCAAAGTCATCAAATGGCTCTTGGAATTCGGAGCTCTTATGTCGAGCCTTGACCTTGCTGTTTGGGTAGATCTTGTGAACCAGGGGTTTTCTTTCATAACGCCTCCCCTCCGACCCTACCAATTGGCGGTTAGCAAATGGCTTAAGCCTTCCACCCCATGGCTGAAGCTGAACGTAGATGGCTCTTCCCGTGGGAACCCTGGGGTTAGTGGAGGAGGGGGAGTCCGTTGTGATTGCGAATGGAATGTCATTTTTGTCTTCCACACCAACTACGACATTCTCTCCAACATGCTAGCGGAAGCCCGCGCTTTGGTTGACGGATTGAATTTCTATAGGGAAATGGGCCTATCAACCATAGTAGTGGAAACCGATTCCAAGGTTCTTTTCGAAGAGGTCTCGACCCCAAGTTACTTCTATGGATGGAAGCTTTGGTACATGTAACATCCTCGATTTTCACTGTTTTGGATTTTAAAAAATCCTTGAAATTTTTTTTTATTAACTTATAATATCATTTAACTGACCATTAGCATCCAACGTTAGCTTATACACGAGTGGCCCTGTCTGGTCACGATCAGACCATGTGCGAGCCGTCAAGCCAGGTAGCTCGATTACACTTAACAACAGCCCATGTGGGCCGCCCAGTGACCGAGGAATGTCAAAAAATCTAAAAATTTAGGAAATCATAGATCTCATTGGGCTTGTAGTCCATCGCGGACTGCGGACCCAGTGGACACCCAGAACTGGGATCTGGCACTAGCCGAATGCACCCCACCAATGCCAGAATTGGAATCTGACACTCGCAAATAAAACTAAGATACCAGGCCTTCCAGCCGTCGAATTTCTTCCAAATTTACGGTGAATGTTTAATGTATTTTTCTACGCCCGCCCACAAAATCTGGGTCCCGATCGTGGCACGGTGACTGTTGATCACAAATCGGGCCCGTACGATCAAACCCCATATCCGATCATTTTCAAATTTTACATGGCCCTTCATCGAGCCATGGACCACTTATCCTATAAATTTCATGGCCAGAGGACCACCAGAAATGCCCCATCAATCAGAATGGACCCCATAGGGCCATTTAACAATCAGAACCATTTGATCAAACCCCATAATTGTTCATCCAATTGTTCCCAAACTTTGTATGACCCTTCATTAGGCCGTGAAGCCCCTGTTCTATAAATTTCATGACCAGAGACTCATCGGAGCAACCCCGTTACTCTTTTAGCATAAAACCGACGGTTTAGAGTAAGCACGACCAAATCTCCACCTTCACTAGTTATAAATAGGCCACACTATGAACATAGTTAATCCAAACACTAATCATTGCCCATGAGAAATCTCACTACCAAATTCATTCCAGAAATGCCCCGATTTTCTAAACAAGCTCTAGACCGCTCGTTGGTGGGCCACTAGTCTCAAAATTATAGAGTAATGTCCATCTTGTTGGGCTCGACGTCCATCGCGAGAGTCGAACCTGGGTAGTGCCTAGAACTGCTCAACTTAAACCAAAGGACGAGTGCATGAGAAGTACAAATACCCCAAGAAAAGGAGCTGGAACTTAAGCGAATTAGGTCGTCCACTCTTATGCTAAGTTAAGGATTTCGGACCGTCGGTTTACAACCAAACTTTACCCGTGAATTAAGAATATGTTCCTGCTCATATCCGTATAGCCGCGGCCCCGATCGACTATCGGTGACCATTAAACAGACTTATAATCATATCTGTTGATTGACACATCCAAATGGCGGGCCGATCATATCTATACGTAGATCATCATTAGGGCTAACTATCATACGGTGTAAATCAATGTGTACACCCCATAGTGGGCCCTAGAACTCCATAGATCTAGGATAGTAAAAACCCAACACTTGGGGTCATTTCCACCAAATCTGGCATTATAAAAGGACCTCATTTGGGCACCCCTTCTCCCCATACGATTTTGCCCTGGAGAAGGAAAGAGAGAAGAGAGAAAAGGGAGAAGAGAAAGAGGAGAAAGGAGAAGAATGAGAGAGAGAAGAAGAGCAAGGTGGACCTTAGATCTTGGTGGGGCCCTAGGAGATTATCCCTTCCAACTCCCTACCTCATCTCCAAAAGGAAACCCTACAACATAACCACCAAAATCGTCCATCAATCATTTAGGCAAGGTTCCTCCTCCCTTTCCCTTAGAACCCATGTAAGGAATGGAGTTTTTGCATGGATTTCTCACATGTATGAGCTTGCTTTAGGGATTCCGACCAACCGGCCCTGAATCCTAAGGTGCGGACCATTGTTCTTAGGTGGCCTAGCACCAATTGCAGTACTAGCTTAATGATTTTGAATGCTTGGTTGATATATTTAAAAGTCTAGAGAACCCCTAGGAATTGTAGGTTCTTGAAATTGTATGGATATGCATGATGGTTCTTCATAATGTTATTTGTTGCTTACATGATTTCGTGTATGGATGATAACATGCTTATGCCTCGTCATTTCTTCCATATATTATTGATTCATGGTGTGTATGATTTCATTTCTCTTGTGCATATGGCTTGTTAAGATAGAGAAAGTGCTTAACCTCCTCACATACACACACAATACACATGCACCTTAATTCATGAATGCTTGCTAGGAATATTTGATTCATTTAACTCAGATGCATGAGATACGATGTTGATATACTAGTTGATAGTTCGTTAGGATCACCCTCACACCTTTGGGTTGGTCTGGAACATGACAAGAGACGGTAGTCCCATCGGTAGGGCTATGTTAGGGCAGACCCGTGAATTTGGGCGAGTGTGTTCGGGTGGCTGTAGTTCGACTACACGGGTCTCTTATGCCCGAGGTCACTCATCTCACGCTAGCCTGATTTGTACGGTCTAGCCTACGGCCTGACCAACCCTGTTTGTTAACCCTAGGTGCTCACATATGTATGAAACCTGAACTACCCTTCAACTATTGTAGCCCAACGATAATCCACTTGAAACTGGTCCACAGCCTCGTGAGTCGGGCATGGTGGAATGGGACATTGTGTCCAAGCTATCGGCCTACGCTGGGGTACCGCGCCTCCCCGTAGTGACCGCGAGCGATCCTTTCTTTTCGACACTCCTCATGTGCTTGGTGTCGGGGATGAGGAACCCGACGGGATCACGGACCGCAGGGCCTCGGCCTCACACATTATTGGGGTCTTGGCCTCACACCCAGCTTAGGGCAGTGATATATAGGGTGAATCAGAATCTCCAACTTGCTGGATGAATGAACTTAACTAATAACTCGGCTAACACGATCGCATTACATCACATTAGTTAGGGTGGCGACTCGGCAGTCGAGGTCACTTTGAGGGAGTGTTGTCATATGCGATCGTTAGATGGAGTGGCTTGAGGGAGCGTTGTGGCGAGGGCATGCATCATATCATCCCGCATGCATGCATTTAAATAAGAGTCACTAGGTGTTGATGATTGTCTTCTTTTCATTAAGTTCATATTATAATTGATGCCTGTTAAAACTTGAGACCAATAGTTCACACTGAGTTGATCACTTACTCCCACTCTAGGACGGTATTTTAAAACACCAACCAGACTCTCTCATAGATGCAGGGGATGCTGAGCAGATGGAGCATGGCAATGCTACTCTCAACGAGGAGGAGGAGCTGTCATACTTTCAGTTGATGGGCAGTTCTCCATCGACTTAGGAGGCTGGATTCTGGAGCGTTGAGTCGTGGGCTCAGCACACCATTCTTTTGGGCATATATTTTTTCTTTGCGATTTTGTTGGGCATCGCCTTGTGTGGCCCATTTATATTCTTATGAACCTATATATATTGATTTCTTTCAGTTTAGTTGACTAGTTGTGGATGTGCCTTAGGTTTCAATTAATTCCATACTGCACATTTAAACTTGATAAATCATAAAACCATAAAATTAATGATAAGTGACACTCGGGGACTCGGGAGTCGAGCGTATGCATGACCCCCGATTTTTCGGGGCGTTACAGATGGTATCAGAGCAATGGTTTGGAATTTATTGGGTCGTGGGTCATGAATTCACAAAGCGTCCGCTGACTTGAGAGGGAGCACAATAGCGATACTAAAACGATAGGAAATACAACAGAGACTTAGAGTGCTAAGAACTGTCCCAGTCCCTAAACCAACAACCTTGAACGGAAGGTAAGACTTCCAAGGAGTTAGGATAAAGAAGAGAGGGAGAGTAGTGATGTTAGGAAATAGGTTTGAGAGACTTGTAGTATCGAAGATCGATGGTAAGAACGAATCGGAACTGAATGGTTAGACGGTCGAGGTCACCCTCCAAGTCCAAACGAGCTAATACCGGACAAAATTTAATAATTCTGACCCATTTGGGGATAAAGACGTAGAGGCGAACGAAAATTTACCAAAATTAGTGAAACTGTAGAAAAATCAGATTTTGACTGCTAACTGGGGGAACCTCGCAAAACCACTAGGCCTATTACATAGATCGGCTTCCCCTACCCCAAATTCATATATGGCACGTCGAATAACTCATTCCGGTTTACAAGATATGGGCGTCGAAAGATGTCATCCACTCGGGAAGCCAGAGGCCCGCGTTGCCCCTGCCGACCCGTGTTGCCCAGTTGGAATTTTCTAAGAATTTTGGTCAACTTCAAAAAATCATATCTCCTTCGTTATAACTCTGATTTAGGTAATTCAAAAGCCAAATTGAAGCTTGATGAGTCTAATTTTATATAAAAATAAGAAAAAAATAAAATAAAAATTATATTATAGTTAAAATTAGAATGTTGTACTAACTATCCAAAACTTTTTAATTTCAGATAGCTGTTGCTCCAGAATTTTAATAATTTATTTACAACTTCAAATGATATGAAATTTTATGGGATGCGTTTAAACTTAGTGATGAAACATTATAAAAATTTTAAAAAAATAATTCAGTTACCGAAAGTACAAGAAACCTTACAAGAAATCGAGACATATTGCAATCATACAAAAAAATCATTAGTTTCAGACAAATGTCAATTGTAGAGTTTTAATAATTTTTCTATAACTCGAAATGAGATGAAATTTTGTAATATGTGAGTAAACTTAATGATAACTTACTATAAAAATAATAATAATTTAGAAACTAATATAGTTACTGTAAGTATGAAAGACATTATAAGGAATAGAGGTATTTTAGAAACAAATAGAAAATCATTGGTATTGGATGGCTGGTACTTCTGGAATTTTCATAATTTTTATGAAGCTTGAAATAAAATGAAATTTTGTAGAATAAAATTTAAATTAGTAATGAATCACTATAAAAATTATATAAAAAAATAATTTAGTAGCTAAAAGTGGCAAGGATTTACTTTCAAATAGCACTTGAATGGAACTAGATGAAGCAAAAATCCATCTTCCATGGGATTAGTAATCCCATCTCACTCCCCTCCATTGCTTCAAAACCCTTAGAAAGTCTCTCCCCTCCCCAATCTCAAACCCAAATTTCAAATCTACCATCTTCTTCTTCCACATTACCCCTCTCCCTAACCCACCTCACTCTAATTTCTCCAAAACCCTCTTGGCAACCCATCTTCAACCCTTCTCAACACCCATTTCTTCAAACCACTCCTCAAATCCCTACCCTTCAACAAACTCCCATATCTTCTTCCTCATATCCCACCAAACTCCATTCCCAAAACCCATTTCTTCAAACCCATTTCCTTCTCCCTCACAAAATCCACTCCTAGATCCATTCTCAAGCCAATCTCAAAAACATCCCTAGGAACCTCTCCATCTTCTCCATTCCAGTGACTTTCCCTAATGGGGAAGAAGAGACCGACTCCCGCCGAGCCGGGACCGAGCCGAGAAAGACATAGTAAGCAGAAGGCTGATCCAAGGGGGATGAAGCACCCCCGTCCTCGTCTGACCCAGAAGAATAGTGGCTTAACTTTATAGATAAGTAGTAATTTGTTTGAGTCAGTAGAATTACTTTCAAGTATTGAACGATAGTTGTAACCTTTCCTGCTTTGATTAGGCCGTATTTCCCTTATGTTTGCAGTATCTAGTGACATTTGAAATCCATGCTGTAGAATGTAACTGGCCATGCAATGACATTTGGGATTTAATATGAACGTATGGATTATCTTGAAGCTTTCTTCTTGTTTGTGAATGCCTTGTATGTATAATTATTATGCTTGTAAAATTGGACCTATAGGTCTTATACATATTGTGTACGACCCTTGAACGGAAGATGCTCTAGTGCTTAACCTCTTAAGGAGCATCCTTCCAGGAAATGCCTCCGCGGGGAGAAGGTCGATATGTTCGCCTACCTAACGGCGGCCTTGTCGAAAGGAACCTTAAGTTCCTGGAAATCTTTCTAGGATAGTCGTTTAACCATAAGCACCGTGAGAGACTCACCACTCACTAAAATATTATAAATGTGAAACTTGAACTTTTTAATAAATTTTGATATTTTCCAAATGTTAAGAATAATCGGACTACGGAATTACGGGACCATACACTTGCGAAGTATTTGCAGCTTGACCTAATTCTCAATCCCGAGCGACTACCAACGGACTCACTACTTTGACCGAGCAGAAGACCAGGATCCATCAGGATTCAGAAGGGATACAACGTGTTGTCAGCCCTGGTCAGGCAGACAATCGACGTATCGAATTTGAGCCTACCACAACCGTTATTTTTTCCTTATTAGCTTGATCATAAAGAGTAGAATACACCACCCTTAGGTAAACTTTATCACCAAACACTTAGCATGATAATCATGATTTTGACATTGTTTTCCAACCTCATGGGTGAAAATTTTTAAGGGGGGTAGAATATAATAAGCAAGGCTAGTATAGTTAGTATGCACCCTACCACGCATATAAACCTGAAATCAATAAAACTCAGGCAAACAAAATGATAATATATTTATTTATTACCCTTAGGCAATTTAAATTTCGGGGACGAAATTATTTTTAAGGGGGGTAAATTGTAACATCCTCGATTTTCACTGTTTTGAATTTTCAAAAATCCTTGAAATTTTTTTTATTAACTTATAATATCACTTAACTGACCATTAGCATCCAACGTTAGCTTATACACGAGTGGTCCTGTCTGGTCACGATCAGACCATGTGCGAGCCGTCAAGCCAGGTAGCCCGATTACACTTAACAACAGCCCATGTGGGCCGCCCAGCGACCGAGGAAGGTCAGAAAAATCTAAAAATTTAGAAAATCATAGATCTCACTGGGCTTGTGGTCCATCGCGGACTGCGGACCCAGTGGACACCCAGAACTGGGATCTGGCACTAGCCGAATGCACCCCACCAATGCCAGAATTGGAATCTGGCACTTGCAAATAAAATCGAGATACTATGCCTTCCAGCCGTCAAATTTCTTCCAAATTTACGGTGAATGTTTAATGTATTTTTCTACGCCCGCCCACAAAATTTGGGTCCCGATCGTGGCACGGTGACTATTGATCGTAAATCGGGCCCGTACGATCAAACCCTATATCCGATCATTTTTAAATTTTACATGGCCCTTCATCGAGCCATGGACCACTTATTGTATAAATTTCATGGCCAGAGGGCCACCAAAAATGCTCCATCAATCAGAATGGACCCCACAGGGCCATTTAACAATCAGAACCGTTTGATCAAACCCCATAATCGTTCATCCAATTGTTCACAAACTTTGTATGTCCCTTCATCGGGCCGTGAAGCCCCTGTCCTATAAATTTCGTGACCAGAGACTCATCAGAGTAACCCCGTTACTCTTTTAGCCTAAAATCGACGGTTTAGAGTAAGCACGACCAAATCTCCACCTTCACTAGTTATAAATGGGCCACACTATGAACATAGTTAATCCAAACACTAATCATTGCCCATGAGAAATCTCACTACCAAATTCATTTCAAAAATGCCCCGATTTTCTAAACAAGCTCTAGACCGCTCGTTGGTGGGCCACTAGTCCCAAAATTATAGAGTAATGTCCGTCTTGTTGGGCTCGACGTCCATCGCGGGAGTCGGACCTGGGTAGTGCCCAGAACCCTCAACTTAAACCAAAGGATGAGTGCATGAGAAGTGTAAATACCCCAAGGAAAGGAGCTGGAACTTAAGTGAATTGGGTCGTCCACTCGTATGCCAAGTTAAGGATTTCGGACCGTCGGTTTACGACCAAACTTTACCCGTGGATTAAGAATATTTCCCTGCTCATATCTATATAGCTGCAGCCCCGATCGACTATCGGTGACCGTTAAACAGACTTATAATCATATCCGTCGATTGGCACATCCAAATGGCGAGCCGATCATATCCATACGTAGATCATCATTAGGGCTAACTATCCTATCATGTAAATCAATGTGTATACCCCATAGTGGGCCCTAGAGCTTAGAAAGACCCTTCCATAGGTCTAGTATAGTAAAAACCCAACACTTGGGGCCATTTCTACCAAATCTAGCATTATAAAAGGGCCTTATTTAGGCACCCCTTCTCCCCATACGATTTTGCCCTAGAGAAGGAAAGAGAGAAGAGAGAAAAGGGAGAAGAGAAAGAGGAGAAAGGAGAAGAATGAGAGAGGGAAGAAAAGCAAGGTGGACCTTAGATCGTGGTGGGGCCCAAGGAGATCATCCCTTCCAACTCCCTACCTCATCTCCAAGAGGAAACCCTACAACACGACCACCAAAATCGTCCATCAATCATTTAGGTAAGGTTCCTCCTCCCTTTCCCTTAGAACCCTTGTGAGGAATGGAGTTTTTGCATGGATTTCTCACATGTATGAGCTTTCTTTAGGGATTCCGACCAACCGGCCCCCAAATCGTTGTTCCTACATCATTTTTTAAGTCTCCAATGAATCCTAAGGTGCGGACCATTGTTCTTAGGTGGCCTAGCATCAATTGTAGTACTAGCTTAATGATTTTGAATGCTTGGTTGGTATATTTGAAAGTCTGGAGAATCCCTAGGAATTGTAGGTTCTTGAAATTGTATGGATATGCATGATGGTTCTTCATGATGTTATTTGTTGCTCACATGATTTCGTGTATGGATGATAACATGCTTATGCCTCATCATTTCTTCCATATATTATTGATTCATGGTGTGTATGATTTCATTTCTCTTGTGCATATGGCTTGTTAGGATAGAGAAAGTGTTTAACCTCCTCACACACACACACAATACACATGCACCTTAATTCATGAATGCTTGCTAGGAATATTTGATTCATTTGACTTAGATGCATGAGATATGATGTTGATATACTAGTTGATAGCTCGTTAGGATCACCCTCACACCTTTGGGTTGGTCTGGAACATGACAAGAGACAGTAGTCCTAGCGGTAGGACTATGCTAGGGCAGACTCGTGAATTTGGGCGAGTGTGTTCGGGTGGCTATAGTTCGACTACACGGGTCTCTTGTGCCCGAGGTCACTCGTCTCACGCTCGCTTGATTTATACGGTCTAGCCTACGGCCTGACCAACCCTGTTTGTTAACCCTGGGTGCTCACATATGTATGTAACTTGAACCACCCTTCAACCATTGTAGCCTAATGATAATTTACTTGAAACTGGTTCACAGCCTCGTGAGTCGGGCATGGTGGAATGGGACACTGTGTCTGAGCTGTCGGCCTACGCTGGGGTACCGCGCTTCCCCGTAGTGACCGCGAGCGATCCTTTCCTTTCGACACTCCTCATGTGTTTGGTGTCGGAGATGAGGAACCCGACGGGATCACGGACCGCGGGGCCTCGGCCTCACACATTGTTGGGGTCTTGGCCTCACAACCAGCTTAAGGCAGTGATATGTAGGGTGAATCAGAATCCCCAACTTGCTGGATGAATAGACTTAACTAATAACTCGGCTAACACGATCGCATTGCATCACATTAGTTAAGGTGGCGACTCGGCAATCGAGGTCGCTCTGAGGGAGTATTGTCATATGCGATCGTTAAATGGAGTGGCTTGAGGGAGCGTTGTGGTGAGGGCATGCATCATATCATCCCGCATGCATACATTTAAATAAGAGTCACTAGGTGTTAATGATTGTCTGCTTTTCATTAAGTTCATATTATAATTGATGCTTGTTAAAACTTGAGACTAATAGTTCACACTGAGTTGATCACTAACTCCCACTCTAGGACGGTGTTTTAAAACACCAACCAGACTCTCTCATAGATGTAGGGGATGCAGAGCAGATGGAGCGTGGCGATGCTACTCTCAACGAGGAGGAGGAGCTGTCATACTTCCAGTTGATGGGCGGTTCTCCATCGGCTTAGGAGACTGGATTCTGGAGCGTTGAGTCGTGGGCTCAGCGCACCATTCTTTTGGGCATATATTTTTTCTTTGCGATTTTGTTGGGCATCGCCTTGTGTAGCCCATTTATATTCTTATGAACCTATATATATTGATTTCTTTCAGTTCAGTTGACTAGTTGTGGATGTGCCTCATGTTTCAATTAATTCCATGCTGTGCATTTAAACTTGATAAATCATAAAACCATAAAATTAATGATAAGTGACACTCGTGGACTTGGGAGTCGAGCGTATGCATAACCCCCGATTTTTCGGGGCGTTACAGTACATCCTTCAATCCATTCACCATCTGGCCCAGCCTGTCGTTGTTCGGTTCGGACACACCTTCAGGAAAGGAAATTCTGTAGCAGATGGGCTTGCTAACATTGCTAGCAGTGGTGCTCCTAACAAGTTCTTCATCAGTCTAGCTGACCTTCCTAAGCAAGTGAGAGGATCCTTGGTCCTTGATAAAGCAGGAGTGAGCTCTCTGAGACGCTGCAACAACGGGACAGGAATTGGATAGGCCCCCTTCTTAGGCTTCTCCTGGTTAGGCGACCTTTGCTCTTCCCAGCTTCGCTCCCGTTTCCACTGCTTGGGCCCTCTCCCTCCCTGATTCTTCCTCTTCCCCTGTGTGCTTTGTGTGCTGCCCCTTCCCTTAGGCGCACCCTGCCTCCCAGTTGCTCTTCCAGATTCGCCTTGTAAATGTTCTATATGATAGGCGGCTCCAGTTCTTTTTGTTAAAACCGTTCGAATGGCTGTACATTATCTTCTTTTTTATATAAAATTGGTGGCATAGCTCCACCTTCTAAATAATAATAATAATAATAAAATCTTCCATCGCACCACAATCCCCATGCATGAATTAGGAGGCTTAGAGTGTCTTCTGGGAGATGAAGACTGCAATTCCTTTCTCCACTTATTATCTCTAGTAGTAGAACTCTAAAGTTGTAGACATCAGATTTCACAGAGTAACCCTCCCATTCCACACTCTGGTGCCATGTACCATGTAGTTATATGTTCCAACCATTCTATTAGTATTGACCACTTTTTTTTTCTTTTTTTTTTTTTTTTTTTTTTGGGGGGGGGGGCATATGCCCTTGTAAGTGAATAGAATAGCCAATGGTCTGCCCGCTTGGGTAGTTCATCCCAAGTGTATAGTTTATTTAAACAGAGTGTGGACCTCCCCCTGAAAATTATAGTCCCGGATAGGGCGATGATGATTGGGAGCATTAAGAGGGGGGGATTAAAGGTTGGTTTGGGGTTTGTCCCTTATAGAGTTTGAGGAATGAGATAGGCCAAGGTTTTTTTTTTTTTTTTTTTTTTGTTCCAATGCCACTCTAGTATTAATATATTTGGCCACCGCTTTGGAGGAAAAAGAAAACTTCATTTTGAAAGATAATAATTATTATTTTTAAAGCCAAATAAGCTCTTAAAAAAAGAGCGACCTCTCCATCACTTATTTTTTAAGATTTTTAAAGTTCAGTGGTAGAGAGGTTCACGATACTACTATTTTTAAAATTAGTATTTATTTTTTTAGAATAGAAAATAAACTCTTATTAGTTCAGATGCCATAGGCCTCAATCAAAGTGAATCTTCAAAGTTAATACTCAATCAAAAGTGGGGTTTACACGACAAAAACTACTATCTATAGACACGCCTTTTTTATTATAAACTCGGACCATTCATTTTCTTTCACCATCAAATGGTTAGAATCATCTAGTCAAAGGTCTGGCCCGCTTGGGTAGTTCATCCCAAGTGTATAGTTTATTTAAACAGAGTGTGGACCTCCCCCTGAAAATTATAGTCCTGGATAGGGGCGATGATTGGGAGCATTAAGAGGGGGCCGGGATTAAAGGCTGGTTTGGGGGCTGTCCCTTATAGAGTTTGAGGAATAAGATAGGCCAGCACATGAGGTTTTTTTTTTTTTGTTCCAATGCCACTCTAGTATTAATATATTTGGCCACCGCTTTGGAGGAAAAAGAAAACTTCATTTTGAAAGATTATTATTATTATTTTTAAAGCCAAATAAGCTCTTAAAAAAAGAGCGACCTCTCCATCACTTATTTTTAAAGTTAAGTGGTAGAGAGGTTCACGGTACTACTATTTTTAAAATTAGTATTTATTTTTTTATAATAGAAAATAAACTCTTATTAGTTCAGATGCCATAGGCCTCAATCAAAGTGAATCTTCAAAGTTAATACTCAATCAAAAGTGGGGTTTACAAGACAAAAACTACTATCTATAGACACGCCTTTTTTATTATAAACTCGGACCATTCATTTTCTTTCACCATCAAATGGTTAGAATCATCTAGTCAAAGGTTTCTTGAGATTTATGTTCGATCAAAAGTTCGCCTACATTATGGATGTTCTAGAGCAATGATTAGATTTATGATTTTGATCAATCTGGACCATTCATTATCTTTGATATTAAACAAATGGTTAGCATCACCTGGTTAACAAGGTTCTTAACATATATTGTCAATTGACGATTAAATGTTTTTTAGTATGATAATTTTGGATTGTCCATTTTCTTATCCATTGATTGGGTTTAAGGCGGGACGTACATGTGGGATATACATGAAAAATAGTCAAGATTTACATATACAACTTTTTTATAATTAACTTGCACCATTCAAAATAAAAATAAAAATTTGGGTCCTCGAATGGTTAAAATAATTCAAAGTGTTCTTTGAATTTATGGTTCAACAAAGGTTGGCCTACATCTTAGACAGTCAAGATCAATGATTAGTTTTATTATTTTAATTAATCTTGATCAATCATTTTCTTGGCCGTTGATTGAATGGTTACATCAACTGGTTAAAGTGGCTCCTGAGAGTTATAACCAAACATTTTCTAGTATAACAATTTTTTATTATCCATTTTCCCATTCATTGATCAATCGTTGGAATCACCTTATCAATAAGGGCTCCTGTCAATCAAAGGCAGAGAACGCATGATAAATGCCTACACCAATTATCCAAAGTATACATTGGATCATCCATTTTTCTAGCCATAGATATCAATACTTAGAATCACCTTATCAAAAGGATTCTTCAATCTCAGTTTTATTGGCGATCAATTTGATATTGGTTCGAATAAATCTTGCGAACCCAAAATATGTAGACATCTAATGCCACTTCTCAAAGAAAAAGACAAATTGAAATGCAAGTTGTATTGTACCTGTGGAACACACACCATGAACAAGTTGCAATTTCATGATGCAATAGCTAAACAAACAAAGTGCAGTTTGTAATTAAGGTTCAATTGTAAAGTTATAAAATACTGTTTGAAACCCAAATAAGATTCAGTAAAATTGTTCATCCCAAGGCTACCTAAGAAAAGAAAAAGGAAAAATAAATAAATAATAGAAATAGAACACACAAAGAGAGAGAGAGAGAGAGAGAGAGAGAGAGAGAGAGAGGAGCATACCTCAATTTGAGAATAGAGAATACAGATTAATTAGAAGAAACCAGGACTCCAAAATGGGAGAAAAATATTATAAGCAGCAACACCTGGGCTTTGTAGTTGATTCAAGAGAGTGGGGAATAACCGCTTACAGCACTTGCTTGCATGAGATGCGATAGATGTATTGTCTGTGACTCATGTATACTGTCATCAATTAAGGTGCTTTATGAGTATATTGCTTTAAAACTTTAAAGATAATGCTTATGACAGAATGTTGATGAGGATTATCAACACAGTGAAAAAGGGTAGGAAAAGGAGCAAACCTCAATTTGAAAATAGAGAATACAAACAGAAGAAAACAAGATGGGAGAAAATATTACAAGCAAGAACACTTGGGCTTGGTAGATGACTAAGGAGAGTGGGGAATAACTGCTTAGTATGCTCGTTTGAATGAGATGAGATGAATGGAGGTACATGTACCGTCTGTGAGACATGCATAATGTTATCAATTAAGTTGCATTGTGAGCATGTTCCTTAAAAAATTCAAAGAGAATCCTCATGACATGATGTCGATGAGTATTATTGACGGAAAAAAGAGAAAGGGTAGAGAAAGGAGCATACCTCAGTTTGAAAATCGAGAATATTGATGGAGAAGAAACCAAGACCCGACAAAATATTACAAACAGCAGTGTTTGTGCTTGGTAGTTGATTCGAGAGAGTGGCGAATAACCCCTTACGGCGCTCGCTTGCATCAGAGGAGAAGATCGGCCAGATTAGTCATTGGGCGTACAAAACTCATTACCGCATCCAGCCATGGTCGCATGAGACAAGGAGAATCTTCCGCGTACTCTTGCTTTTTCATTTCTTTATTATTTTATTCCTATTATTTATTATTTAGTTATAGACTTGACTTGGTTTTAGCCATGGACGCGGATTGGTGGGTGTACCAAACACACCACCGACCTGCTGGCGTGCAGTGTCGGGCGAAGACGGGCGCTGACGCTCCTCGAGGTCCCAGCTGTACCCACGATTCAAAAGGGATCAAAGTTATACGGGACCGAAAATGATGTATTTATTATATCCACACTGTTCATCAGTTGGCTAGATTATTTAAAAGAATTATATAAAATATGAATCATATCCAAAGCTCAAATGGACCACACCATCAATAGCAGTGGGTAGAATGATTCTCACCATTAAAATATTTATAGGGCCCACCATAACATTTATTTTCCATCTAATCCATTAATAAGGTCACACAGACCTTGATAAAGATGAAAAATAAATATCGAATTGACCCAAAACTTCCATAACCCCAAAAGGCTTTCAACGGTGGAAGTTCAATATTCCACTGGTTTTTGCAGTGTGATCTACTTGATATTTGTATAATTGTATGTCTTATTTATAGTCTCGATCTTTAAAACGATTTCTTACGTAAACACACAGGATAGTTCAGTGGTGTGTGGTACACCAGCTAATCCGCTTCCGTGCAATTGCGTTGGTAGGCTGCAAAGAAAATGCAATAATGGAGCAGCAATCGTTGAGATCATGAATTCCATGTACGCTGTTTGGCTGGCGTACCACAAACAATCGTGAGAAGACGAGCACTGACTGACGCTCCTCCAGCTCAGAATTGTACGGACGCTTCAAAGGGGGAACAGTTTGGAGGATGAGCGTTTTGTTGTGAAATGTTTTAAATCGTGTAGTTCATGTGAATCACGAACACAGTCGATATTTTGGTCCTTTGCCTATAACGGCATGAATCATTTGAGTGGTTCCGATGGATTTCAAATAAACATTATGGTAATGGGTCTATCCTAAGGCCCATCTTTCCTTCGTCCTGGGAACCAGCTCCTCATCTCTCTAGTCAAGGAACAGTACTCGAGCTTAGGCTGGGCTTGATTTGGGAATCGGATGGGCTACTCCCCCTGCCAGCCATCAGCCAATGGCTGGTGGTCGGTGCTCCGTGGGCTCCAACATGATGTATGTGTTTCATCCATGCTGTCTATATAATTTTCTAGATCATTTTATGAGAGGAGACAAAAAATGAGCTATATCCCAATCTCAAGTGGACCACATTACAGGAAACAATGTTGAATGATCATTGACCATTAAAAACTTTTTTGGGGTCATAAAAGTTTTGGATCAATCTGATCTTTGTTTTTTCCCTTCATCTGGGTCTGTATGACCTAAAAAAAAGATTGGATATTGAATAAACAGTATTGTGGGCCTTAGGAGGATTTTAATGGAGGATATCCAATCACTATTGTTTTCCTATGGTGTGGTCCACCTGAGATTTTTATCCTTCTAATATTTTTGATCAATCCTTAAAATGATCTTTAAAAATGGATGAACGGCATGGATGAATATACATCATAGAGGGACCCACAGATCACCGAACACCAGCCACAGGGTTGGTGTAGGGGGAGTAGCCAATCCGTTTCCCTTGATTTACTGTCCTGGTCCTGACTCAGGTCTATATTAAAAAATGCGAGCCTGTAGAGGACACGGTCGGTGATTCGAAACAATAGCATGTCGTTTTACAGCAGGGATCGAGTATCCTTTAAACATTTACGGGCGACCACGATAGATGATCGAGGAGCGAACGACAGCCGTCCACATTCAAATGAAAAAGTACTCATATTGGTCAGTGAAATGTTCAAATCTATCAGAATTTTGTAGCATTCTCCATCCACGGCGGTATTCTATTGCCCAATGATCTGGATTACCTACCCATGGACCCCACTTGTCATAGTTAAAAATCACGTGCATGTAGTGTGCAAATTGCCGGAAGCGGATTGGCTGTGTACCACACACCAGCTATATAGCTGGTGTATACTAGTCGTGCGAAGATGAGCGCAGACGCTTCTCGACCTCCGGTTCAGATGAGATCAAAGTTACATGCCCCACAATGATTTATTTATTATATCCATGTCGTTCATCTATTTTTCGAGATCAATTTAGAGTTTAAATGAAAAATTAATCATATTTAAAACTTAAATGGACCACACCAAAAATAACAGCTAGGATAATGATTTTCACCGTTAAAAAATTCGTAAGGCCCGCCGTAACGTTTGTTTTCCATCCAATCTGTTAATAAGGTTAAAAATACATGGTTGAAGAGGAAAAATAAATTTCATATTAATCCTAAACTTCCATGACCCCCAAAAGGGTCTCAATGGTAGACATTCAATCCACTACTGTTTTTTGCAGTGTGGTCCACTTGATCTTTAGATCTTTTTTATTTTTAGTCTCAATCCTTAGGACGAGCTTACCAAATGTATGGATGGTTTGGATATAACACATACCTCTCATGATGGGATATATAACTCGTGTGTGTTACACCAGATAATCCGCTTCCCAAATTGCCGGACGCGGAACTTCGATGCTGGGTGGAGCCCACTGAAATGTATGTGAGAAATTCATTCCGTTCATCCGTTTTTTCAGCTTATTTATGACGTGAGACAAAAAATGAGATGGAAACAAAACTTAAGGGGGTCACACGAGAGCGAAAATTAGGGAAATAAATTTCCACCGTTGAAACCTTCCTAGGCTCAACGTTGATGTTTATATGCTATCAAAAAAACCGAAAATACAGATTGATACGGAACTTTTATGGTCATGAGAATACTTCAACGGTGCTCACCGTATGCCCAATATTTCCTCTCGTGTGGCCCACGTGAGTGTTGGATACACCTAATTTTTTGGTTGCAAGTTATAAAATGAGATCTCAAAACGGCTGGTCAGGGTGGATTTCACAAAAACATCTCCTTGGACCCCACCAGCATCCTTGCGCAGAAAGTTCCTGCCAAGGCCCAAATTGCCGGGAACGGATTGGCTACTCCCCCGACAAAAGCGCCGTGGCTGATGGTCGGTGCTCTGTGGGCCCCACCATGATTTATGTGTTTCATCCTTTCTGTTCATCCATTTTTACAGATCATTTTATGGCTTGATCCCAAAAGTGAGAGGTATATAAATCTCAGTGGACCAGACCACATGAAAACAATAGTGATTGGACATCCATCATTAAAATCCTCCAAAGGCCCACTGTACTGTTTATTTGACATCCAATAGGTTGATTATGTTATAAAGCCCCAGATGAAGGGAAGAAACAAAAATCAGCTTGATCCAAAACTTTTCTGGCCCAAAATGTTTTTTAATGGTCGACGCTCATTCAACACTTTTTCCTGTAATGTGGTCCATTTAATATTGGGATATAACTCATTTTTGTTCTAATATTGTAAAATGATCTCTTTAAATAGATGGACGGCATGGATGAAACACATACATCATTGTCGGGCCACGGAGCACCGACCACCAGCCATTGGCTGGTGTCAGGTGGAGTAGCCAATCTGTTTCCCAAATTGCCGAGGTGCGGGCCATACTGCCGTTCTTTGCAAACCCCGCTCTCCCCTCTCCCTCGTAGAAAAACCCAAGCACTTTCCGCTTTCAATCTTTCAATTATCAGACGCGCGAATACCTGACCACTGTACATCAAGAACAACGGAGAAGGCCTCGAACTCCAACAGATTCCGGAGGATTTGAGGTGGAGCTTCAGATCTGGATCCCGAAATGCGACGATGGCGTGAAAGAAAATGAAGATTTCAGATCTCTCGTCCGGATTATAAACCCTAGATATCAAGGTACTCAAATCTCCTCTTTTTATTTCACAATCTTGGATGATGAGGTCGGACAAGAAAATTGCCGTCCACTTCGTTCCAAAGGGTGGGTCCCACATTCTGCCTTTGCTACCCAGTGATCCACGCCGTTCGTCCAATTGGCCGTCACGCCATTGACGAGTGACATAGTGAAATTCCTACTAATTAGAGATCATTTGTTCTCGTTACAAGGATGAGTTACTATGTCCAGATTTCGATATGTATGGACAAGGAGGTCTCTGATGAGTCATTTTCCCCATAACTGGAGCATCCACAGTTGGACTGACTAGATGGACGGTCTGGATCAGAAAGGGAGGCATCTAGATTTTATTACTGATTGTTATCATGTATCTCAGTGAGATTGCTGGCTTTTATGTGGAATCATGTAGTTTTTGGCCTGAATCAGCAGCATTTTAGTTCAACCCAACATTCCGTCAGCATCTAGTGACCTAGACCATGTGTATATGGTGGATAGCCCCAATGTGGATGGCTCTGCAAGAAACACCCCCCATGAAACAATCATAGCCATTGGATTCTGCACTGCATATGGCTTATGGTAAATAATATGTGGCCCATTGTCCAATTTTAGTGGGAATGTCTACACTCGTTGGATGGTTTGGTGTTTAGAGTTGAGGATATATTGGTCCATTTTTTCTATTCTGGATGTACAATGCAATTTCGGTAGTCATATTCCATTTCAGTTGGAAAATGCAGTCAGATGTTTGGGGTAGTATAAGTGATCACGGGGCTCCGTGTCCAAAACTCAGTAGGTAACCTTCATCGTCGTCAGCATTTGGTTTTCTCTCGATAGCTTCAACAGTTCACTGAAAGCATTTGGTGTAATGAACCACAAGCCCTTCAGAAAGAAAGGAAGAATAAATGTTGTGGGAACCGACAGTTATGTAGGTTACTGGTCCAATGCAGCAGGAATGGGAGAAAATATTGTAAGGAATAAAAAAAAGTGAAAAATTGGATCTATGTCCAACGGATCACACCTACCAAGAAAAAGTATTTTGTTTCGGTTCGACCCGTAGTCACATATGAAATAGCTGATGGGATAAATTTAGGAACGATTTCTCTTCAATGTCTAGCTATTAAAAATTTAAGAGAAATACTAGCGAGGAGGCTTGCCACTTTTGCCCACCATCCAATGATGCAGACTGTTTATTTAGAAGGTTGCATTGTTGATGGGCCACATGGGAAGTTACCCATGGTTTGGTGATTCTTACCATCCTTATGAGGCGAGTTGAAAACAATGATCTAGATTTCAACGCCAATATTGACGAGGATCTCCATCCAGTGGATGTATATGCATATTTTGCCCATGGAGACCATCCATGCTGCTGAACCTTCTTATTTACTAGATTTGTCAAAAAGCTTCAATTGCAAAAAAAATTGACGATTGGTATGTAAGATTGTTGATGTTGATGTTAAAGAGGAAACTAGATCTATTCCTGAGGCTCATCATGTTTGCAATGTAAATATTTATTCTAGAAAATGCTATGCAAATCTTGAGGAACTTTCTGTTATCCTTAGGTATGAGGGTAGTTCATGGAAGCAATGGCACTTGAAGTCTAGAGCCACTTGGCTTCAAGAAGATGGACAAAAACACTTCTTTCTTTCATTGTTTTGCAATTCTAGGAGAAGGAAGAATGATATTTCAATACTATTGGAGAACAACATCCTTGTGGAAGAGCCAGATTGTTTTGGAATCATTGAATGTAGATTTTTTTTTTTTTTTTTTTTTCAAAATTTTTACGTGGAGGAAGAGCTTAAGACATCAACCCTATTTAGAATTCTGTACAATGCTAGCAAGTTGATTGTTAGAAGGAAAATTCAATTTGGATGAGGCCTCTTGAGTGCTAGCATATCAAGTGTCATATGCCGACCGAGTATCATAGAACTCCCTTTACATGATAAGCATCTGATTCATAAGGGCGTTATTGCCACTTTCATTACACTCATCCGTAAGGAAGGTTGTATAATGGTTTTGGACTACATACAAATTAGCTTGTCAAAATTGTAGAAAATCCTTTGTGGTTCTTGTGAATTAGTTCCATGAAGTTATGCGATTCATTGTCCTCCTTTTAGGGTGCTTTTATAGAGGACCATCATATCATCAATAGCATCCTCATTGCACAAATTCATCAATTCTAAAAAGAGGTAATGCAGGGGCATTTTCACATCGGGCTTAGAGTGGGGTGGCCTGTGGGATGTAGGGGCACACTCTGGGTGGGCGGCCGGTGTGAGGCGGGCCCCACCGGTGTGAGACGGGTGGCTCATGTGAGGCAAAACCCATGTGATGTGGTGCCCATGAGGGGGGTTCGGCTAAGGACCTAACCTATGGATGTGGGGCCTGGGCTATGAGATAAAGGGATTAATTCATCACACTCTATCAGTTCGAGCTTTTAGAGCAAGTAGTTAGTTGTCCTGCGTCAAGAGGACTCTCTCAGGCATTATTTGCAAGCATGGTATAGGAAAGGCACATGATTAGGTGGAGTGGTCGACGTATTTATTAAGAAGAATGGGTTTGTATTTGAAAGAAATGGATTGAGAGACCACTTCTTCAGCCCATTTTTCCATTTCTTTAAAGCAACCTATTTCTCCGTTTTGATTAACACATCCTCCTTAAAGGCTACTTTAAAAGCTTGAGAGGTTTTTGACTATGGGACCTCCATCTCCTTTCCTCTTCTATGATAGTTGCAGAAGGCTAGAGTAACTTGATCTTTGCTACCTCAGTTTGGATATCTTGAAAAGTTTCTCTATGGGATCTTGTGCAGTGTAGTATCGTGTCCACATTTTGTGAATGATAGAAACATATGAAAATTTTGTTTCATCAAAGTGATTATAAGGTTTTCTAAAGCAATTCTGGGTTTTTGATGAACTTTGGGGAATGTGAAATGTGTTAGAGCCAATGTCATGGTGTGTCGCAACTGCCATTACGGGACTATAATGGTTATTACGTGGCTGTAATAGTGGTAACCGTTACACATTATGGGGTTGTGACCGTTATAATGACAATTTTGGAAAAAAAAAAACATTTTTATGGCCCCTGTAACGAACCATTATGAGGCCGATACATGTTTTCTTAAAAAAAAAAAAAAAAAAAAAAAGATAGAAAGGAAAAAAGAAAGAAAGAAAGGAAAATAAAAATAAAAATACCGTAACAGCTATTACGACCGTGTTGAAATAGTAATGGTAGTCACCATTATGGCCACTATTACCATTATGAAATACCTTAGCCGATGTTGTTGTGAGAGGTAGTTGTTGAGGACTTGTGACGTAGTCCAAGAGTAGGCTACACAATCCTTCCAATCAATGATGTGGGCTTTTTGATCTATCCTATTAGTAAAGAAGACCCATATAATCCATAACAACAATTACTTTGTAGTCAAGTAACCAATTTAAAGAAGGATGAGTTAATACATCCTTATTTTCATCACTTATGCCGGTCATCTTTCAACACTAAATTTTCTTTGAAAGGTAATGGAATTTTTATTAGAAAGAGCACCGAAATGGCACAGAACTTACGACCCTAAAAAAAGAAAAATCCAATTTCGCAGACCCTTTATACAAGAGGCCTATTCTGTCTCCTGCTCGTTAGATGAGCTGGTAGAGAAAAGTGTAGTGTGTTTGAGTGATCTAGGGTTCAATCCTTGGTAGTGTTACCTTAGAAAAAAGAGATCCATTCCACAACAAATAACATCCCCCTACTTTTGACCCACTCCAGTCCATTACTTTTGTTTAAAAACACCTCCGATTCCTCTCTCCCCAAACCACCCAAACACTGGCCAACAAGCAAAGTTGCCAAAGAGCCCTCGTTTTTTTTTTTTTTTTCAAAGCCCCAACACATGCCACGCCTCAAGGAGCCAGCCAATTGACCGAGGCATTATCCAATTGATGCTAAAACTTCTAAGGAAACTGCCTTAAATTTGGTGCTCAAAAGGACAATGAATGAAGAGACGATTAATCGATTTTGCTCGCAATGCACATGAGATATACATTAGGGTTCATCACCCCCCTTTTTTAGGAGGCTATCTACCGTCAAAAACCTTTCCCTTCTTAGTAGCCATCCAAAAAGCACACTGTCCCCACTTGGACCTTGAAGCATGCAACAAAAAGATTGCACAGAAAAGCTTCCCAAACTGCCTTGCCAGACTAACCAATCTTGATCTCCTCTCATTGGGCAAGATAACTGGATGCGAGTAAGGAGCGCTACAAACTCCCTACACTTCATCATGAAGGAACCTATGGAAGGGGGACCACACAACAAACTCACCACAGTAGGAAAAACAACTAGTAAGTCTAATATTGCGCTCCGTGGAGTGACAAGCAATACTCGGGAATTGTAGACACCCCACCCAGTGGTCGACAAACCGATCAGTGAACTCAATCCGACCCAGTCAACTTAGTCCAACCAATCAAACCTAGTCAATCCAGTCAACCCAATCAGCTCAAAACCAAGCCCAACTTTAGGCCCAAGTCTAAGCCCATACATAGGCCCATTAGGGTTTAGGATCGTAATAATGTAAAATCAAGAGGAACAAAGGTAGTACATTGCCCCAGAGGCCTACCTGTGAAAAATGGAGAAGATCCATATGGTGGGCGGCACATTGTGTGCTGCCTGCCATGTGACAATTCTCCAACTTTCGTAGGGAGGTTAGGTGGAGTGGTGATGTTAGCTAGACTCCTTGGTAAATGCACTAGGAGGGCAAAAGATGTTGTTGCCCTCACCCTTAGCCAAAATTACATCTTTTGCCATGATCCAACTGCCTAGATTGTGCCATGTGGCAACAACCAATCCAAACCCTTAAGAGTCTTTTCACCCATAGACTTCCCAACAATTACCAACAAATCAGCCCAAATTGCTATAAATAGCCCTCTCCTTTCTCATTCTAAGCATCAAAAAATCTTCCAATCCCTTAACTTCACATCTTTTAAGCATCCAAGCACCCCGTTTCATCCCTCCACCAAGGAGAAGAAGAGCTGTAGGAAAGGAGTTCCAGCCTGGGTCACCCAACCGAGCTCAGCCTTCAACCGCCTGAGCCACCAAAGCACCAATCCAACTTCTCTTCTCCCATTCCCAATAGAGAACCTGATTATATCATGAAACTTAGACCTCCACTAGCGACTCCATTCCAAATCACTGAGGCTTTATACAAGGAAGAGTCCTTGACCTATACCCTTCATCATGACTTTCGTACTTGTTATCTATCATTGATTCATTTCCCTCCAAAGGGCACCCCTCCATCACAAACCTCCACAACCACTTCCCCAATAACGCAATGTTCATCACCTCCTCCTAGCTTAACCAGTGAAATTTTTTCTTCTCTTTCGAGCCTTGCCACAAAAAATCGTGCCTTAGTTTGTCTAACCTAACCAATACCGATCTTGGCACCAACAAGATAGTAGACTGGCAAGTTTGATACATCAACCTTAATTAGGGTGTTTCGGCCCCAACAGACAAACACTGACAATTCCATTTGGATAACTTCCTTTCAAATCTTTCCACTACTCTGTGCCGCATGTTTTGTGGGCCTTCCTATGCACACCAATAGACTAAGGTAAGTGGAAGGGAAAGATATTGCTATACACCCAAAAATTTCTACCATTTTCTCTACTTGCCTCTTGGAGATGCAAACACACAACATCTCAATCTTTGCTAAATTGACCTTCAACCCCGACATTGCTTCTAAGTACCTTATGATCATCCTCAAGTTGTCCATCATAGAAGCATCGGCATTACAAAAGAGGATCGTGTCACCAGCAAATTAAAGGTGAGATATCGGTGGGCTCGACCTCGCCATACTAAAACCACAAAACAAGCCAACCTCTTGCTCATGATCCGACATCCTATCCAAAGCTTCAGCTACGACCACAAAGAAGAAGGGGGGGGGGTTAGCGGATCGCCTTGCCTGAGACTCCAAGAGCTTTTGAAAAATCCTTTTGAAGATCCATTTAAGAGGACCGAGAACCTGGTTGAGTTGGTACACTCCCGCATCCACCCACTATAGCCAATCCTGTCCAGCATGTAATGTAAGAAGTCTTAATCAACATGGTAGTAGGTCTTGTCAATTTTTGACTTGCAGACTACGCCTTTCGTTCCACTCTTGTGTCTCGAATCAAGGCACTCGCAGGCTAGAAGAGCACTATTCAGAATTTGCTACCCCACAACAAATGCTCCTTGACTCTTAGAAATGATACTTGTTAGGACTGCTCGGAATATGGGTGCGAAGACCTTGGTTAGAATCTTGTACAATCCTCCAAGCAAGCTAGTAGGTCTAAAGTCCATAAGTTGCCCACACCTATTACCTTCAGAATAATAACAATGGAAGAAACCCCAACATCTGCTTATAATCACCCCCTCACGAAAAATTCATCCATGAAGTTCATGCCCCCTTTCACCACTTACCAAAAGACTTGGAAAAAAATTCGGAGTCCTCTATCCCTTCCCAGAGAGTTCACGAGGACCTGCACTCTCTCTTCAGAAAAAAGGCTGCTCAAGTAAAGCAACTTATTCTGAAGCCAGGCACGAAAGCAGTAAATTATCCAGGTTTGGCCTGCTCCAACCTTAGTTAACAAATCTTTATAAAGTATGACCATTGCGTCGTATACCCTCTCTTTCTTAGCGCTTCTCTCATTCCACAACAATGCTGCTTATCTTGTTACACACTGGCTCGAGCGTTTGCAATACTATTGAAGACTCTTGTATTTTCGTCTCCCTCTTTTAGCCAAGTGGCATATAAATGTTGCCTCCATTTGATCTCTTCTTTCTTTAGACAATACAAATATTCTTGCATTAGCTTTAGATGAAGCTTCCTTTTTTCCGCCAACAACTGTTCCTCTTCCTCCATGTCAAAAGCGTGAAATTTGCAAAGGACAATTTCAATTTCAATTTCCTACTTCCCCGAAACACTTCCCTCTTCTACCCATTAATCTTCTCATTCAAAAGCTTCCACTTCTAACTTAATTTGAAGCCAGCATAGCCCTCCATCTCAAAGGACTGCCACCATTCTTTAATCAAGATGGAGAAACCCTCCACATCTAATTACATCAACTCGAACTTGAAGGGTTTTAGGCCCCAATCTTCTTCCTCATCCTCCAATATGATTGGACATGGGTGTCGGAAGCCCACATTGGGAGAATTGTAGGAACATTTCTATCCATCTTCCCGAGAGAAGAAAACTATCAATCCTTGACATCACCACCCAATATTGACAGTTGGACCAAGTGTACTTCTCGCCTCCATCGGAAGATAAATCAGTTCATGCGCATCCACCCAATCCAAGAAATCCATCATGTTGTGGGTAATTCTCCCTCATGTCGACTTTTTGAATATAAATTTGGTAACATTAAAATCATCACCTACACACCATGGACAATCAACCCTGCCTGAGCCGCACTTAACTATGCCCAAAGATCATTCCTTAATGTCGTCAAATTTGGCCCATAAATTGTTGTGAATATCCAAAGGAAGCCGTTGGCAAACACAAACACCACAAATTCACCTTCGCCCATAAGGTAGTGTCCCAAGCCACCATAATTCCCTCGAAAAATCCATTGTAGTCAATGGCCACCCAATCCTTGTACTTGGCATCTCATAGAGAATCGAGGAGTCTCTTGTCAAAGCCCCAAGTTTTTGTTTCCTGAAAAGAAATTACCTAAGCTTTTGATCTTTTGCAAATGTCCCAAATTTGCTCCCCCTTCACCTTATAGCCTAGACCCCACACATTCCAACTCAAAACCTTCATTTGGGAATTGATCTTCCTCTGAGACCCTTCCTCGTTTCCTTGGAGCATCCGTAGATGTGTTGTTCACTTTCGACGTTGGACTAACAAGCTCTTTTCTTTCTTTTAGAGAACAATAGAACATCATGCGAAGAGCAACTTGATGCTTTTATTTACCTTGAACCTCCACATAGTAAAGTAAAGCAAGATAGTCTTCGTCACTGTCCCCAAATATCACTCCCGCTCCCTAATCCGCCGCTTTCCTCTTACAAATGCAGTATGACCATCTACCCTATTGACCTTTCTATCTTCACATCTCCTGGGAAAACTTGCATGGATCCATCGCTTCCTGTTGCTACCTATCTCAAGGACGTTCTTATGACAACCATTTGCATCTCTTGGCCCTTGCTTCTTTAGCCCAAGAAAGAAAGGGACCTCCACTATCTCGTCTACCTGCGGCACCACTAAAGGGTGGTTGACTGAAAACCATTAGACTCCATGCCTGAGTAAGACTAGTGCTTGAGCCACTCTCTTGAATTTATGGGAATAAGGCCTCATCCCTTGCTGAGCCTTCAGGAAGGCTTGCATATGTGCCACCTCGATAAGTAAAAAACACACAAGCCACCATTGGGGAAAGAGTCACACGTTTTGAAGCAGACACATGCGAGAAGAGCTCCCTGCCTGGGACACTTGGACGAACTGAAACATTGACCTCACCACGTGTCGACATAACATCAGAACATGTGTCCTCTAAGCCTAGAAGGACCAACTCAAGACTCTTTGAATCGCCACATGCGTCCCGAGCCTCTATCATAGCCTCCCAAGCCTCAAGACTTGAAGCCGAGTCAACTGTTGTCCCTGGACTACCTGGCTTGTAAACCACTTTTCCTCTAACCCATCACGCCCAACCATTGAGGCGTTGCTTTGGAGTTGCCGGTGGTTGGTAGCCCACGTGTTCTCTTCTCATCCTTCCTGCTGCTTGGTACCTGATAGAGAGGGAATGTGCCCTGGGTGTGCTGCAAAGGCCGTTATAGGGCCGTAAAGGCCGTTACGTAAAGGTAACAGTGGCAACTGTTACATGTTAAGGGGTTGTAACGGCCGTAACAGCCGTTATGGAAAAAAAATGACTCGTAATTGCCGTTAACGGCACGTTACGTCCCCTATAAAGGCCATAATAGCCCTGTAATGGTCTATTACAGGACAAACACAGGATTTTCATACTTTTTCATCAACACTACGAGGCAAATACAGGTTTTTCGAGAGTTTTTCAATCAATAAAAAAATAAAAAAGGGAGACCGTAACGACTGTTACAGGGCCGTAACAGCCGTTATGCCCTGTATCGTAAAAGTAAAGGTGGTGGCCGTTACGGCCACCGTTACCGTTATGGAACACCTTGAATGTGCCCCACATGTCCTCCTGAGCTTCTGATGCCTCGACGGAGCATGTAATAGGTACACCTTCATCTCCTCGAAAACCCTCCCTCTTCTCCACCAATCCATCATTATTGACCACCTTTGTGGCAACCTCCTTGCTCCCCCTTGATGCCCAAACTCCTCTTTTACCCTCGCAGCCATCCTAATGCCTCCCACCGTAAGGAACACTAATGTGGGGGCATTTTCACACCGGGCTCGAGTGGGGTGGCTTGTGGGATGCAGGGGCACACTCGGGGTGGGTGGCCTGCGAAACCCATGGATTTACAGCCCATGTGAGGCAGGTGGCTCGTGTCAGGCGGAACCCATGGATTTATGGCTCACGAGGAGGGTTCGGCCGAGGACCTAACCCATGGATTTATGGCCTAGGCTATGAGATAAAGGGATTAATTCGCCCCGCTTTATCAGTTCGAGCTTTTAGAGCGAGTGGTTAATTGTCTTGCATCAAATTGGTATAAGAGCGGGAGGTTTTGTGTTCAAGACTCCTCACTGAGGGTGATTAATGTGGGGGCATTTTCAAACTGGGCTTAGGTGGGGTGGCCTGTGGGATGCGAGGGCACACTTCGTGTGGGCGGCCCGCAAAACCCATGGATTTGGGGCCCATGAGTAGGCGGAACTCATAGATTTGAGGCCCACAAGGAGGGTTCGGCTGAGGACCTAACCCATGGATTCAGGGCTTGGGCTATTATAAGATAAAGATATTAATTCGCCATGCTCTATCAGTTCGAGCTTTTAGAGCAAGTGGTTAATTGTCCTGCATTAAACACCCTCTCTGGCACTGGTGAAAGCCTCCTCACACAAATTCTCGCCCACTTAACATTAGCCCCTTCCTATGTCGTCGGATCCACCACTACCACCTCCCCAAAGCATGAACCCACCATTATAAACGCTTTTGTGAGCCAAATCTCTAGCGGAAGCTCCCTCACCTTGAATAACACCTCCCCCCATCCAAAGATTGACCTATTGGTCTACGACGAGATGCTCCACCGACCCATTTATGCACATTGCCACATTAGAGAGGATACTACTGACCTCCACCTCCATACTCAGGGAGACCCATACTTTAGTAAGACATGGGCTTGAGAATACGTTGGTGCTCGGCCACTCCCTTGCTCTCCACTAACCACTTCTTAACATTTGTTGAAGTTTCATCCCTCTACAACCACCTCTCCTCCCCCAAACACCCCTGATCCTCATCCTTCCTTGCTCCCATCTCCAAATCTCTCCCCCTCGAGACTCCTTCACCACTGCATCCCTATAGTCAGTTTTAGAAATCTCCCCCTTCTCTGCCCCTTTCCCTTCCCTTAAGAGGTCCAGAGGTTGCTAACTTCTTCGCTCCTACACTATCCCATGGTCTTGAAGTCTCTCCTCCCCGTTTAGTCCTAGGCTCACCCCTGACTCCATTTTTTCCCTTTTCCTTATTGTTTGGTGGTTCACTGAATTCGTCTTGTAACGTGCCCTTTGGATTGAAAGCTTTAGCCTATCAAAGCTTCTCCTATTTAGAGCCTTCATAGCAGCAACAACCATCTCTTTCTCTAGCCGAACAAAAGCAAAGCCCCTCAACTCTTTGGTACCTTTCCACCTCGGTACCCCCACCTCCCTCACTGTCGCATCCCTTCGGAACACGCCCTACTGAGGTTAATATTCGTCCACCCTCTATGAAATTCTCCACAAACAAGATTGGTGGCTCTAGGATGGGATGAGATACCGACTCTGCTTTCTTCCCTTCCGAATGCATCTTCCTTCCTACTTGCACCCAACTTCCACCTTCCACACACACACACACACACACACACACACACACACACACATATATATATATATATATATATATATATTGAAAGATAACGGAATGTGTATTAATAAAACAAACCAAAATACAAAGGAGGGAGAGTCTGCTGAGAAAGCAAACTCTGCTAAACTCCTAGAAAACGAAGGTCATAATCCTTCAAGAAGATTACATTAAACGTGCCCTTTTCCTCGACATCTTCCCAAAGGAGCGACTAGATCTTCTACTCTTCCCTCCATTGGTTTCTTTCCCTTCTCTGTCTACCTCTGCCTCTGATGGATCCTTTCATCCAACCCAACTCTCGACCCACATCTACCATGGCTCCTATCCCCGCCCATTTTGTCTCCGCCGTTGGTGAGGAAAAGCCACTTCTTCCCTTCAACCTGAGCTTTATTCCTATCACATCTTCCCCCTTTCTTTTCTTTCGTCGGTGATATAAATCTTCTCTCTATTTTCCCTTCCTCACAATCAATTTTTGAGCTCTCTGTTTTCCCTTCCTCGCGATCGGCTTCTAAAGTCGCCTTTCAATTTCTGTTGTGACCTCCCCATCCCCCGTAACCTACGTCACAACCTTCCTCTCATACCCTATGATTTCCTCTCGCACTTGTGATTTCTACAACTCATTAAAAAACCTCACCTAGTTGCACCCCAATTAGTGAAAAACGGCTACTAACATGAATTGATTCTAAATAACATCCAAATGTCATGAAATTAGCCAAAGAAAGCCCGAGGTCACGCAATTCTAACATGAATTGATTTATTTATGACCAATCATAGAGGGATGTATAGTCATGATGGGATTTAGGGTTATTTTATTCATTATTGGTTTCTTACTAATATAGATGGTTAGTATTAGATACGAAGAATTGTTATTGTCTAAGGTTAGAAGGTTTTGCGCTTTTATATATACTAATTTGTAGATGCGACCTAACCAAGAGGACCATCTGATACCCTCTCCTAGTCCTCTGGAATTGGTGAAGTTATTGGGAGCTAAAAATAGCAATTGAGGAGGATGAACTTGTTCAGTTGAGGAAGATTTGTCTCCAAAGAGTTTTATTGGCTTTATTCTGTCTATCTTGATAGTTGAACTAGATCAGTAGGTGAGCTCCAACTTGGGTTTGAATGAGTGTAGGGTGACAAGATGGTCAACAAGGTGTGTCATAATGGCTGTTGAGTACCGATAACGGCAACGACCATTTCATGTTATGGAGTTGTAACAGCCGTTATGGAGAAGTGCTTGTATGAGGCTGATACATTTTATTTTTTCTTTTAAAGGAAAAAAAAAGGGTGCCATAACAGCCGTTACAACTTGTATAGTAATGGTACCACCACTACCATCACGGAATACCTTGGTGGTCAAAAGATTATCTGCAATTAGAGGTCAGATGCTGAGTTAGTGGCGTTCCTTGATGTAGATGCCCCGTTTGAGAGAAAAGAATCCTGATTGGAAAGGAATTTGAGATTGAAGAGGTAAAAGAAGCAATATTTGCACTGCATGGGACAAGGTATGGGACCCTAGTAAGTGTTTACGACTGTCAATTGTCTCGAGTTGGTTATGAATTTAAAAAGGGTATTTGGGAGCATGAGTTGGATGCAGTGTTGCTTATTGATGTCCTTAAGAAGTTGCTCCCTCTTTTAGTGAGAAGGATGCTCATGTTTGGATGTTGTTCACAAATGGCACTTTCTCTTACAAAGGCTTCCTCAAGGTTCTCCTATCAGCAAGGTCCTAAAGCATCCCTTTCACAAATATTTTGGATCGTTAGAGCCCTCATCACTCAAAGCCTTTGGATGGAAATGGCTAAAGCCTCCAAAAGAGGAACATCAACATTTTATATATTTGCTTCATGTGTTTGAAGGAGTCCAACCATTTTTTTATTTTCCTTCATTGCGAGGTGGCTTCGAATATTTTGGGCTGTGTTTTTTTTTTTTTGATAGCTTGGGTCTGTTTGAGGTCGATAGAGGACCTTTTGGATAGATGGTTAAAGCAAGGGGTAAAGTCCTTTGGCACATGCTTTTGCTTGTGGTTATGTGCAATATTTGAAAGGAGTGAAACAAATTAATCTTTGAAGGCATTTCCTCTCATTTAGACTAAGTGAATGGAAAATTAAGATTTTCATTAGGAGTTGGGGTCTCACATAAAAAACTTTCAAGCGGGTGACAACTTTGGACATTTGCTTCGTAATTGTTGTAGGGTCATTGATGATTATAACAATTCCCTAAAAGAAGTTGACGCTTGGAGGCCACTGCCCAATAGTTGAAACTTACAGTTGGTGGTAGGCAAACTCAATGTATAATCCAGAGGCATCCCGGATAGGTGGAGTTTTAAGGGGCAATGCTGGCTCTGTTAAAATGCCTTTCTCCGCTCAACAGGTAATGTTTATTCAATGGAAGCTTTTAGCCATGAAAATTGGTATGGAAGTCTTCTCAAACATTTTGTATGGCCACTAATTGTGGAAGGGTATTGTTGAGTGTGAAATATTGTATATTCCCCCCTTATTATGCATTGGTTTTATGTCAATAGAAGTGCTTAACTGATCCATTTACATGAGTTTTGCTATGCGTTGTGATTTGGAGAGCTAAAGACGAAAAGATGATTAAAGAGATGTTTTAAAGCTCAAAGAATGGCCTATTGAAGACTTAGAGATTTGGAGGTGATAAATGAAGAATTCAAGTGCCAAAGACCCAAGAAAACCAAGCATAAAAGAGAGAAGATTGGAAAAATCGCAAGTGCAATCACAAATTTAATAGACTGTTCGGTCCCACCGAAGGAGGGTTCACTTCGACCGAAGGTGCACAGAACAATCTAGCGACTAACCTGTGATTTCCAGGCTTAATTCGGCTCGCGTTCGGTGCAACTGAAGGAAGATAAATACTTCAGGTGTTATTGGAAGAAATTCGGTGTGACCGAAGACATGTTCGGTGCAACCGAAGCTTATTGTCGGCTGCAGCCGAAGCGGGATGAATTGTGAAAGTTTGAAGTCGGTGCAAACATTTACTATTTAAAGGGGTGTTTTTAGTCTTTTAAAGTACGAATTAGGAAGTCTAAGATTGTTAGCTTATCTGTTTTGCAAAGGATTGATCTGTAAAATCTATTGATCTATCGTTGACACCGGGCATGATAGATGCTTTGAATTCCCTATGATCAATACTTGGTGTTTCATGTGGGAACTAGATCAATTGAAGTTCAATTATAGTTGGTTTTTGATCTATGAATTAACTGCTCTATTATCCGACTGGATAGGATAGGACTCTGATTCCAGTTGAGTTATCTGTTTGAATAAAGTGAATTAGACATTAAGGATGACTACAAGTAGATCCTTGGCGATCTAGTGTTTAGTTTTATTATATTCCAGTTCAAATTACACAATTACTTCTTAAAATCAAACTATTCCAGTTCAAATTACGCAATTACTTCTTAAAATCAAACCTGTTTTACATACTAGTTCTACTTCTGAAGTAGTTTGGAAGGCACACCATTATAAGTCCCTGTGGATATGATCTCGGTCTCACCGAGTAAAACTACATTGCAGCCCTGCACTCGGGGTTTGCTCTCAACAGATATTTGCATAATGTTATTCCAGTTAGATTGCAGGCCACTTAAATGGAAGTGGCGGCTAACTATTATTTTAAGGGAAGGCCATGAGAACATTGCTGAATCTTTAGCCAAAGAAGTGCTTTCAAAATATAATGATTTGAATTTGCAATTCCTATCCTTTATGACATGTAATCCTTTCCTTTCTGTTTTAAGTTGCTGATGAAATAAAATTAGTGGTCTCACAACTTTTTACCCTCAAGTTTGGTGTGTGTGTGTGTGTGTGTGTGTGTGTGTGTGTGTGTGTGTGTGTGTGTGTGTATAAACCTTGGCAATTTTATCATATCAAACAATTTGGACAGGTATCTATTCTTTTAATAGTATCTGGTTGCTTATAAAAAGACCTTTAAGAACTCACTAACTTAGTTACATACAGTACATTGCTTTGCCTCTTTAAAAATGTATTGCCAAATTCTTTCATGCTGCCAATACCACTTGCAGATGGCACATTGCTTTGCCTCTAAGAACTCATAATTTTTTATTTTATTTTTAATCTTCTCCCTTGCACCGTGTTTAATATCCGCAGGTGAACTTTTAAGTTTAAGCTAATACTTGCTTCTTAGGATACATGAAGTATGAATGACACATTATTCATTAAATACCGTGCACTTGTATTTATAACAGCCATTTTGCTCCTTTGTGCAGATGTCTAACAATGTTGAGGAGCCCAAAGGTGAAGTACACAAGGGGATGGATGTTGCTGCATCATCTGCAGAAATCCAAACAACCTGGCACATCACCCTTTCAAACATCCTTCAGCAGGCATCAGTATATGGAGTAGCTGCTGGGTACTGCATTTCAGCATCACTCTTGTCCATAATCAACAAGTGGGCCATCATGGTATTCCCTTATCCTGGGGCCTTGACAGCTCTACAATACTTCACAAGTGCATTTGGTGTACTGTTGTGTGGATGGTTGAAGCTCGCGGAGCACGATCCACTTGAGCTAAAGACCATGTGGAGGTTCCTACCCGCAGCAATCATTTTCTACCTCTCCCTCTTCACAAACAGCGAGCTCCTGCTCCACGCAAATGTTGACACCTTCATTGTCTTCCGCTCAGCAGTCCCTATATTTGTAGCTGTAGGAGAAACCGTCTACCTAAACCAGCCTTGGCCATCTCTCAAGACATGGCTTTCGCTTGCCACCATATTTGGGGGTAGCGTCCTTTACGTGCTGACAGACACTCGGTTCACATTGATGGCATACAGTTGGGCTTTGGCTTATCTTGTGAGCATGTCGATAGATTTCGTTTATATAAAGCATGTGGTGATGACTATCGGCCTGAACACATGGGGTTTGGTGCTTTACAACAACCTCGAGGCTCTTTTTCTATTCCCACTGGAGCTGCTTATAATGGGCGAGCTGAAGAAGATAAAGCACGATATTAAGGATGACTCATCTTGGCATTCTTTGGGTGTGGTTTTTCCAGTGGGTTTGTCATGCTTGTTTGGTTTGGCCATCTCCTTTTTTGGGTTCTCTTGCAGACGGGCAATTTCTGCAACCGGCTTTACTGTGCTCGGTATAGTCAATAAGCTCTTGACTGTTGTGATAAATCTAGTCATCTGGGACAAGCATTCTACCACTATGGGGACTATTGGTCTTTTGATATGCATGCTTGGTGGGGTTCTTTATCAGCAGTCTACAACCAAACCAAAGGCTGCTGCTGAAACAGAAGCGGTGGCAAGAGTTGGTGATGAGGAGCAACAACAGCTTCTGGAAATGGAATCCACATCAGAAGAAAACACTACTGAAAAGCCTGTTGGTTGATTCAGGAGAGGTAAAAATGAGGATTCTTTTCTTTTCTTCTGTTTTTTGTTTTTTTTCCCCAGGCAATATTCTGGGCATTTTTTTTGTTGTATTCTTCTTGAACATATCACTTGCTGTGAGAAGAGGAAAAAAAGGGGGGGCAAATACCTCTGCACTTACGGCTTCATTGTTTTTCTTTTGTTAGGTTTTCTTACAGATTTTAGAAGCTTTGCTTGCCCCACATACACCTTTTAAATTATTACACATGCCAACCTTGCACGTTTGAGGGATGTCTGACCTGTGCAGCGAGGGATGCCACAGCTGTGCGTATGCCCAAAGTCATTTTTACTGTAAGGCCCACATCAATGTGTAGGTCAGATGTCACACACATGCCCGGTTAGTACCTCTGCCCTGTGTAGAGGGACGTGTGGGGCTCACGAAAGTGCACTCTCATGTTCTCCTGTTGTCAATCTTCATCTTTAGACAATACAATCTTTCTCTGTAGTTGTATTTGTTTGTCTGCTGATGTTTTGAAAGGATGAAGCTTTCCAGCCTTGTAGAGGACTACTGGAGTGGGCATCTGCAGTGTCTTGCAGAATTTCGGTGTCCTCAAAATGCAGTTTCTAAGAAATGAAAATCAGCTCCATGGATTGCATATATACTCTCTCTGTGACTTGGTATGGTGGTTCTCACTGCGGGAGATTGCAGAGGCAATTTCACCTGCTGGATTCCTGCTAGAAGATACTGAAAGTGGCTAATCGGAAGCTGTGCACTTTGTGGCCACTTGTCAGGTGGGACCACAGAGAACATGCCCTGGCCCAAAAATCAGCCTGCTTTTCTTGTCAGGTAAGCAATGTATGCCAATTGAAATGTTGAACTGGTCATATTTTTTCCCTACAGCCATTTTTCTTGAACAAACATAGCCCATTTGATTGCAGGCTGTCATTCTTAGGCTAGGAAATGCTCATGTGGGGTCCAGCTGATTTGTGGCCCAGCTCTTGCATGTGTGACATGTTGGCTTGTCTGTTGCAAGTTGGCTGGACTAGGATAGTTGGCCCCCATTTTTTAAGCTGTGGTGTCGCATCTGCCATATGTATGGTGCATACCAGAGTACCTGAGTCATCAGGAATGATAATTTTGCATGGAGCATAGCCTGGAAGATAATCCTGATGGTCCATGTCTAGATTTTCTCTCCCATTCAATTTTAATCATTGACTTTTCATTATAATAATCTGTTTGATAGTTACCTGTTGGATGGTCATGATAATTGATCAGTGCAATTTCATGTTACGCTCTGTCCGTGATGGTCCCTGCAATTTGATGGAATTGATCAGAGTGCAAGTATAGCACTGTACAGACGGTTCCTACAATTATCGTCAATAGGCACAGATAGCCTACCATCTAGTAAGTTTGATGGCCATCGAATGGATGGGTAGAAGGGATGAAATCAGTTCAGGAGCTGTGGTTTTGGAGCTTTGATTAGAGCCTGCAATCTCGACAGTCTGCATTAGTGTGGATACACCAGTAAATCGGGCTACCGGGGTGGCTGTTGCAGCATTTTTCAGCATCTTCCTGAATGGCAATGATCCATCCGCCTATCATTCGAATGACACATTCAATCCTCACAACCTGATCAAAATGATAAGACTCTGCGAGGATCAAAACGAATTCCTTCAGCACTTGAAAGAGTGAAAATCTGCAAGACAGGCTTCTTCTTCTTCATTCCAAGGCAATTTTCGTGTAGGGCTTGGGTTGAAGATGGTACTGATGGGTCAGTATTACCGGCTTTGCACTGATCAGGATATAAATATTACATGTACATGTAGAGCATTCAGGACCAACCAAATTCGGGGTCCCAATGTGTGGATTGGACAGATGTTGTTGGCGGTCCAAATTGAACAGACAATGCGAAATGGTTTGTAATCGGTGCCATTTTCAGGCTATCCATGCTCTACCAATGGGGTCCATGAGTTGGACGTACAAGATTGATGTAAACAGCCTCACCATAGAGAACAACAGACAACCACCCAAGAGCTCCAAAATGCTTGCTGGGCTTCATGGAATTCAAACCATCCAAATGGTGCACCAGGTAATACAAATAGGAGGGAAAAAAATCAGACAAATAGAAGCATTATGTGGGCCCCAAAAATTGAATTCAGAGGATTTTCTGTCCGTCTGGCTCACCGAGTTCTTGATTGGCCTGAATTTTGGGTCATCCCATGTTCATGGAGTGCACATGATGCATGGTTTGGGTGGCAAACAACATTATGGTTAACTGGCTGATGCATGGTTCAGATAGCATACACGTGATTCGGTCGCCCCTGTATGCATATCCTGGTTTTTTCACTTTTTTTTTTTTTTTTTTTTTCGTATGGCTCTACTGATTTCATTTTTACAAGTGTCAATTGGATGGATAGGATTGACCGGCTAATGTAATACTTGTAACAGTTGCCCATTCAGATTCAGTGCAGGGCTGACTACATGGGTGGTGCAGATCATTGGTCCTTGCAGCTACATGGTCCATCATGGATCAGCCAAATGATAGACTCCAAGCTCTGTGAGTCAGCAAAGTACTGCAATTGTGGAATCATTACTCCCATCTGCTGGGCCTTGACATGGATGGCTCATGCTTCAAAATCCAAGTACTGCAATTGTACAAATGTGGAATCAGTACTCCCATCTATGGTCCACTTGCGCGTTGGATCTGCCTCATTTTTTTGTGTACATATCTTAAAATAATATGAGAGAAGGGATGGACGGCGTGGATAAACAGATACATCACAGTGGGCCTGCCCACAAAACTGTCCGTTTGTGGCTAGAGACGGGCGAGGGTAAGACACAATCCGCCTTCACCCTTTTGAAGTCTTTATAATGCATTTATACAATAATGCGCTCCTCAAATAAAAGTGTCTCACATATCCTATGACTCCATAAAAAATAAATATATTAATCCTAAGTTATGAATAATCAACAAAAACATAAAATATACTAATCCAAACACAAGATAAAAGCGATTGAGGATCACAATAATCCAACCATCTGATCGAAGGATCCACACGATGCAACAGTCTGATATTGTATCCTCATGATCAAACGATTAAGACTCCTCAAGTAAGCAGCCCGCATGCATCTTCCCAGTGTAGGGTCCACGATCATGCATGTAGAGTCTTCAAGGCTTCAATGTGGTCTTCGAGGCTTTAGTATGGCCAACCCAGGTCCATGCACAAGCCATCAAGTTGAAGTGAAGGCTGGATCAATCTCCTTCCCTGATACACTTTAAATGGTCGAATGTCCTCGTGCATGATTTGATTTTGGTTCTTTCCCACTTGTTTTCAAAGTGATGCTTCCCGGTCTAATAAATGTGCAACTGCCCTAAGAAGTTTAAACATTTGGGCATCCAATCGAATATTGTCGTTGACCCGCAAACAAGCCGACTATATCGTCCTTGACCCTCAAACAAGCCGACTGACATTAGAAAGTCTTTTGAACTAAGCTTGATAATCACAAGTTGTCATGGTTTGCCTCAACTTAGGTAAGGCCTAGGCAAAATCTTCAAATTCTGATGGGCCAAATCGAGCATATAAAGCCTCCACGAATTGTGTCACAACATCTATGCAACTGCCTTAGTCATCCATTGATACCATTGAATCGTGTCCTTCTCCAACTGCAAAGAGGCTATTGTCATCTTCTCCACCTCTAGGGTGCCATTAAATTTATAAATTGCTTGTTATGGTACATCCAACTAATGTGATCTTTGCCATTAAAATGGGGAAAATCGACCCTCAGTGGTTGCATCTAAAATGCTCCCGTATCAGTGGATCTAGCTCCTAGCTGATTCTAGCCTGACCTTATAGAGGCTTCTTCAATCTGGTTTCACCTTCCAGATGTTGACTGTTGCAATATGCCTGGTAACATCTGATCTTGACAGTTCACAGGCTTCTTGGACTCTTCTTTCATATATTTAATCTCCACTTCCAACCATTAGAATCTTGTTCCTTCCATCATAATGCCCAAGATGATTAACCTTTATGGTATCAGGTGAAAGGATCAACGTGTCCCATATCGGTAACAGTAGCTGTAATGGCCATAACCGTTACCATTATGATATAGGCTGTAACAATCCTTATGACTCTTTACAAAAAATTATTACAAAACCATTACAGGATTGCTATGGCCTGTTTTTATTCTAAATCGACCATTTCGACCTCATAACACGTAACGGTTATAACTGTTATTGTTACGTCATTATGTAACCAATTTGAGATACCTTGGATAGGATTCTATTTTCCTTTGAGATTGAATATATATATATATAAAGAAGAGAAGAATGACAAAGATCTCCTATGCTAAAACCAAATGACAACAACATTCCGGATTCATACATTCCATAGATTTTTAAATAGAGAAAAAACCACCCAAACCACCCATGAGTAGTTGACTACCCATAGGTAACAGACCTACACATGACATTGAAATCCCAATCCCATTAACCCAACAAGTTGTTATCATTGATGCAACCAATTCGAAAAGGAAGAATCTTAAATAGGATATGTACATTTTCTTGAAAATAAAATCATTAAATTTCTCCATGGATGAAATGGAAAATAAAGTTAAGAATTGTTCCAAAACATTATAGCCATTATGCTAGTAATCACAATATGCACTCTTCTTCCACCCTAAGCAATACATGCCAAATGGGAAGCAACTCATGCTTTAAACCCAAGGAAAAATTATTTTATTTGAAATGACCATCATAACTCATAAAAGAGTCTTTACATGTATAAATGTTTTTTTTTTTTTTTTTTAATTATTAAACAAGAAAAACCTTAGTTTAGTCCTAACCTTTCGTTGCTTCTTATGCTAACAATCTATGTCAATAAAAATATAAAAATAACCAAAATACCCTTGCATCCCATCACAACCTTATAGGCTCTCTGTAAATTGGTTAACTTAATCAAACGTTACCAAGATCGCAAGATTTTGAGCTAATTTAAAAGCCTAAGATAACTCAATGGGATTTCAAATGGTACTATTTTGATGTCATTCAGACATTGTTTGATATCAGAAAAATGGCCAACCAAATACATGACAAAAATGATAAAGAAAAACCAATTCAACCAACTCCAACTATAACAACTAAAATAGACAACTATTAAGACTAATTTCATGATACATTAGCAACTAAAGTAGGCAACTATGACTATAATTCATCACACACATTAGGACCATTGATCTTCGATCAGATCAATTTAGACCCACAAAGTTGTTCAAATTTCAATATGGATGGTAGGATGGTCTAGATCGTCCTTGATCAGGACCCCTAGATGGGCCCGATCTTTTATCAACCAACTTGTGTAGCCTGGATGCATCAATCATCATACCCATAGTGTCAAAATTTCAACCCAACCACTTTTAACGGTTCCAAAGAGAGGTAACAATGTTCCACGGTCCAAATGGGTCAACCTAAATCGCAACCATTGAATAAGAAAAGAAAATAAAAAATCTCGACCCGAATTGAGATTGAAATGGTATAAAGATTAAAGGTGTAGACGAGTCAAACCGAGTCGAGCTTGGCATAGCTTGACTCAGCTCGGCCACTAGTTGACCTCAGCTTGAACTCGGCTTGGCTCTGTCCTCGAGCTTGACTAGCTAGCTCGGCTCGGTTTGGTCAGCATCTTGGGCCAATTCAAGCCGAGTTCACTTGTGCAGCATTTTCACGAACACATGGATTGCATCTTCAAATTCTCATTGTATGTAAAACACCAGTAGCGGTTTTATATGTATTTCATCAAACACCTTATAGGCAACATCAAAATCAAGAAAATGATATTTGTTTGATGAAACATACCTTCCTTGCCACCAGCCAACACTTCGTTGAGTTATTTCATCAAACACTTGGTGAGCAACATCAATATCAAATTAACAGAGTCACTGAAATGGTTCGATCTGAGTTCGATTCGAGTTGAGTTCGATCCGAGTCGAGTCGAGCTCAGGCAAGCTTGAACTCAGTTCGAAATTTTTTTGAGCTCAAAAAATCTGCTCGGCTCGGCTCGAATTCAGTTTTGAACCGAGTCGAATCGAGCTTTTTTGAGTCAAGTCGAGCAAGGTAACTGAGCTAACTCAGTTCATGTACAACCCTATTTAAAGATGACATTTTGCAACCAATTGTGAATTGAAAATGGTGTCGTCCAGTCTTTAATTGATTGGAATCATCACAATGAAATAGATGGATGGATGGATGGATGGATAGATAGAGAGAGATTTCCGACCTGATCTGATCCGGTGATGGAAGATAGGGTTGGAAGAGGAGACGCACGATGGTCAGGGGATGAGAAGCACGAATGAAACCAGAACACTGCTGTATTGAGCTCACACGTGCACACGAGCACACATTGAAAGATCAGAGCCGCTTGTCGTGCATTAATCACTTATGTAGATTCTGCACCCATCCAAAATGTGAACGAACTGCTCTTCTGATTACAATCACACTTCAATAAAACCGTTACTCAACTGTTTCGAATAAGATTGGCCCCTAATGATGAATGGTCCACATCCAAGGCAGGTACCTAATGGCCCACTTTGAAGGTTTAGCCCACACAATGGACAATCCACATCAAAGATAGGCTCTATCCATATCTAATGTCTGACATGATGGATGACCCAATATACAATGTGAGAGGCGTAAAGGGGTGTGCTTGTTTGAAATAGAGTTATTGCAATTTTTAAAATTGACACCAACTAACTTATTAGAAGACTCTTATTTAAATATTTTACCAAATATGCTAATATCAAATAACAGTTTTTTTCAGTTAAAAATAAAAAGATTTTATCAATACAACCTATTTGTAAGACAAGTGTTAGAATAAAAGGTCTTACGTCTCTAGCTATTATTAGAGTAGCACTTATTGAATTAAATAAGAGATGTCGCTCAGTAGTTTTGAAGCTGGGCTATTCCTTTGAAACCAAGAGCCACCCGATCGAACTTGTACGTCTAGCAAACCACTGTTCTTTCCACATGCATTGCACTTGCTACTCTTCCACATACATTGCACTTGCTACATTTAGGGCGTGTTTGGCCGGGTGGATTGGAAGGGATTGTATGGTATTAGGGTGGATGGCATGGATTTCAAGGTAATGATGGCTGCGTTAGTGGATTGGTGCAAGATCCATGGGATTGCTATATCCCGGGACTGCTATATTGAGTCTGTTTGGCACGCTCGGCCAATCCCGGGATTTAACCTTCCCATCCCTTCTAATCCCTCAAACCAAACACGTCCCAGGCAAATTTGAACAGATTAGGGTGGATTGGATGAGATTTAAAGGTAATGATGGTGTTGTCAGTGAATTGTCTTAAGATCCATGGGATTGTTATATCCCGGGATCAGATTGCCCAGTCTGTTTGGCACGGCCAGCCAATCCCGGGATTTAACTTCCAATCCCTTCCAATACCATCCAATCCCTTCCGATCCATCCGGCCAAACAGAGCCTTACTGGTACCAAATAGGCACCGGTCATTTAAATGTGAAAATTGCGAAAGTCGCTATGGTTGGGTTTGAGCAAAAATATTATTTTCATTAAGCAACTAGACTTTGGGAATAATATTTCAACCAGTCATCAGGCAGGTGTGACATTTTTTTAAAGCCATTTCATAATTTTGTAATTTTGAGGCTTTGTGGGCCATTTTAGGCCTTTATGGTATGTTGTTAGCAAGTTAAGTTATCTGAGGTTGTCATGTTTATTTATGAAAATCAGGTTTGTCCACTCAATTGATTAGACTGATATAAAATTTGAAGGTGAAAGATCTGAATGTGTATTTTCATTGAATATAACTTTAATAATACAAGGTTATTGACCTCAAAAAAAGAAATATTACAACAAATTCAAATATATCTTAAATAAATTACAACCTAATCAAACTTCAACAAAAAGAAATATATGGAAATTATGCCTTTCCTAATCAAACTTCAACACATTGCTCTACTACTGCGTGGCTGGATGTGCTACGTGCATGGCACGTTGGTGGGAAACACATGCTTTATGTGAGATCATTTCTCAATTTCTTTCAGATGTGTTTCTGTATGATCCATGTGGAAAACTTCAACGGTATTTGTGATCTTTACATGGTGGGCCACCGCTGGCAGGACCATCTTGGCCATTACATCAGTGGTCTGCAATTATGGTAACACTTGTGTGGCAAAAGATCATCCCATATAAGTTTAAAAACCAAGCAATCACTTTAATGGATGAAATTTGTGAGGCTTGTCCAGGTCATGGGTGGTGTTGAGTGGCATTTAGGGATGGCAATGGGCTGGGTTTGGGATGCCCAGATAAGGCCCAGATTGTCCCATGGGCCAAGCCAATGATTAATCCAAGCCCAGCTATGTACTGGGCGGGACACCAGGCCTGTGGCCACCACTAGCTTTTAGGGGTGTATACGGAACCGGTAAACCTGACTGGAACCGATCAGACGGTACAATTTGGTCTGGTTCTGAAGCGCATTAGTTCCGGTTCTGAAAATCAAAGAACCGGTTAGTTCGGTTCGGTTCTTGGTTTGGGGTTTCGTAGAACTGAATTGGAAGGTGAACAGGATTGTGGAACCGAACCTTGATCCGAACTTGGAATCGAACCCGTCAGTCAATAAATATTTAATTTAATTTTTAAAAAACATAAAAAGCATAAAAACACTAATCTTTCTTTATGCTCCCCCCCTCTTTCTTGGCTTCCCTCTGTCTTTCAAGAACCGTGCAATTGGGCTGGATTAAAAAAAAAAAAAACAACTATGTTATTGGGCTGGATTATAAAAACAAACCATGCAATTGGACTGGATTATAAAAAGCTTAGAACCGTAGAATCGAACTAGTTTTTTACGGGCCGGTTCCGATTTGGTTATAGGGTGCAAATGGTCTGGTTCTAGTTCTATTTTTCCTAAAACTGTTGGGAACAGTTTGGTTCTAGTTTCACCCTAGAACCAGACCGAACCGAGCCATGTGCACCTCTACTGGCTTTGAATGTTGTTGGCAAATTTATTAATTGGGCCTGAAAGTCAGGCCCAAACCCACCACATCATAATTGCCAGAAATCTAGGCACAGCTAACCATAGCAAGTATTGATGGTCCTGGAACTAGGTTGAAGGCGGCTCAAAAATAAATAAATAAGAAAGAAAGAGATAAAAAAAGAAAAACAAACAAAGAATTATCAAATCTATTTTTAAATTTAATTCATTCATTAAAGATTTGTGAAATGCCTGTTCGCAATGTGTATTTGGATGCATCTGTATAAATCCTATCTTATTCTTACTCGATAAAATAAATACTAAAAAGCTGATAGGATGAAAAAGGCAGGCATGGAAGCTCTTTTTACTAAAATCTTCTTTTGCAAAAGTGCGTCCAAACGGACCTTGACTGGGGTTGAAGTTCTAGCCATGAGTTGATAAGAGAGGCATTGGTTGAAGCCCAAGAAGCTTGATGGCCCAACTTCACTCATTGTCAGCCCACCAATCATTATGATTTATGGGCCATGGCCTAACCATTTCCTTGATAGCTCACCAAATCAATGGTCCCCTTATGCCCTCTACGTGTCCCATGTGTAAGGTGGAGATGCAATCGTCTGCGCCATCTCTAGCTAACTGTTTGTGTAAAACTGGGCTGGGCCCGGCCCCGAGTTCATGGGCTTTGTATTATTGGATGGGCTTAAAATTCTCTATGATAAAGAAGGGCTGTCCTGAGAATATAAACGAATCAAATGTGGGCCATGGTGAGATGACACATGCTGGTGATGTTGAATTGAGAGACAGGGAAAACGATCTCCTGATGCAACCCATCAAATATCTTGATGGTATTCATGGAATACGATGGATTTTGTTTCAGTGGTCCAAATTGAAATGAATATTTCAACCATTTAATTATTTAATTCTTTTAGGGACGGTCTCCTTAACCTAATAGCTGAGACAAGTTTAGGATCATCCATTCCAGAAGATTTTCGACAGATCTACAATCAGTTGTATATCTAGTTAGATCAACGGTTAGGATCATCAAAAAAATGTGCCAGATCCAGCTACTGAAAGCTAAGTTACAGCCTTCGAATACAGTACCTGTGGTACGCCGCAGCTTATGCTATCAAAACTCAATGGCCAAAATAGAGGTGGGACCATTTATAATTAATAGCGATTGCAATCCCTTATTGTGATTGATTTATGGGAATTGTGTCTTATCAGTCATCCAAATGCGATTGAAAGGACTTGGTCCACATTCATTGAGAAAGAATTGCCATTGTTAGTTAGGATTTGTCCCATCATGGCAATTTCTTATCAGTAGCCGATCAAAATTGTGGAGCTGAAGCGTACTAACGGTCTGGATTTTGTCTGCACATGCTGCATTTACACATCGAATGATGTGGAGTACAACAGACATATGAAGTTCCATCTCACTCAAAGGGTACCGTTTGGTGGGAAATGATCATATAATACAGCCTACTGTATCATAACATGCGTGTCCAATCAAGCTATGCCTTGTGGCATCTTAAAAACAAATTTAGGCAAATATTGGGAAATGTAGTATTTATCCCATGATGGCATGATTTCTGGCATTTTTAAAAGCAATTTTAAGTGAAATTGCAATATATATATATATATATATATATATATATATATATATATATATATATATATATAACTTTTTGAGAACTCATTTCTCAAGGTATGAGTGCAAGATCTGAACCATGTACGTATGATGGGTTCCCAAAAAGTTCGTACGTGATGCAAGACCCCATGATAAAATCTCAAGGGCCCAACTTTTATTGTGATCCAATACTTTGCTGGGCATGGAAAAAGAGAGAGGCAAATATAGAGAGGAAATTGTTTTGTTTTGCCATAGCCTACCAAAGTTTTGGATGAAAATAAAAATTAGGCCAAAATGGGTTTCATGAGATACTGCATCACATGGATAGTTTAAATCTTATATTCATAGCACAGGAGATGAGTTCTCAAAAAGTTCTCACATGAATGGTTTAGATCTTATACTTGTTACACACAGGAAATGAGTTATCAAAAAGTTCTCACAAGTTCTCGCAAGGACGGGTGTGTGGAGGTGAGCATTTCTTTATATATAGCCAAATAAAATTTTCATTTTTATATTATTCTTGGGTTAGGCATATCCAATATGGTATTTTTAAAATGATGAAAATGTGTATTTTCAACATTAACCTTGATTCATCAACATCTCCATGCTAACATGACAACCTAGCTCTCGCCCTTGCTAGCATAACATTATCTTCGCATGGCGTTTCGCTGCGTGAAACTCCATTGTTGGGGGACGCTATCAAGAACACGGCCTGCAACTCAGTGAAATTGTTGAAAGGAATTGGTGACATCTCGGCATTAGAAAACAACTCGATCCTTCCATGGCAAGGTCTTTTTTTCAACCCACTGTACAACTCAGAACTCGCAAAAACAATTCCTTCTTCAACATCTACTAGGCCCTACCATTGCCAATGACTATCGTGTCAATTGATTCTAAGGGACCGTTTGATAAAACTTATTTTCAACACTTAATGAAATTTGATATTTCAATGTTTTTACACGATTCAGGTTGTTAAGAAAATCAAAATTATTAAATATTTAAATTAATTTTCATTAAAAATATGGGTCTTTTTTCAACTCTCCTATCTTTGCTAAAAGCTGAATGTTGAAAAGTGGTGGTGCATTAAAATTTCTTTTCACTTTGATTAAAATATACTTAAAATTATTTCAAAATTACGATTCAGCATTTAATTTTTAGAACTTATTTTTTCATTTATCAAATGACACTTAAAATTTTAAAATGTTGTATACAGATCCCTAGGTTGGCTGCATCGAGATTTGGACCCAATCAGGAATTCAATTTTCACCTCTGTGCTTGGATTGCTATATATGCTTGAGTCTCGGTGAAATTACAAGTTTTACCATGCCCCCAGCCTGTCAATAAGTGTCATGTGTTCAACAGCCAACCATCATGACACATGGCAATTTTCACCCCTTAACTTCTCACTTTATATATATATATATATATATATATATATATATATACACACACACACACACACACACACACACACACACACACACACACACACACACACACACACACACACACACACACACACACACCAAAATTACCATTAACCCATCTATAAATACCCCATATCCCTTTCGTTTCAAAGAGACAACATTCTCTATCAATGAGAGAGAGAGAGAGAGAGAGAGAGAGAGAGAGAGAGAGAGAGAGCATCCACACTATCTAATCCATCCATTCTATCTCAACCATCAATCTTAGGGGTCGTTTCGCACTATGGATTTGGGGGGATTTGATGGGAACTAAGGGGATTTCAAATCTCCTAGTTGTTTGACAGCATAAAGTAACTGAGGGTTTCAAATCGAGGGTGTTTCAAATCCCCTAAAAGAGGGGGTTTGAAATCCACGGTGAGAGCTTGGATTACATCTAAAATCCTTCCTGGAGTTGCAAGTGTAACATGTGTGTCACCATACTATTATTCTATTGGACACATGACACACTAATGATATCCTAAAACAATTGGATTATCAATTGCATCAATATATATAATTACTATAATATAATGATCGGCACCGTCCAAACATTGTCCATGTAAATCAACGGTTAAAAATCATTGGTTAGTCACTCGGACATGATCTTGTGCTTGTGGCCCATCTGAGACTTGGAATTTCACCATTTTCGGGCAAAGCATATATTTCAGTGGGCTTATTACAACCATTGTGTCAAACATTACATACGTCACTAATTAGAGATATTAATGTTGATTTAGTGATTAAATTCAAACCCTGTAAATATACCATGCATAGCTACTTTTGGATTAAAGTTGATTTTCAATCCAAGGTGCCAAACATAGTAGGAGGATTTCAAATCCGAGGAGTTCCGAATCCAAGGGGTTCCAAATCCACGCTCCCAAACAGACTATTAGTCTATGAGTTTGTCGAAGCCATCACAACCATCTATGTCAATCGACATAGGGTTGGGATTTGAAATCCATTATCGTCCTCTTATGAGAAGTGTTGTAGCTTTCATTTCTCCTCTCAAATCTCCCACGTGTATAGGCGACATTCCAATAACTTTTTTGTACTTATTGCATATCTCTATTCTCATATATTCCCCTGCTCTTTTTTAAGTGACTCTTGGGTATATGTTGTTGTTAATGTCTAAAACCTGTTAGTAACAGGGTTTGTCAATGCCATCGACAGACCACTTGATGCCATCGATAGATGCTTGGTCTCATCGAGAAATTCAAATAATTCATGTTGGTTGTTGGATTGATTTAGAGATGTTATTGAATGGCATCGAGTGTGTTTGATGTCATCGATAGATCCTTGCGGGGTTTTCCACGTAAGGTTTAGATTGTTCTTGCTTGGGCTTGGTTGTGCGATTGTGTGTATTTTGCTTGATTTGTCTCTGAGTGTTTTCACAGTTTCCAACAAGTGATATCAGAGCAAACGTTAGGAAACAGACAAAATTTGAAAACAAAGTATCAATGGCATCTAACATGAAGTTCGATATAGAAAAGTATTCCAGTAAAAACAATTTTCAACTATAAAAAGTTAAAATGAATGGAGTCCAAGTTCAATAAGGATTGGACGGAACTCTTCTTAGAAAGTAATCGGAAACTATGACAGAAGAAGAATGAAACAAGATAGATAAGAAAGCTAATATATTCATCTAATTGTGCTTAACGGATGAGGTCCTTTATAATGTTATGAGAGATAAAATTGGAATATGTATATGGACAAAATTAAAGAACATCTATGCGAAGAAATCTCTTGAGAATCGTTTGTACTTTGAGTTACAGTGGTTCAATATGAAGATGGCGGAGGGGACTGATGTTGAGGCCCACATAAATAACTTTAATAAGCTCGTTTGCAAGTTGTTGGATGTGGAAGAGACAATGAAAAATGAAGATCATGAATGGATACTATACAAACTCTCTTCCAACGAGTTGTTTAAAGACTGTATATGGAAAAATGAAGACCCAAGGGTAAGTGTTTTTTTTTTTTTTTTTCAATTAATATTTTAAAAGTAGCATCCGTTTGCCCAATAAACCAAAATGTGCAGACTGCTATATGGAAAAATTCCAATTGTAAAATATAATTTTATACACTTGTGCCTTTGTGATTGGATACCCCCGTTATGATAATAGCAGCTGCATTATATCATTTTCCAAAGGTTGGATGATGCCCAGAAATGAGTCCAGCTCACCTCTCACAAATGACTAACAAAATGGGACGATTGGTCAAGCATGTGGGACCCTGTTTTACTGTTTCTCCAGGAAAATTAATGAGCGATCTGAAATTAGGTACTGTGGTGGCCTACGTGAAAAATGTAGTCCCAAGGCCCACGTCTAATATGGTGGCTCTCACTGGGAGGATCTCTTTTCCCACACAGGCACATGCATCATGTCCTTTTAAGGAGCGATATTGAAATATCATCTTTGACTTTTGTGACGGCCACTTCTTAATTTTGATGGACCTCTCCTAAGTTAATGATGGATTTTGATGTACCAAAAAATTTACACCACCAAATGAATGTTAAGGCTCACAATAATACACGTGGCATCACATAATAGTAACAAGTATGACAAAAACTTAGGTGGCCCACTTTGATGTGACTTAGATATACCAATACACAACATTCTGAACGCTTAAAAGACATGGGGAAGGTATGTGATCAAGAACTGATGCAGCCCCATCCACCTGGTGGGCTTGATCTTAAAGACATGATATTTTGATTGTGGGGTCCATAATTTGCATGGGTATAATGTCTTAGACTCATCAGAGATGAGAGATGTTAGGGCTTGTTGTAAAGAAAATATGCATTGATTACGAATTATTTGACTTGTCTCCTGACGAATGCTCATTTAACGGTGATTTTGCAGGTGTGATTTATTGGTGATACAACAATAGTAATGAATTTTATTATTATTTATATATATATATATATATATATATATATATATATATATATATATATATATATATATATATATATATATATATTATATTAGAAATGATTTTTAATGATTTAGTAATGATTTATTTATTTTTATATATATATATATATATATATATATATATTAGAAATTTTGCAGGTTTGATTTATTGGTGATACAACAATAGTAATGAATTTTTTTATTTTTTTTTATTTTTTTTATTTTTTGTTTATATTAGAAATTTTAACGGTGATTTTGCAGGTTTGATTTATTGGTGATACAACAATAGTAATGATTTTTTTTTATTAGAAAATTTAACGGTGATTTTGCAGGTTTGATTTATTGATGATACAACAATAGTAATGATTTTTTTTTTTTTTTTTTTTAAATATTAAATCTGATATTATTGTTTATATTTGAAAATTTTAAAATAATACTATGAAAAAGTATAATGAGCTTTAAGTCTTTTATTAGCCTCCAAAATACATTGCGTTTGAATGATGTTTATGTATTTTGGTTTGGCCATAAAAAAAAGTGCAATGATTATAAAGTCCTTTATATTTGGTTGATGATTCTAGCGTTTGGTTTGGTTAGGTTAAAATCATACAGATGACACATTTTCTTTTTATTATCGAGGTAATTTGTGAAACAAAATTGTTTACAAGTCTTCCACCATCTGCTTGGGGGAGCGGATTCAGTCAAGCCGAGGTAATACCAAGTTTAGTTAGATTGTGACCGTAGAGCGGACGTTATTGTATGTGTTGTATATTCACATTGTCAATCATTCTTGCTAGCTTGTTTTAGGGCATGCGCTGAAAAATGAAGTAAATCCACACTACATAAAACAATGCATGATTGAATGCCCACCATTAAAAGCTATCTTAGGCTCTCTTTAATATTTATTTACCATCTAACTAGTCGATGAGGCCATGATGACTTGAGTGAAAGGAAATACAAACATCAGCTTTATCTGAAACTTTAGTAGACAGTAAGCATTCAATCACCATTGTTTTTGTCTCGTGGTGAATTTGTCTTTACTTCATTTTTTACAAATGCCTTAAAATGAGTTGGCAAAATAAGGACCAGCTTAATATACAACACATGCGTCAAGGTGGGATCCATGGTTACGGTCTGACTCAACTTGGTGTTATCCATATGTGGGACTTACCATTTTCAAATTTAAATCAACCCTTCTATCAATTCCTATTCTCGATATTAGCCCAAAGTCTAAAAGGAAAAAATAAAAGAAAATCATTCGGTCCCCAGCTCGGATGGGCCACACCACATGGAACATTGGAAACAGGATGCCAACCATTAATTTTTTTTTGGTGGACCACTATGGTGCATATCTTTCATAAAATCCGTTAATCAAGTAAATCTGACTGGGTCTCACATTGGTGTGCCTAAGGTGAGTCTTTGATCTTTCTACCAAGGTCTCCCGTGTGCCCCGTATGAGTCTTTAATCCGGTTTCTATTTTGTACCTTCAGTTAAAATAATGGTTTTCACCTGATGCATGGAGTGGATTATACATCTATAGCATACGGTAGACCCCACAGAACTTGGGTGTTTACACGCTGGGGTAAAATAGGAGTTGTAAACGACTCCGGTCCAACGCAAGCGTTATTCACGTGTAGACAAAAGTACCAAGCAAGGCGCACAAGCTTTTGGTGTGGACAAATGTAAACCTGTGACAGGTGTGGAAAAATCCAAACGACGTACATCAGAATCCATGGAAGCCTTGATACATCAAATTACTCTACATGCATGCGCTCTGTCCACACTATACATGTGACAACCATGTGAACTCCAAAGATGTTTGCCAGAATACAACCGTACGTTCTGCTATACGACACCTCAGGGCCGGATGGTAGCCGTTGGATCTGGGGTCATGAATGGTGATCCAAATTGTTGGTATAAATGAAGATAGTTGGATCCAAAACTTTCAACATTCAATGAATCCAAACTTCCCATCAATGGCCCACAAAATGAGTATCAAAGAGACAGTCTGTCCTCAAAGCTAAAAAGTTAAATGAGAGAGAGGATATTAAATTGGAATTGGAATTGGCCATTATTAATTATCATAAAATTCATGTGAATTGAAATTTCTTGTTAGTGTGGTTACCTGTGTCTGGATGCATCAGCCGAGAGTGAAAGAGTGAGAGGGCTGTGACTTAAAAATTACTAGTAATTGAAATTCATGTGACATGAAATCATATGATTTTTCTGTGATTTTGAAATAAAGGTTTTTGATGTATTTAATTTAAATTTGATGTAGAGCGGGCTACAAACACATTATTAGCATGGTTAGAATAATAATAAAAAAAAAAAAAAAAAAAAAACCTTGAATGGAATCGAAAGTAGTCTATCAAAATCAGGCAGTCATACATAAGCATGATGTAAGAAGGCCGTAGGCATCTTTGGTTCAAAGAAGTTTATTTTAAATAGATGGAAATTACCGTTCAAAGTATGGGCCATAAAACATCCATAACTATTGATCTAAAAATCGTCATCAAACCCATAACTTATCTATCCTTGTATAACAATGCTTTTGAGGTCAACTAACCCACAATGATAGCCACCGATTTCATCTATTTCACACGCATTCGATTTAAAATTATGATTTTATAAAAAAAAAATTACTAATTTTAAACTTTTTCATTTTCATCGCATCTCGTTATTTTTGCAGTTTTAAAACTTTTGTTTTGTTTAGAAGTTGCTTGTAAGAATGAAGGGAATGCTCCAACAAGGTTTAATTGGACATTTCTATTTTTAAAAATTAGACTTTAGAAGAGATTTTACTATTGTGAATAATTTCTAAGCAAGTTAGATTTTATTTTTTCTGTTTAGTACAATCAAAATTAGTCTTAAGATCATCCTTCAGTACAATTCTAAATCCCCCTTAATATCATCTTTCAATACAATTCTTAACACCCCCCCCCCCAATATCATATTTTGATCCCTATGATTTAAGAACTACTTTGTGAATTCAAGATTTTACCTACTTAAAAAGACAGTAATTTTCTTACACCCTTATCCATAGCTCGAGTGGTAGGCTGAGTGAAGATACCTCGTTTCACACACCTTCCTACATATAATTGGATTCAATTTCCATCAAATACACTCTTTCAAACTCACCAAATACTATCAATCCACACCAATTTCCACCGGTTACACACTCCCAAATGACTCCTAAACACTAAATATTCCAATGCTATTTTATTGTGAAATTATATCTATCTTATAGTAAATTTTGTTTCGAAGGTTAAAAGAATTCTTTTTTTTTTTTTTTTTTCTTTAAAAATAATAATAATAATAATAATCGTACATGTTTCCTAAATTTTAAAATTATTTTTAAGTTTATATTAAATGTTTTTAAATTTTAATTTTCAGATAGATTTACCATTATTATCATGAGAGAAAATTAAAATTTTGACCATCTCCCACTAAGTCAAGAATGAAATTTGTAACCGTGGACATCTATCATAATTACATCAACTTTTTGTTATAACTAAATGAGTTTGAACTCCCGCAGCTATATCTCTAAACCGTTCATGAGAGGTAGTTGCAGAGGAGATTGAGACGATATGTTAACAAAGTAAACGGTCTGGATCATCTGAGATGACCCAGCTCCAACGGCCATAGTTTAGAAGTACAATTCGTCGGTATGTATTATAACAAACCTCAATTGCAAATAGTCCAATCAATATCCATGGAAGCCTACTATGCAATTTTCCTAGCCTCACCTGCAACTTAGGATGCACCACCCGTGCCAAATTAGCCTGTATATGGTACATCTAAGCCGTGCATAAGGTAGGTCCCATTTTAAAAATGATCTGGCTCAAAAATCAGGCCGGTCGACTCATGAGTCATGCCACGCATGTTCGTTGGATATTGACCAAGACCCAACTTTCACACGTGTTCTGACAACGTGCGTGTAAATATGCATGTGGAGCTAGCAAAACCTCATATTATTGATACGCTTGCATGGGCAACAGACATGAGGTTTGCTAGAATACATCTTAAGTATCATCATATCATACGTCATGACTACACCGTTGGATCTGAGGTCATGTTCCGCGATCCAAACCGTTTATAAGATGGGCCTCACCGCCAATACAGGATACTTGATAATAAAACTCTTATATTAGAATAACTAATTACTTTGGTTATTTTAACTTCTTTAAGTTTAATACGACCGTTGCTTTGTGAGCCGTTGAATCTGAATGTCTCTTGTTTTTCAATATTGAAGATTTCTTAGATGGTTGCTTTCAGCGTTGTATTTCGTCATATCAATCGTTTGGATCACTGAATATGACCCCAGATCCAATGGATACGGTCTCAACCTATCTTATTATAATATGTTGCGATGTATTGTAAGAAAATCTAACACATAGAAGAAACTAAATCACGTGGGTGTGATTGTGCAATGTTTTGTCGGAAACAACTACAATTATATGAGTTGGTTGTATTAGATTTGATGACATAACTGTGGTCATTTTGAGATATTGTTTGAGGGCATCACACAAACCTCATCTCGATCATGACGTGGCAACCAACGACAGACGTTGAATGACTTGTCCCTAATAATGGACGGCATCCAGGATTTTAATCTTCTTCTAAGCACATAAGCTTCGTTTTCTTTAATACTTGTTTGGATAGACATGTATACAACTTGCATATAATTGGAATACAACTTGCATTCAAACAGTGTTTTCATTTCTGTACTCCATCCGTAAAATGATACAGCGCTCTCAGGGAATGGACACATCTGGACTTATCAATCCAGACCGTTCATTACGTCAGTGATAGAATTTTCATGGGACCCATGGAAATGTTACATCAATGGCATCATTTTAACCATTTGATCAAGCCATTTACTAGTTGGAGACCATAACGGATTACTTAATATTGTTACAAAGCAATCTCTTTTGTCGAGCAATCGAAGCCATTGGCTACAAAAGAGTGCTAATTTTCACATGAAGGTATAACTTTCTTTGTGGCAGACCTAATGAAGGGTCTAGATTGATCATTAGGAATGTCTCTATGTCTCAATACAATTAAGAGCATTGTAACTTACAGTGTAGTTGAAGCACTAGGTTATTTGATGGACATATGGATATGTACATATCATAGTTCAAAAGATTGAAGAATTGATGGGTAGCTAGGTCGGGTCAATTCGAAGATTGGAGCGGATCTTCACTTGATTTGATTCAATAATTATATTTCGCAGTAGTCATGAGAGAGAGAGAGAGAGAGAGAGAGAGAGAGAGAGAACCTCGCTAATTGATCTTAGCGTGTTTCATCTATCAACTAAATTCGTTATCCGTAGATTAATCTATCATATTGGCCGTACTATTTATTCATATTTATATGAATGATTCACAAACGCTGAAAATCTCTCTTTGGAATTATTCATACTAGGGGTTCAAATCCTCTCTTTGTTCCTTCTAATAAGTTGAGATTTATCTTCCAAAATCCAAAAAAATCTCAAGTCCTCATTATCTTAGTTAAATGTATGGAGTAGAGAAAAAATCACATGAAAATTTAGATTTAAAATATTTAAAGTATGGTGTGGGGATGATTTTAAAACTATTAGAAAAAGATAAAGTAAATAAAAGACACAAACAAGATCACAGCTTCATTGCTTAGTTTAATAGTGGTATGTTTAAGGCTTGCAGGCTTCTTCAAGCCAACTTTGTTGAGTCTGGACTGAGTCGACTTAGTGAGATTTGAGCCTAGTCACCGAGTTTTAGAAGTAAGGTATATGTTTGTTTTTAAAAATTAGACTCCACTCAGATTTAGATATCACCCCGTCTTGTAATTGACTCAACTCACTAAGATTGTGCAATGTTTATATATTTTTGAAGACTTGAAAAAAATTGGACAACTTTTTCCGTGAAAACTCTATTTTATAATTTAATAAGGCATAGGACCTGGTGTACTAATTCTTATCCAAGACATTTTGGACAAAAAATCTCCACCGTCCATCAAGCATGTAACGGAGTTCATGCATACATTTCAAGGTCACCTTTGGAACAGTTGGCGGCAATCAAAATTTGAACAGTGAGTGGATTTGGGGCTGGTTCTAGTGGATGGCAGGCAAGATTGACACACTATCTCATGCGTAGCAAATAATCACGAAAGAAAAATATTTTAGTGATGCTTTTAATAAATCAAATTCAAAAGCATTGGATTAAAATATTCTAACCTAACAAGTTCTTGAAAAGCCCATAGCATTCTGTTGCTGCTTTCTAAGCTATTAAAGTGCTTTTGCCCCTAATTCCTCAAATGTCCCACTGATTGTAAAAATATAAAAAGCAATTCCAAGTTTTAAGCCATATGTTCCTACAGTCCACCATGGTTAAAGGACTTAGCACAACTCGGACAGACTCGTACTGTCTTGAGTCAAACCATGACTCGCTCGAGTGAGAGGTGACTCAAGAGGGTGGCTTGTGGTATCAAACCAGATTAGATTTGACTGCGTCTGAGTCGACCCAAGCAAATTGCATCGGACTCATCCATGTCTTAAAACCATGTACATTGTAGAATTTTTGCCATGGTAATGCCACTGAACCCCAAAATCCCCATTCTTTAGAATATGAAATTGCACCATTTAAAGTGTGTGGTTGGAAGTTACTCTATTTGCATTCAAGGGAATAGTTATAGGCTGAAATGAACATTTCACTCAGGCTAATTGCCATATCAAGCTCAAGTGTAGGTTGGCAGGTTTGATGGATTTTCTCTGTTAAAGCATGTATAAAAACACAATGTGACATGAAATCGCATTTAAAGTGTGTGGCCATTCATCGTAAGTTAGTCATGGCCATGAGATTAATTGTGCCACCCACAACTACTTGTAGATGTGAAAACTATGCAAGTAGCTGCATTTGGGACCCACCGTAATTGTGCATATGGAGTCAAACCTACCAGCCGGGTTGTCTCTCCATGGAAATATGATGCCCCCATAATCGGGTTGCTCTAACCATCATGCGGGCCACACCAAGAAAACAATGTACAACCACCCAAAATTTTTGAAATTCGAGTGAGTGGCGGCCATCTGGATGGTTGGGTTAGCCTGTTTTTTGGGGCATCTTATTCGAATGGTGGGGAGACCACTGAACAGGTTAGATGACATACACATGCTACAGTGGACCTCACATGCACCTAGTTGTACTATTTTCTCATTTACAGCTAGTTGAAGGTGAGACATTTGACTTGTCTGGATGACTCGTGGGATTGAGTAAATCAGGTTTGAGCAAGCTCCAGTCGACTCAGATATGACTCACCAAGTCTTAAAACCATGTTTCAAAAGTTCCAAAATGTGAACTAGTTTAATTCCAATTAATATCCAATTCAATCAGACAACATCATAACTCATCAAAATAATGCTTTATCTATCATTACATGGTAAGACCTAAGCTAATGTCTGCAACTTGCTTGTTAGTGGTCGGAAAATTATCCCCTTGAATGGTCTTGTTCACACCACACCTAATGATGATAATGATGCAAGTGGCAGTGTCGCACACCTCTGCAAGATCTGCACCATTCGTCAAGAAGGCCACTCCAACTGATACCCTGGCCAAATAAAAGGAAGTTTAAGAAATAGACTTATGGGTTACATTTGAGCTATTGGTTTCACTAGTAATATAGTGAAGTAAATAAATATGTAATGATTAAAAATTATTTTACTTATTTCATTATAGTAATGGTATTTAACCCCATTCATATACTTAGTTTCTCAGGAGTAAAATCACAATGATAGCTTTAGTTGCCAGTAAATACACGTTAAATTAGTAATAGAAGTATACTAATTATAAGTTCCGATTGTTTGGAAGTCTAGTAAAATTTCGCCTCAGAAATTGGAATTTTCTCAACTGATTTTGAAGTCAAAACTATGTGGGCCACCATGATATATGTTTATGTCCACCATAGTAGATTCAACAGTGGTCTAAAGTGCTGCCCAGCTGTGGGTCTGGCAGTTTGCCCAGCATCTCCTCCTCTCTAGGCCTTCATTTTGGTTTTCTCTTTTCCTTTTCCGCCCTTCTAGCTTTAGCCTGGTATACATCCTCCTTATGATAGGCTGGTCCGATTCCTTTTTGTTTGGACCCGCCCAAATGGCCGTACATCCCATTTTCCAATTTATGAAATCATAGTGGATTTATAAAAAAAAAAAATTTTTAAAAGAAGAAGAAGATTCAACAATGGTCATAATTATCCCATTGCTTCTAATAAGTCCACTTGAGCTTTGGATTGCTTTATTTTTTTGGCTCATGTCCTAGAGTGATCTTTCAAGTTAAATGGGGAGGGTGGATAAAACACATACATCTTGGTGGGGCCCACATATTCTTTTTGGTACACAAGGTACAACCTAGGCCACTGTACTTGTCAACATCAAACATAACAAAAAAATAAAGTAAATAGTTATTACTTATTTACACCAAAATCTTTGAATGTATTGTAAATCAAATATGCATTAAAAGCAAGTCGACATCAACGTCACGAAAAAGTATAATGGTTACAAAATCATTTTCGAGTCTTAGGAATACATTTGCATTTGGGTGTCAATTGTCATGTCCAGTTTAATTGCATGTGGTAAAATCATAAGGACAAGACTTTTATAATTGGCCAAACAAACAAGGACCCAAAGTAATGGTGGTCGAGGACACTTAGATGAGTGGACCAGCATGATTTCTTGGGCAAGGGTCCACATGGTCCTATTAAGCTGCTTGGACATGAATGAGTTTGGGACTGCTTTTTTGTTGTGTTCCATGCGAATAAGCCCTGCCCCAAAAAATTCAAGCTGATTGAGGTTGGTTACACCTGTACATTTAATATGGACTGTTTTTTAAATTTTCTAACCAACTATTTTTCATAGAAACATGGCCCACCTGGAGGAAAAGTCCTTATTTAGGGTCCATGGTTTATGGGGACGGCTGTATCTAGAACATGTGGATCACCCACCAGTCCAGGCATCTCTGAAACCAATGTTAGGGAAGTGGACCTCACTACAAAAGCCGTGTAAACCTAAAGTGAAAAGGCCAACTTATATTTTTGAAGGAAAATGGAATGATTCCCCGGATGGGTATGACAAAAAAACAGGTTCATTAGCATGAGGTGGGACTTGTCCCCCAAGTATCCATTTGGGTGGGCCCCACTTCACTTGTGGAAAAAAGCATGGACTTTAGTGTAACAGCCTAATCTTTCTACTAAAATAATGACAAAAACATGGAAAAGAAGCTAGAATGTGTATATATGAGAAAGATAGAGAGGGCCCACTTTTGTTAAATGGTCACCGACAGAGGAGGTAGAGAGAGAGAGAGAGAGAGAGAGAGAGAGAGAGAGAGAGAGGCCCACTTAAAAGAGGGTGGTAGGCACTTGAGAGAGTGGGCCCACCTTGTTTAAGTGGCCAGAGAGAGAGAGAGACTTACCTTTGTTTTGTTTGGTAGTAGTTAATTAAATAGTGTTGACGTGGACTGGAAAGCACGAGGCGCACATGGCCTTATACTCCTTTCTTCTTTCATTTCACATCAGGACCATATGTTCATTGAGATACTGTTGCTTTCCATGAGAAAAAAAAAAAAAATAAGTATCCACAGCCGTCCACATTATCTAAGTTATTAAGCACTGGTGTCCCTACACGTGGCACATATTTATGGGTCCAGAATGTCCATCTATAGTACACTATCATGGACAGGCCATGAGCCAAAAATCTTACACTCGGATGATCCTTGCCATCGATTGAAGGATTTTGTAGTTGAATTTTTTCATTACCGTCCATTTGTTGTTCTCTAGCCAGTGGTCTTTGTAAGACGATTTGTGACGGGCTTTTTAGCCTACAGTCAATCCACGGTATGGCCCAGAAGATGAAAGGTCTAGATCTGGTACACGTAGTATAGTTAGTTGTGGTTACTCAATTTACCCCCGGGAAGAGTTATAAAGAGTGGGAACGGCTACGGTTTATTAAAACTGGTAATCCATATTCCAACGTCATACCACATCGGATCCATTAGAGTCAAATCAACGCCACCCAAAACGTGGGTCCCACTTTTGGAGCGGTGTTGGTTGAAAATCACATGATTTTTGCATATGAGCTGGGTCTTACACGGATTTTCCACGGTCTGATTTTCCACTGGGTCTTGCATATGAGCTGGGTCTTACAAGTGATTTTCAGTGTCTGATTTTGCATGTCAGCTAGCTGGGTCTTGCATATGAGCTGGGTCTTACAAGTGATTTTCAGTATCTGATTTTGCATGTCAGCTAGCTGGGTCTTGCATATGAGCTGGGTCCTGCACTGATTCACATTGTCTAGTTGTGCATCGCTATCAATGGTGGTGGGGCCAGTTTCTGAAGTGGGTCTTACGTGAATCAATATGGGCTTATCTAGCTTTGCATTATTTCCTGAGAAATTACATAGGACACCATTTGGAAATAATTGCAAACAGCAATTATCACTTTTGATATGTGGTTGGATAATGAGGCAAAAGAGGTATGATTATGCCGTATTCCTCAGTATGTTGTCGGGATGAAATCTTGCCAAATCTATCTCGATTCGACCCATCATTTCCCAATGCAAGAGGACCGTGATGTAAGTGGGGCCTACCATGTTGCTTGTGAGAAAGCCACCCACCGTTCATTTGGCTACCTCATGTTAAGACATACGCCTAAGAACGAGGCAAATTCGGAACTCAAGTGAGCCACACAACGGGAAATAATAGGAATTGAACGCCCACCATTGAAACATTTATATGCCACAAAATTTTAATCTAGTTTATATATATTTATCTTTTCAGTTCAAACCAGTGGGAATGACATTATGAATAATTTCGATAGCATATGAATATCATGGTGGACCTACAAATGTTTCAATCCCTATTGTTTCCTCTCATGTGGCCCACATGAGTTTTTTATCTGACTCATTTTTTTAGTTCATGTCCTTAATATGAGTTGGCAAAACAGATGAAGGGTGTGGATTTCTCACAAACATCATGGTAAGCCTCACCTAGATTTTGACCACAAATTGAACTGAGCCTACGAATCATTGGCGTTAAATACTGTTAAAACAGTGTAACATGATTTACTACAGCATTTTGTAGTTTCAAATGGGAACAAACATAAATATTGTACGGCAGATGTAGCCTATTTCACACGACAAGCAAATGAAACTACAGTAATTGTGTTTTTCAATTACTTTACTCTTGAATCCTTTAAACCAAACAAGCCCCAAGGACACATGCATTATCACAGGTCATTCAATAATCAAGATTCCATACCATTAGTCTAATGGGGTTGAAGATTTTTGGATCAATAGTAGCTCTTCAATTGGTGGCCCACAAATAAACAATTCTATGTAAGGTTAGCAACTATTGACATTTTTACTCTGGCAATTAGTTTCGACAAGCCAAATTAGGATATGAAAAAACATTTCACATATAAGATTTTATATATATATATAATAGGCATATCTTAGGAATTAAAATGCTGATTCAGAATTTATCTAAAATAGGTACTTGAACCATGACCTCGTGTTAAAACTCAAGTAGACTACAAAACCATAAAGAGTATGATGGGTCGTCCACGATTGGATGAAGTGTATACGTACAGGTGCAACTCAGGTGAATTAGGAAAGGCTGATGGTCAACATGGCTGAACCCAAAACCCAAGTTCTAAACTGAGGTTTCCCATTGGAACCCTATGGTGAAGTCATCTCTACTCGAGCCACCCCCACCCCAATGGAACCAACCTAAGCCTAGTTCAGGTGATTATTTCCAACATGAATCTGCTCAACATGTTCGGTTAGTCTATTTCCAACCTTAGCCTAACATGAGGACCTATCACTACCTCACCCAACTCACATCAAGTTGGGTAAATAATCCAAACCCAGGTTGCAGCCCTAGCCGCACACTTTTAGAAAGCAGATTGCATGTGACACTGGGCATAGAGATATTCCTGTGTGTGGAGCTGTGTGAGGGCCACTAAGATTCCCATGACAAATTCACTTCGTCCATTTGTTTTGAAAGACCATAAAGCTTGAATTTGGAATATTTTGTAATCCAAATAACAATTATATTGGAATTAAGGTGATTCTAATCCTTATTTGTGTTTATTCGAAATGTATTGGAATCTAAATATTTCATTTGGGAGATCGTATTTGGAGGGCATTGGAATTCTTGGTATAATCACAGGACTTGCATTTGATAAGCTAAATCAGTTTTAATATCTCAAATTAGTACATATATGTGATATTTGATAGAATTATTATAATAAGTTCATGAAATATATACTTTGGCTAAAAAAGAAAAAAAAAATTGAGCCTTGAGTGAGCCATGTAAGGTTCATAAACAAGTAACTCAATGACATTTTTTTTATCATCCATTTAAATGTCCAACATTTGGATGGTTCAGATTATTCCATTAATGTGATTTTAACGTTGCAGCTAATAATTAGATTGTTTTAAAATATCATCAACATGCAATGTGCCCAACGGATTAAAAGCTTAGAGATACTTCTATCATCCTTGTGACCTTCCTATATTTAAGAAGGCAAAAAATATTCCCCTAGTATATATTACACCCGATCTCAACATTTTATTAATATTTCAACACACATCAAAAGCAAATTTGAAATACTCTTAATTTCATTTACTTTGAAATTTAAGGTGGCTAGATACAAAAACCAATTATTTAGAATTGAAATGCACTAGATACAAAAAAACAATTATTTAGATTTAAAATGCGCTCACATACCACTGAAACGAGTGTGGTAATACAAAAAGCAATTATTTGGATTTCAAATACACTCAGTTATAATAAATCTAAAACCAAAAAACCGAGTAAAAGAGGATTCTAAAATTCGAACGCATCCAAACTCATGTTAGTCATACTAACTACAGGAAACAGTGGGGATTGAACACATGAGGTGACAAAAGTTTCCTATTATGATGATATTTGTTCCTAGAGTTTATCTGAGTGGTAATAACCTTATGAATCGTTTGGATTTCATATAAACATCTTAGTCAGCTGCCATACGGTTTTAATGGTGGACGTTTCTGTTCCCATTGTTTCGTTGGTACGGGCCACCTGATTTTTGATCCAACTGATTTTCCGAATCCTGTCCAATTGTGATATTTCAAAACATATGGACGGAGTAGATTAGTCACGGACATATCTGTGGGCCCCGCACAGCCCGGCACATGTATACCTCTCTGCATGGGATAAAAGGCCCTCCTCACACCTCGATCCATAGCTCAAGAAGTGGTAAGCTGAGTGAAGGAGACCCCGTTTCAACACTGAAGTCTCGGTATCGATTCTTTAGTGGGAGTGGCTAGCTGTGAACTTACAGAAAGGCACTCCACTTCCACTCTGTTAGCCTTGGATCCTTCTCGGTCTCTATCCACGTGTTACATCTGCCTTACGATGAGCACTTCCACATTCAACCCGAAAACACAGCTGTAGATTGGATGGGTCAGACCTTCCAAATAGCTGTCTCGTGCATGCGTTCATACCTGAAGAGTGGGCCTCACTGATGAACAGCCCCGATCTTTCACACGTGCTTTACACACGTGGGACACTTTTGTTAAGCGTTTGCACGTGTGCGCTCGCGGGCAGCCTCGGCCTGATTTTCTACTTCCCTCATTCCAACAAAGATCGCGAGATCGAGAGACAAAGGTGCGAGTTTATGCACGAAAAGACTAAAAACCCTTCGATTTTCTAAGATTCACAGGACCTGCCCCTGCAAAATAAAGCAAGGGTAGTTTCGACTTTTTCCACTTCCCGCTGGCGAGGGAGGATTATCTGAGAATTTTTGGACGGCACGTCTACGACAACTGTCTGACAGTCCTCGAGTCAGGCGTTGTTAGTTCCACTTGTGACCGGATCTTCTGCAACGTTTGTGGAAAATCTTATATAAAACTCTTCTTGTGGGGCCCACTGTATTTTTTCTATGGAATCCAATCCATCCCAAAGGGTTTTCTCACAATAAATTGGGAGATTTATAAATATAAGGCGGACCCAACCATTATTCTGGTTACCTGTGGAATTTGAAATTTTTGGATGGACGAATATTGGTTTGTAGATTGTGGCCCAGGTGATGATTTTAAAGAAGGTATTTTTGGATTATCTAATCAGCATGATGAGATTCACTTAATTCATGATTTCGATGGCATACATACGACAAGGTGGACCTCTCCCTGACAGTTGAATAGTGTCTGCATGTGAGTCGGAATGCGGGCGGATAAGAGGTGTAGAAACCTCTAGCTATGATTATATTTTTACATGTCATTAACATTTTTTTAAAAAATCTAAACCGTTCAAAACGGAAAAGATAATGGTTACAAGGCATATCTATAAAATCAGACTGATTTATGCACTCGTTATGGTTAATTAATCCGATAAATAATTTATTTTTCTTTAGTAGTGACCACTGATCAGATGTTAAGATGATACGTGATTTTTTGGGTTATGGCCATCTACAGTTATTTCCGAAATTTAACCAAAGTTGCATTTGGACGATGTATTTGGTTTTTAATAAAATAAAAATATTTAAAAAATAAATTATTCCAAAATAGTTTGATTAAAAAACCCTTTTCTTATTTTGTCCCATGCAAGCTTTGGAAAATAAAAGAAAAGAAAAGAGGGTATAAGTGTGGTGTGGTGTACCTTTCTAATCAGGTAAAATTTGAGGGAGCGCCAAAGGCGCTTACTGGTCAACTAAGCAGTGTAGTTGTAGTGGTACTAGATGGCGTTCTTTGCACTTTAAGAATGGTCGCTCCCTCATGAACCATAGCGAGTTGCAATGTGAAGGAAGGAACCACCGAGTGTGAGTGAGACCCTTATATATAAAGCTGTATTTTTTATTGTTGTAGAGATGACTATTGTGCATGAAACGGTCAGGCAATGATGATATTCATGTAGAAACTATTGTATTAATTAAACAACATGTATGCAATAGTTATGACCATATAGCCACTGGCAGCATGCAACTGTAAGAAAATGATCATAAATGGCTAGTTTTCCAACAGTAAAAAATAACCCTAAACAGTTAGTTTTCAACAGAAAGAAATAGCCTTAAACGGTTAGTTTTCAACAGACATAAGCTGTCATATTATTTATGACGAGCCATAATCCCCGGCCCTAGGTGCCTACATAAGCAATGATTGCTGGAATCAAATAACTTGGGCTATTTTACTTAGAATTTTTGGCCGTGTTGGAAGGATATATCGATGCGAGTTGGATACCAAGTACAGGGGATAATAAGTCCACAACAAGGTAGGTATATTCACTTTAGGAGGTGCAACTGTCTGTTGAAGATACACGAAATAGATATACATAACTCACTCGACAATGGAATCTAAATTCATAGCTCTAGTTATAACAAGCAAAGCACTTGAGTGGCTAAGGGATTTGTACTAAAAATCTCATTCTATGCGAAAAGCCTATATCGGCTATTTCACTTCATTATGACAGTGAAACCACTCTAGAGAAAGCCTACAACGGCAAATACAATGGAAAGTCCAAAGACATAAGTTTGAGACATGACTATGTAAGGCAATTGATTCGAGATAGAATCATTACAATCTCATATGTAAAGTCAAGTAATAACTTGACTGATTATTACTAGAGGTGTAGTAAATACGTCATCTAGAGGGATGGAGTTAAAACTCTTCACTAAAAGTTTCATCAGTGGTGGAAACCCAATACAACATTAGAAAATCTCTAAGTCTAGGTTTAATGGGTAAGAATAAGTTCCTGCACTGAAATAAAATAACTTCATTCAGGATGGATAATGTTGGTCGTTACAGTAAGATGGATGAGTCTTTGAACTCTTAATGAAATCCAATCTTGAGTACAAGTGTTTTAAAAGTAACGTAGACACTGAAAGTGTTTTACCTATACGCACATAAAGGTGATGCCACCTCTCATGAGAGTGAGAGTTTTTCTTGGCATCATTCATGAAACAAGACAAGCGCATAGTCATTAATAATGCTAAGCGAGTATTAAAAGGAACTCATATAACGCAGATATAATTATGTCTATGGTACCTCCAATTCTATAAATAAGAACAACTAGTTTAAAGTTGTAGCTACAAGAAATTTTGATAGAACTTTGAAATACTTATAATAAGGGAAGATTCAAATCGAAATATAATATTCGTTTATGCATAAAAGTTGACTTAGTCTAACATATGTTTTTAAATTTTATTTAAAACCAAGTGAGGATTGTTATATTTGGTTTTTAATAAAATAAAATATAAAAAGAAAAATATATTTTTAAAACAAAGGTTTTCAAAATGGTTTGATAAAAAACTTTTTTATTTCTTTTGTCTCACTAGTACGTGAAAATGGGAGGGGGGAAAAAAGACGAATTTTGAAACGATTGTGGACCGTCTGCAAAATCCTCTGTTTAAAGACGGCTATGAACCGTCTCTAAAATTTTAGCTGTCCTTTTTTCATTGTTTTGGCTTAGTGCACATTGGGGAAGGGAAAAGAAAAGAGAGTGGCGATGTGGTGTACCTTTCTAATTGGGTAAACCTGAGGGGGCATGGAAGCTTACTTTCTCCAGTGCGAAGCACTAGAGTACACACACATGCATGCGTGGGCGAGGGTGTGGGTGTAGACATGGACATAAACACGGGTAAGAGTGTGGGCAATGAGGTAGTGTGGCTGTAGTTGCATTGGTTGGTGTACTCTTCACTTTGCACATGCGCATCGTGTCGCAAGAGTAATCACTCTCTCGCGATCTTACGCGAGAAGGCGTGAGTCGCAGTGTGAAGGCGGAAAGGGACCGCCGAATATGACTAAGAACCTTATATATATATATATATATATATATATATATATATATATATATATATATATATATATATATATATATATATATATATGGCTGAATTTTTTACTGTAATAGAGATGGACGTTGCGCATGAAACAGTCTTGCAACAATCATAACCTTGCAGAAACTGTAATATTAAACAACAATCACGCACCGATTATGGCTGCATACAACAGTAAAAAAAGGTCATAGATGACTAGTTTTCCAACAGTCAGAAACAACCATAAATGGCTAATTTCCAACCTCCAGAAACGATAATATTATTTATGACCTAAGCCATACGCCCCCGCCCTAGGTGTCTATATAAGTAAGACTTACTAGGATCATTTCTATAGCAGCAGAAGCAAACACATCTCTTCTTCTCTCCCACTCTAAACACATCTCATTGATGATTTAACATACGACCCAGTGAGTTAACTCAGCATCCAACTCAATGAGTCAAATCAGAATCCTGACTCAATGAGTTTATAAACTTGGTAAAAACGTTTTTCTACTTCTTCCCATCAAGTTAGGACTAAAAATTAGAATCTGTTAGACTCCGTTGAATGAGTTCCTACAGGGATTTCTTCATGATTGTTGCATGCGTAACTTATTAAGCTTGTCATATCCTGGAAGAGGTTTTCTACATAACCTGTCAGTGATCTTAGATAAGATGGGGCAAATAACTCTTTAAGGATAGCTTATCCAATATGTGCTTCATCCTGATTCTTATCATATTGTAATTTGCTCGATTTTTTCCATTTTCAAATTATAAAATATTCCAAAAGTGTATGCATGTGGATAGCAATACTTAGCCAGATGAGCTATTTGGGAATAATGAAATGAATATTTAAATTTGGTGAATTAATGAATTTATATATATATATTTTGAATTTGCATTGAATTTGGATCTAAAAGTTTCAAAATCCCATAATTCTTTCGAAAATCAAGCTACAAATTTATAAAATTTGAAAGTAATGGTTACAACTGTAGAGGATTTATCGCAAAAACATAGCTCCTAATAAACTTCAATACTCTATAGATCATACGCGTTCACCTACAAATTACAAATAAAAAAATAAAAAATTGTACATGTGGCATGTAGGATAAACCATTTACATTGTAATGTGTATTATTATAGATGTATTGTGAACTAAAATTGTGCTTATTTGATTATTTAAGTAGGATATTTATTAACGTTTATTGGATGGCTGAAAATAAATAATATTCAGTGCTCTTATTCCAACAGATAAGTATCCACGGATTAAATGTTTCAATTGATAAACCAGTTCAACTATCGAAGTGTAAGTGACATCACGTCCAAAATTACCATTTTTAAGTGCATATGCATGAAATGCTGTAGAAAACCAAAGTATCAAATAACTGCCCCCTAGGTTTTAAAAATGAATTCATCTCATTATATTTAAGGGCTTGTTTGGTAAAAGGGTAAACGAATGTAAATGGTTAATGATTATTTACTCTTGTAATCGTGTGGTAACATCACTTTCCTTTGACTACAACGATGACATTGCTATATTATTTGTTTTACTGAGAAGACACTATAGATAGTAATTTTATAATGTAAACATTATAATGATTATAATTTACTCATTTTCTTTATAAGTGCATTTGTCTCTTGATTTATAAGCTGTAATTGCTACTAAAACAAACACCTAAAAGTAATAATGATGGCTTATTTACTTTAAAAAGGAAAACCAAATAGGCCCTAATAGTATATATGATTAGAGAACATGCATGATTTATTTAAATTTAGATCATTAAGAGGTTTTAACTTCTTTTTTTTATTATCCTTCGTTAGTGAAACAAATGGATGAGAAAAAAAAAATATGCTGCTTGAATCAAAGATTGTTGTTCTTAAGATAGTGAATGCCTTCACACCAAGTAAATTATATCCAATATCATTTAGGCCCAGTTAAAGACTATTAATGTTGCGCAATAAATGCAACAGTATTGTACAATTCAAACATCTTTTAGAAACAACTTAGAAATAAAAAAGAAAAGATTTGAAAAAGAGAAAGATTATCAAAATATGAGAGATAATTTTCTTATGTCATATAGTTTTAGAGTGGATGCTGAAAGTACCCTAAAGTATGAATTGAAGAGGCACCTGTTTATTAGTAAAAGAATGTTTGTGGGTTTTTTTTTTTTTTTTTTTTTTTTTTTTTTGAATTAAGGGCATTTTTGTAATTTAATTACAATGATCATTTATAACTATATCAGTCAACATACTTCTGCATGACGTTGCCTAATTGACATCTCAACTGCCACCAAGAAACTACCATCTCATCAACCTATATAATTGCCACATGTGCGCTAAGTTAATACGACGGTCATAGGGTCGGCTATTGACCAACCCTTCTTATTGACTCAGCCTTCTTTTCCGTTTACATTAAGATGCGGGTTAGACCATGGCACAACCCTAATTTAAAGTAGAATGGGCAAAAACTTTGAAACTAATATGCTATGGAGGAATCCGATTCCTTTGTTTTTGTCAAATAGAGATTTTCTATTTGTCTGCATTGTAATAGGGCCACATCATCGCCAGCCAACATTCATTGTAGCTAGCAGTGATGATGTGGTCCCATCACAGTGCACGCAAACAGAAAATCTCTGTTTGACACAAATAGAAGATCAGACTCGCTGTCCAAGCAATCTAGTACCCATGTGGCCAACGGGCGTGGATTGGATGCTGAAAAGGTCAAAGGTCAATAGTCAAATCGCTACTGAAGTGATGTCACCAAGCTCGGTGGACTCTACCATGATGTATGTGTTGTATCCATACCGACCATCCATTTGGAGAGATCGGTTTATGGCATTAGAAAAATAATGAGATAGATCTAAAGTTTAAGTGGACCCCACCATAAAAGACATTGGGGACAGTGACATCCACCATTAAAAAATTCTTAGGGGCCACAGAAGTTTCCGATCCCGTTTATATTTTTGTTTTCACTTCACCTATCTCTATGTTAACTTATGAATAGGTTGTATCTAAAAAATACATCAGGGTGGGCCCTATAAATGCTTCAACGGTGGGTGTGACTGGTCCCACGGTTTTCTGCGGTGGGTCCACTTGAACCTTAGATCTATCTCATTCTTTTTTTCATGCCATCTAACGATCTCTACAAATGGTTGGACGGTATGAATACAACGCATGCATCATGGTGGGGTCCACATAGCTTAATAACGTCACTTCAGTGGCGATTTGGCTAGTGACCTTTTCAGTATCTAATCCGCACCCTGGCCAACATGTGCGGACAGTACAAAATAATGCATATAACTTGAACTCTTGATGTAGCAAAACTCAATTTCCTCACTGTTCCTCTATTATCTTTGTAAAAAAAGAGCATTTTCAAATTATAATTTTTTTTATATTAAAAAATTTCAAGGGAAAAGAAATGACAAATTTTAATATTAAAAAAAAAAAAAAAAAAACTCCTCCGATTATTTTCTAATTTAAAATATTCGTAATCTTTAAACAAAATTATTGCTGGTCAAAATGGGATAATTGATCTCATTTTTAAGTGGCAACTAAACATGCTTTTTTTTTTTTTTTTTTTTTTTTTTTTTTTAAAAGCTTGTTAGTACACCCTGCTGTCAGTTCACACTTCACCGGTAGCCACCCCCACTCGAGATCGATACTAAGACTTCAGTGTTGCGGCGAGGTATCTTTCACTCAGTCTATCACTTGACCTAAATCTATGATTGTATTGGTGTATGGATGTGCTAAATTCTTAGATTCGACAAATCCACAAAAAAAATAATAAAATATCCGAGAGATAGTTTTAAATATATGGACTTTACAAATGCCTGCCCCAAACCCTTGACTCCTAAAATCAAATAGAAGACAACCACCCAATGACTAACCTGACTAGAAGTTTTATAATCTTACGTAATGTGAAAGTAGGTTTTATCTGCACACGTGCCAAAACTTGAGGGCTAGTGGGACATATCCTAGCAGTGAATAAGTTGCACCGCCCATATGAAGATATTGGAAAATATTCAAAAATCAAATTGGCACACTCATCAGCAGGTGACGTGCACTCTCGATGTGGACAGTTCATGAACTTTTAAAGACCGTCCATTATTTTTTTATTTAATTAATCAAAAACGTTCAGAATTTCTATTGTCATCCATTGATAAAACCAACTAAGAAAAAATCAATATATATATATATTCCGCTATCAGCGGAATAATCAATCAAATAAAAGTGGGTCCTATGTGATTATGCATCACATCCAATCCATACAGAAGACGTGCCCTCTCATGTTGTGCATTTAGCATAATATAAGTCAGATCCATGACTCAGGTGGGACACACAACAAAGAACATTTCAAAGGAATGCGCATTGTCTATGTATATGCCATCCAATCCATTTGCGTGGTGTGATGTAACACAACTGCATAATGACACCCAAGAAATTAGGTCATACCAAAACTCAGGTGTGCTCAGCACAATCATGGGCGGTATCCTCTCTCTTGACTCGGACTGGTATAGTGGCCCCTTACGCGCCCAGATATCGATACTGGTCGGTGCTGTGGGCCCACCATGAGGTATGCATTTTATCCAATCGGTCCATCCATTTTATTAGTTTATTTTAAATATTGGGCCAAAAAAATGAGCAGATCTAAATCTCAGGTGGACCACACCACAGAAAACAATGGTGATTGAATGCTCACCATTAAAAACTTCTTAGGACCCACTGTGATGTCTATTTGCCATCCAACCTATTGATTAGGGAAGCGGATTGCGTGCTGAGTACCTCCGTACCCTAAGTGTATTGAGTAAACTTTATGGGGTCCACTGTAATATATGTATTTTATCCACTTTATTAATCCATTTTAATAGATAATTTTAGGTCGTCATCCCGAAATTGAAGTATATACAAAGCTAAAGTGGACGTCACCACGGAAACAGTGTGAATTGAAATTCTAACGATGAAAAATTCTTGAGGCCATAGAAGTTTCGGATCAATAAGTTATTTATTTTTTTCGTTCATCCATGTCTGTGTGATCTTCTGAATAGGTTTAATGACAAATAAACATCACTGTGGTCCATGAAAAGGTTTCAACAGTGGAAGTCATTATTCCCACTGTTTTCTATGGTGTGGTCTACTTGCACTTTGGATATACTTCCATTTTGGTCTCAACCACTAAAATGAGCTGGAATAATGGATGGACAGCATGGATAAACCACATACTTTCACCGTGGGTCCAACTGAGTTTACTCATCAGGGCCTGTTTGGGAGCGTGGATTTGGAACCCCCTGGATTGGCAACCCCAGGATTGGAAACCCCCTGGATTGGCAATCCTCCTGGTGTGTTTGGCACCCTAGAGTGTGAATCAACTTTAATTCAAAAATACCTATACATGGTATATTTACAGGGGTTTGAATTTAATTACTAAATCAACTTTAATATGATCCAATTAGTGAGATATATAATTTTTGACATTATGGTTGTGATAAGCCTGCTAAAATATATGCTTTGCTTGAAAATGATGAAATTCCAAGTCTCAGATGGACCGCAAGCACAAGATCATGTCTGAGTGACTAACCAACGATTTTTAATCGTTGATTAATATAAACAATGTTTGGACGATGCTGGACAATGTTTAGACGGTGCTGATCTACATGAACAATGTTTGAACAGTGCTGATCATTGTTAGTGAGCCATGTGCCCAATAAAATGATAGTGTACAGTGACATACATTTACACCCGCAACTATTGAAATGATTTTGGTGTAATCCAAGCTCTCACCGTGGATTACAAACCCCCTCAAAGAGGGGATTGGAAACCCCCTGGATTGGCAATCCCCAGTTGCTTTTTGCTGCCAAACAACAAAGGAGATTTGAAACCCCCTCTAATCCCCTCCAATCCCCTCCAATCCACGGTGCCAAACGACCCCTCCGTACAATAAAAGCTTACCAAGTAACTCAGTATGCAATCCGATTTCATTGATTAGGTCAAACTTTTGTAGCCCTAAAAAGTTTTTAATGGTGGGCATTCAATCACTACTATTTTCTATAGTGTAGTTTACTTGCGATTTGGAGCAACCTAATTTTTAGTCTCACGCCCTAAAGTCAGCTCTCAAAATGAATATAAGAGGTGGATAAAACAAATATATCATAACGAGGTCTAGAGAGCTTTTCCAGCACCGGCCAGTACTGACCTGGCACTTGAGGGGTCACTATCCAATCCCAATAGCTCCCTACTACTTGCCAGTGGTATGGCCCACTTTAGTCATGAATCGGTGTGACTTTTTGGTCCTGACCTAACAATGGGCTCGTCATATGGATGGCTTGGATGTCATGCACACATCATGTGGCTGTCCACTTTTTCTTGAGTCTGATTATGCACTATTATTCCCAAATTTTTTATAATACCATAGTTTGAAAATGACTCAAACCGGATGTGAAATAAGGCTTACTGAGTCTTTACTTGGCTTGATTTTGGAACTAATAAAGACTAGTTTCAGTGAGCCTAGCTCCCTTGTAAATAGCTTTTCTTTCCTGATAGAGGTGGAACCAGGTGCATGACTCAGGTAAAGTAATTGTTACTGACTTTGAGTTAGCCAGGTCTTCAAGCCAACTCGATGACTATTGTCGAGTGAAGACCGTGTCACCTCACGAACAATTTTTCAGCGGTTTAGTTCGAGTGGAGTTATGCTGATTTTCGAGTCAATTCAACCAATTTTAGACTTATGCTTTCAACTATAGAAATTTTTGTAAAGTGTTAATATTGATATTCTCATTTTAGGATAATTTTGCTTGCAACGAGCAAATGAATAATCCCGGATTAGTTCTTGCTTAGTTATATTTTCCTCGCGTACGATAAGCTCTACTATTATTTTAGGTCCAGTTCTATGGCTAAGTGGTAGATAGCCTCTGCTTAAATTCTAAGATCAAGAGATCAAGTGCCCATGTGGTGTGGGTGAACACAAAAAAAAAAAAAAAAAAAAAAAAAAAAAAAAAAAAAAAAAAAAAAAAAAAAGGCTCTACTATCATTAAAAGACAACAACTAATCCCAGACTACTATCATTGAAAGACAACAAGAAGCCCTAGAACCCTAATATAACTAGCCCCAGGCCTCTCTTTCTCTCTCTCAAATACTTGGGAATATAAAACTACAAAATTTCATAATATTTGGCGCAACCAAATGCACTCTAAAGCAGAACCATTCATACAACTTAAAAATGAGTTCTTCTCATTTTTGTTAACAACGATCAAGTGTCAAAGATCTCGATCTCTAACGCCAAATGAATTCATCTAATTTAGTTAGCAATATCTTATGCATTAGAGGTTAAGATCTTGATGAACTCATATTCTGGCGTCTACTAAACAATGCCTTATTTTTATTTATTTATTTTTCTCAATATAAAAATGGAGTATGCTAACTATAATGTGCATAGAGAGGGCGTTTAAGGGGCTAGAAAATCTTCATGTTTTTCATAAGCATAAGCAGGTGTGCAGTTGTAGTGTATTTTGATTATCTTAAAGAATTACATGATAGATGGTTTGTCAAACCGTCTAACTGCATGGATGGCTGAAGCTGATACAGCTGTATGACTTCACTGATGACACATGTGCCAAAGTAGCAAACATGTGCATGATGGGGGCAGCAATGATTGTGCTAGCCGCAATGTGCATGACTCAAGCAAGCCCACTCATTAGGTGGTCCACATGTCTATTTTATTACTAACATATACACGAAAACAGGGGAAAGATGGTGAGTGGAGCCCCTTTGGATAGATTATAAGAACAAAAAAACTACATTAAAGTGTGTACCTAACTAATCTATTGGGTGACATCTGAGAGGAAAAAGAAAAAAGTAACAAATGGTTCAATTTCAACAAATAAATGTCCACTAGAAGCTAGGATATCTGACTTTTGGGACAAGATAAATATATAGTGTGGTTCCGTCATCAGGCAGCTATATTTATTTTTTATTTTTTTCTGGGGGGAAGTTAGGTTTTGACATGACCGTGCACCACAATTGTGGCACAATTAGAGGTGGGCATGGGAGTCAGACTTGGCATACTCGACTCGTCCAACTTATTTACACTCGACTCGACCTGAACCGAGTGATGAGTCCATTTGAGCCGAGTAGACTTCACCCAAACTGAACTGATCAAACTAAGTCAAGCAACTCGACTCAAAATCCAACTTGGTACTGACTCAACTCATTTCGAAACCCAGCTGGACTCAAGTTTGAACAGTGTGTGTGTATATCTATATATAAGGTCGTGACCTCATGGGAACTTTCCATGAGGTGGAGCTGCGTGGGCCCCACCGTGATGTGTGTCAAACATCAACACCATGCATTTGATGGGTCCCCTTTAGTTTATGAGGAATCCCAAAAATCAGTTGTATGTGGAACTTAGGTGGGCCATACCATTTAAATACATGTGAAGACATGAATAAAACATATAAAATCACATGGTGGGGCCTACCTGAGTTTTGGATGTGGCTGAAACTTGGTATGACCCCTCATCCAAGTGGGACACACACAATGGATGGGTTGGATTTGTGAACCACATCTCGGTGGGCCCAATAAATGATTGTGAATGTTTTAATGGGAGGGTAACCCATCTCAACTGTTGTAGGTGGTGTGGCTCACCAAGTCATGGATTGACTTGACTTTTAATCCTGTGGCCCACCATGAAATGGTGCATCTGGCTTATGGGGTAAATGTTTGTGGGGTCCACACAACTTGACCTCATGGGGAGTTCCCACGAGGTTGATATATATATATATATATATATATATATATATATATATATATATATATATATATATATATATATATATATATATAAAAACTTCAATTTAATTTAACCTACCTGTGAGACTTAGATCGACTCAGGCATGTTGGACTCAATACTGAGTTAGGTCATGCTCAGGTCAGGTCTATTTCAAAACCAGGTTGGGTCAGTCCAAATTCCATTCCACCCAACTTGATGCCCAGCTCAAGCACAGTGCATGGAACCAAGGGCTGCACTCATATGGAAGAGGTACACCATGAACTTGTGGTGGGATGGACTATTGGGCTCAACTATGCATTAGATCCACCCTCTGCATTAGATACCCCTAAGCTATGGGGTAAAAACAAAAGCCATGAAAACTCAGGTGGGCCACACCACGAGGAATTGTTTGGATCTTCCCCACCTTTTGTGTACATGTGTTCAAATCATTCATTAGACTTACCCTACTAGCTAGGATGAAGAGACAGACCAACGCATAGGTAATCATTCATCAAACCTGAACTTGCTACTAGGATGAAGGAACAGACCAAAATACCACTTATACTTCCCTTTGGAAACATACTTTTACGTTGTCCCAGCCATGCAGCTCACCTAAGGGTCTCTTAAGATGCATTTCCTCGTAAAGGTGTTTCCAAAAGGGGAAGTTTCGTGCATGCTTTTTCGGCCTCCTCGGTTGCTGAGTTGGTGTGTTTTAGTGCTTATTTTGTCAAAGTGGAAAATGAGACAATGTCTTGTAAAGTGCATCCAAACGCACAACATCAACTGCCTTTTGGATTAAAATGGTGTTTGGGCTTCAAATGCCCGTTCATACAAAGAGTGAGTCCAGAGTGGCCCAGTGGATTGGTCTCACCGTTGATGTGGGCCTGACAGTTGCATCGAGCCACCCGTCGGATTGGAGCCTAGCTACCTCTAAGGGGACATTTGGATTGTAAGTTACTTAGGGCTTGTTTGGGAGTGGATTTGGAACCCCCTAGATTTGAAATCCTTTTATTGTATTTGGCACCTTGGATTGGGAATTAACTTTAATCCAAAAGTAGCTATACATGGTATATTTAATGGGGTTTGAATTTAATTACTAAATCAACTTTAATATCTCTAATTAGTGAATGAATGTAATGTTTGACACAATGGTTATAATGAACCCTTTTTCCTGGTACGTCCAAGCCTCGAGGTTGTGGCTTTGTCAAGTTCTGCTATGAAGATGATGCCAGAGCCGCTAAAGGGGTTCTCGATGGCAAGAGGATTGATGGGAGGGTGGTAGTTGTTAAAGAGGCTAATCTGAAGAAAAGCACCCGTCGAACCAGCCCCAACTTCGGCCCCAACACTACTCCCCCTGCTAATCCTCCCAACCCTCAACCTACATCCAACACCAGGAGATGTGAAACTATTCCCCCTGCTAATCCTCCCAACCCTCAACCTGCAGCCAAAACCAGGAGATGGGAAACTCAGAGATCCTGCACCAACAAGATTTTTTCAGGCAAGACCAAGGTAACAGCCGATCCCTCATTAGTTGCAAGAATGCGACCAGAACTAGATCTATGTCTGGTGGGTTCAACCTATTCGAAGGAATGCTCCATCCTCTGTACTATTGATGGCATCTGAGCTTCGCGTTTCAAAGCCTCTGCTGTGGACGTGGCTAGAATCTCCTTGACCCAGTTCCTCATTTTCTTTAAATCTAAAAATGAGTTGTTAGATTTTGTGGTCGACGACTCTTTCTGGAGACCTATGGGATTAGTCACCTTGTCGCCTTGGAATCCTTTTGTGTTTAAGAAGGAAGAAGAATCCTGGATTCGTTTATTTGGTATCTCTGCTCATGCATGGTGTGAATCTGACGCAGGGGAGGACGTGAGGTCGAGCACCATCTTCCTCAAGAGGATAACTATTCCGAATCCACGGAACTTCTCTGGACTCCTCACAGAGACTTTCTCGAATCCACGAGAAAAGAGAGCAGAAAATAGAAATAAATTCTAAATAAATTCGAAATAGATTAATGAATGCATAAAAACGAGTTCACAACCCTTTAAGTAAGGGTACTAAGCAATGGGAAAGAAATCATAATCAAACTACAACTAAAACTCATAGAATCCGCGACTTACTATAAATAGTAAACTTACTATTTATAGACGGTCGTGATGTCTACTAGTGCGCAAGGTTTTCGGCCAAAAATAGTAAGTGTCCTATTTGGCTTCACCAAACCGTTCCCCTAATTATTCTAAGCTCTTTTCACGTTGGGCGCAACTCCTAAAGCCCGACGGATGAAGAGTTATAGTCAAACTAAAACTTACTATTTATAGTAAAAACGAAATTGAAACAGGGAAACGACCGTCAAATCAGGGGTTTTTCGCAATTTCGAGCGTCGTAACCTCGCATAGCTGGGTTGGTTGGCTAAAGTAGCTCGTTCTACCCCAAAATCATATATTTTACGTCGGCTAACTCATTCCGGATTGTGAGATACGCCTGATTGAAGGTCTGATGGTCCAGATCACTTCTTTCACCGACTGAGCCTTTTCTGATCCATCTTTGCCATGTAATTGTCCTCGACCTGCTCTACATCAGAATCGGTCATTGCCGACCTGGGCAGTTGCTTTGGCACCGTGGTGGAGATTGATACATTAACTAGATTTGGAATATTTCAAATGTTTGCCCGGGTTAAAATTAAGCATAGTCAGCCACTTAAATGTCTTAACCCACTTCAGCTTGAGGTGATGGATCAGATTTATGACATCTCGGCTCGGCCAGAGGTGAAAGATCGAGACGACCCGTTATGCAGGTTGGATTCAGAGGATCCGGTGGCCTCCACGAAGAAACAGAAACTCCAGATTGTATGCTTTGAGGCTTTAAAAAACTCCCTGCTCAGGTACCTATCACCTTTTGTACAAAAATGCCCCAATGCTTGATAGAGACTTACCATCAGAACTTATTGGTCGAGCTGAACAGGACCTACCCGACCAAACTGCCCCTGATCCAACACATACAAATCTATAACAAATACAGGATTGTGCGGCCGTTAACCTAGATCTCAACCCAACCGGACTTGTCAGGCCTCACCCGTCAAACATGCTGCTCCTAGAAGCTCCATCTTAGATCCAGGCCCAATTGCACACGCCCCTAACACATCTCCACTGTCAGGTGAACTCTGTCCATCCTCTTCCTTGCTTATCCATATCTGCGGATAACTCTCCTTGCAGTTCGCCATCTCCTAGAAAAGGCCCTCGTGAATTTGAAGCAATGTGTTCCCCTGATTTCACCCCCTGCCTGCCAGGGAGACTGCTAGGAACTTTATTCATTTCAAGGGATTATCAGACGACTGTGCATCTGTCTACAAACAACTTGACGTCACTGTGGATCTATCCCTATATAAGATGCCTGCCTGCAAAATTGTCTCTAAATCAGATTATCAGTCTTTCTTTGAAGGTAGATACAATTCAAACTCCCTCTTGGACTGCAAGGCTGGCTATTCAGGCAACGTTTCTGATGGATAACATCCTTGTTTAGAACGCCCGTGGTTTGGCCAATGCGGCCACCGCTCGGTCTATAAAAAGAATTATTAGATCCCACAATTCTTTCATCATTGCAATCCTCGAACCCATGGCTTGTGATAGTCGTAGAGTGGGTATTGGCTTGAAGCTTGATTACCACTCTTCTCTTTCGAATGCAGCTGAAGGGGGTAAAATCTGGTTATTTTTTAAAGATTATATCAACCTTTCTGTCATCGAGTCCTCTAACCAGATGATTTTAGTTGAGCTGTCTTTGTTTAACTAAGTTCTCTTCCCCAGGATTTCTTTTGTCTATGCTAAGTGCTCCACATTCGCTCGGCGTTCTTTGTGGGACTCTATTTCGTTGATTGCCGCATCCTCTTCTGGCCCGTGGGCAGTCTGCGGAGACTTCAATTACATTCTTAATACATCTGAAAGAATCAGATATCGAGATAGATATTCTGATAGCGTGAGAGAATTTCGGGAAGCGGTGGATAATGCTGGCCTAATTGACACAGGTTTCATCGGAAATAGCTTTACATGGAGTAATAACCGATCTGGAGCCGCGCGAGTGTGGGTGCGGCTAGATTGCCTTCTTTGCAACAGCCCCTGGATTCAGTCCTTTCCCAGATTCTCTGTTAAACATTTTCCTAGAGTGAATTCGGACCATGCCTCAATTCTTGTTCCCTTCCCAGAAGCAGCCTTGCCGACCCTTCGACCTTTTCGCTTCCAGTGGATGTGGCTCCTCCACAACTCCTTTCAACAAGTAGTTGCTGATTCCTGGAGTGATTCTCTGTCTTCTCAACCTTTGATAAATCTGATGCTTAAGCTGAAGAAGGTTAAGTAGAGGCTTAGAGTCTGGAACCGTGAAGTTTTCGAGGACGTTTTCCAGAATGTTTATCAAGCTGAGCAGGAGCTTTCGCATCTTGAAGCCTGCGCTCAATCAAACTCTCAAATCTCGGCTGCAGCTATTGCTGAAGCTAGACTCAAGCTTTCTAAGATGGAGCTGGCGGAAGAGGTTTTCTGGAAACAGAAATCACGTGTCTCCTGGCTGCAAGAAGGAGACAAAAACACGAGGTTTTTTCATCTCTCGACTAATGAAAAGGTACGTCATCTGGGTATTCTCGACATCCGTCTCGATGACGGTCGAAGCCTGACGGACCAACCATCCATTTAGAAAGAAGCGGTCTCCTTCTTTCAATCTTTGCTCTCGGCTGACTCGGATTTGCCCCCAATCTCCGCTTCAAACAACTTGTTTAACCTGATCCCTGCTCTAGTCTCCGCTGATGACAATACCGCGCTGCTTGGTACTCCTTCTCTGGACGAGGTCCAAGTTGCTGTCTCCAAAATGCCAAAGGACGGCGCTCCTAGCCCAGATGGCTTCTCAGCTGCGTTTTTCTCGGGCTGCTGGTCTATTATCGAAAAAGATGTCCATGTTGCGATAGTGAATTTCTTCTCCTGTGCAGTGCTGCCAAGAGCCTTCTCTGCTACTCTTATCTGTCTCATCCCGAAAAAAGTTAGGGCTGTTTCTTTCGCTAATTATAGACCTATAAGTCTATGTAATGTAGTGTATAAAATCTTTGCCAATGTTCTTGCTAACTGATTGAATGCTCTTCTCCCCAAGCTGATTTCTCAGGAATAGGAGGCTTTTGCTAAGGGTCGCTACATTGCCGAGAACATCGTGCTTGCCTAGGAAATATTCTGAGATATATATAAAAAGGTCCGAGGGGGAAACATTATGTTGAAGTTGGATATGGAGAAGGCTTACGGTAGGGTGAACTGGACATTTTTGAAGCTTATTTTGCAACGTTTTGACTTTGAATCGAGATGGATTTAACTCCTGGAAGTCTGTTGGAATGATAACTGGTTCTCTGTCTTGGTTAATGGTTCGAGCTACGGGTTCTTTCACTCGACGCGAGGTCTTCGGCAGGGGGGTCTTTTGTCCCCGTCCCTGTTTATTCTTGCTGTGGAGGTTCTTAGCAGGGGGCTCTCCAATCTCGTCTCAAGTGGACAATGCACTCCGTATAAGCTAAAACAAGGGTGCTACCAGATTTCTCATCTGTTGTACATTGACGATACGGTTCTGTTTATCAATGGCTCTAAAAGGTCGCTTCAATCGGTTACCTCTTTTCTGTCTCAGTTCCAGGATATTTCTGGCCAGCGGATCAACCTACGCAAGAGCACGTTCTTCTGTTCTCCTAAGTTATCCATTTCTAGGACTCGCAAGATTAAAAGCATCCTTGGCATTGGAAAAGCAAACGGTAACCTATCCTACCTGAGTGTCCCCATCATCAAAGGTAAGTCGAGATGCTCCTCTTTTTCATAGCTTCTGGACAAGTTAGCAGCCAAGGTCAATGGTTGGAGGGCTAAAATTCTTTCCCAGGCGGGTCGGCTAACTTTAATCAAGCACGTTCTTAGTGGTATTATAATTCACACCCTTGCAGCCACTATGGTTCCAAATCAAGTCCTGAAATCTAAAGAAAGAATGTTCTCAAAATTTTTTTTAAGGTTACTCCAACCGTAAGTGTCATTGGCGTAAATAGAGCTTCATCTCTACCCCATTTTCTGAAGGAGGCCTTGGTGTAAGAAGAATCAAAGAGGTTATGCATTCCCTCTATTTAAAGTTGGCTTGGGTTGTTATGCATGGCAGAAACAACAGTCTGTGGGGCAGATTCATGCACTCAAAGTATCAGTAAGACAGGCCTGCCCTGCAATCCACTGCCCCTCAATTCGCCTCCCCTATATGGCATGCGCAGGTCATCATTGGTCGGAGAGATTGTAGTATGTGGCAAAGTAATTAGACTGGCCTTGGCCCGTTAGATGGTCATTCCTCCATCATCATTCCTGCCTGCTCTCGTGAGGCTCGGGTGGAGGACTTTATTGACCATAATGGCCTCAAGTAGAATTTGCCCTCGCCTATCCCAGATTGGCTCACCCAGTTCATCTGCCATGGAAGTTATTACACATCAGATCATGATAATAAGACTCTATGGCCCTTCGAACCTTCGGGCAGATTCTCAGTTAAAACTGCCTGGAACCTTCTTCGTTGGGTGGAGTCTTCTGTCTCCTGGTTTAAATTTGTGTGGCATTCCTCAGTCCCCCCAAAATCTCCTTATTCATTTGGAGATTGTTAAATAATGCCCTTCCAACCGACTCTCTCATCCAGCGCAAGGGAGTCAATCTGGTCTCCAAATGCTTCTGTTGCTCGATCACCCCCAACCACGGTCCTCAAGTTGAGACCACCTCTCACCTTTTCCTTCATGGTGAGGTGGCTTCCCAAGTGTGGATGGGGTAGTTAACACATTTGGTACTCCCCTTTTCATACTCCCCTTTTCACCACCTCTCTATTCATCAACGTCTTATTTGGTGGTGGACCCGACCCGGCCCTACCTCGTAAGGCCACCTCAATTCCCTTTCGCATTGCCTCTGCTTTCCCTATTTGAGAGATTTGGAAAGCGAGGAATGGTTCTAGATTTAATGGCAGAACGCCCTCCCCTACGGGTATTGTCTCAAAAATGAAATGGTGGCTATGGGCTATTTTCCCCCAATTGGCGAACTCTCTCCTCCCCCCGCATCAGGGCAGTCCCGCTGAATCTAGAGCTCGCCGCTCCCCTCGTCCCCCCCCGTAAATTCGTGATTGTGCAATGGCTAAGACCGTGCGTGGGATATGCTAAGCTAAATGTTGATGGCTACTCCCTCTCTAATCCCGGCTCGGCTAGTGGTGGCGGAATCTGTCGGGATCATTCTGGGTGTCTGCTTTTCGCTTTCTCTCATGGTTATGGGGTAGCCTCCAATAACATTGCAAAATTACGGGCTATCCACGACGGCATTAGACGCTGCATTGATCTTGGTCTCCAAAGCATCATTGTTGAGTCAGATTCCTTCTGGGCTGTCCATAGTCTGCAGAATCATTCGTCCCCCTCCTGGAAATGGACTTACTGGTTGATCAGAATCGGTGCTTTATTGGACAAGGGATCATTTTCGCTGACTCATATTCTTCGTGAAGCCAACGGCCCGGGGGATAGTTTGGCGAAGATTGGTAGTAAATAGCAATCTAATAGACTCTTCCCTAATATCTCCTCTCTACCCCGACTCATCAGAGGGTAGGTTCTTCTGGATAGAACGGGGCTAGGAGCCCTGCGCCCGATTGGATGATGATAGGGCGTCATCCACTCTCGCGGTCTGCTGCTTCGGCATTGTGGCCTTTTGTTTTCTTGGGGGCAGCTGGTGTTTGGTCTGCTGGAGAAGACATCGCTCTAAGGAAGCTTCCTCAGTTTGCATTGTTCTTTTTCCTTAATTTTCTCTTCCCTGATATTGATGGCTGGTAGAAATGATAGGTGCAGCCCGTTTATTTTCGTTGGGCCCACTCGAATGACTCTTGTATATCCTCTATTCATATCAATGATATTGAGGCGTGGCCCCCATCTTTTGAAAATAATAATAATAATAATGAACCCGCTGAAATATATTCTTTGCGTGAAAATGATGAAATTCCAAGTCTCGGATGGGCCACAAGCACAAGATCATGTCCGAGCAACTAACCAATGATTTTTAACTATTGATTTACATGGATGATGTTTGGACGGTGGTGATCATCATATTAAAGTAATTATAGTGATGCAATTGATAATCTAATTATTTTGGGATATCATTAGTAGGTCATGTGCCTAATAGAGTAATAGCCTAGTGACACGGTGTTACAGATGCATCTCTTGAAAGGATTTTAGATGTAATACAATCTTTCACCATAGATTTGAAACCCCATTTACTTTATGGTACCAAACAACCAACGGATTTTAAATCCCCTCAAATCCCTCCAAATCCATGGTGTCAAATGACCCTTTAAGTTATTTATGCCCCAAGTATATTATTTTGATTTCTAATTATTAAACTGAAGTAATTAAAGTAACTTTAAATAAAATGAAGCTACTTATAATTAATTATAAACTAAACTAACTTATCTCAAATAAGTTACTTATCTATTGCTGCGAAGTAAAAAAGGTAACTTATTTGGTGGTATCCAAACCAGCCCTAAATAAAATGACTAATGGTCCAGGTGTGATGAACTGTTCAATGTATGGCCTGATGCCCGATAGGTATACTTGCCCAGTAATTGTGATATATATTGCCGGCCTGGCCTATCATTCCGGATGAATGGACTACGTTCAACGTACATGCATCACACAACCTAATGAGTAAACTAACACTGTAGATTAGCCTTAGTGGTACCCATTCCACTTCGATGGGAATTGCGTATAGCTAGTGGTATATATAGCGTACTGTACTGAATAAACCACACCATGATGTATATGGGTTATCCATGCAATCCATCGTTTTTCTCATTTTAGGGCATGAGTCCAAAGTTGAAGCATATCCACAGCTCAGTTGGGCCACACCAAAGGAATCAATGGCAATAACGACGACAAACAAAGATTGAAACCTTCCAAATGCTACAGTGATGTTTGTTTGTCATAAGGTCATACGGACATTGCCATCCGACCTGTTCACGAGGTCACACATGCACGAAGGGAAAACAAAAATATCAGCTTGTTCCCAAGCTGGGTCCTTGTTCCCAAGCTTCTTTAACTCAAAGAAGTTTTCAACGGTAGGATTTCAACTCCCATGTTTTCCTATGGTGTTGTCCACATCAGCTTTAGATACGCTTCGATTTTGAGCCTATGCCCTAAAATGATATGATAAAATGAATGGACGGAGTGGATAAGTAAGACACATACATCACGATGGGCCTTATAAAGTTTACTTAGCATACTTATGGCAGATTGAGTTACTCATGTAACCCGGAGTCAGATGTGTACCTTAAGGCCGACCTCTGTGGGCCCCACGGTATGTCCATGTTATGCCACTCCTTTCATTAATTTGCCAGCTCATTCTTTGGGATGAGTCCAAAAAGGAAGGATATCCAAAACTTACCTAGGTCGTAATACAGGAAAGAGTTAATGGTATAACTAACCATGATGTCTATATGCCATCCAAACCGTTCAGGAAAGAACTCTCACCGGAGCTATTGGAAAACACAAATATCAGCCTGATCCAAAACTTTTAGTGGCCCATAAAGGTTTCAATGGTGGGAGTTCAGTCTCCACTTTTCCTTGTAGTGTGTTCCACTCGAGTTTTGAATCTGCTTGGATTTTTTATATCACCTCCTAAAATGATTTTCTCAGCTGATGGACGGAGTGGATATAATACAGGCATCACGGTGGACCCCACAAAGCTTAGAGTTGCAGGGTAGTCAGGGTAAATTCATGTTACCGACAAGTGGATCCTGACTCTTGCTTAGACTGTTGGGAGCTTCAACACCCGGTCAAGGGTTGAGTATCCATACGTGGTGAAATTCCACGTGAGTGTGTGGGGTGTGTGTGCGTGTGTAAAAAAAAAAAAAAAAAATGTTACCGACAAGTCGCGTCCTTTCTACGTGGACCACCTAACCTAACAATTATACTAGTTTGAATTTTGGTAGAGAATCCAGGCTGGGGCCCACCAGATGAACAGCTAGGATCTGGAGCAGATCGTTGTCCCACTAGGGTCCTGGTATGCAAGTACAGTTTAGCTTTTCTCGTACAACAGTTCTGGAAAAAAGGGCAGAGGTCATATTATCAGTGCAATGAGTGCACCATTGCTTACAGCAAGATCCCTAAAAAAATGGGATTTTGGTGCAGTGGTCCCTGATCTGGACCGTTCATCATGTGGGTATCATTGTGGATTGGTCATGGCAGAGAGGTTAAAGGGTTGTATAATGCTGACCGTCGGATTGGTGAATCTTTTTTTTAAAAAAAAAAGACGTCTAACGTGAATATTAGCAAAATTTCTCTGTGGGGCCCAACATGATATGTGTGACATCCAATCCGCCTGTCATTTTCACCAGCTCATGTTATCACAAGAGCCCAAAACTAATGCCGATCCAAAACAAGTGACCACACCATTGGAAAAAAACAAGTGGGCCACACCATAGGAAAAAAATGGGTAAGGCGGTTCCTACCCTTCGAACCTTCTTGGGACCCACAGAAAAAAAAAATAAAAAAATGGTAATCTAATTTTGATCCTTCCATAGGCCATATGGTTAAGATGATCTAATTAAAATGAGTGGTTTGGATTGATCTTTAAAACCTTTCTTTTGGTATAATCAATCCAAACCACTCATTTTGCTAGTACACAATCAGAATGTTAAGATTTCCCAGAAGAAGTGATTTCAATGAGACAGCAACCCGATATGAGGTACATTTATGGTTCAAACAAATCATTTCAATATTTTTGTTACAATGAATCTTGACCAATCGTTTTATGTGTGGTCCACATGAGATTTGAATCTAAGTCATTTGTGGACTCATGCCCTACAATGAGCTAGCAAAACGAATGGACAACCTAGATATAACTTAAGTGAACCCTTTAGTCGCCTCACCTAGGAGCGTACACGAACCGAGCTAGCTCGGTTAGTTCGGTCGACTCGACTCGAAAAAGCTCAATTCGTCTCGGTTCGAAGTTGAGTTCGAGCCGAATCAAGTTGATTTTTTGAGCTCGAAATGAGTTCAAACTGAGTTCGAGTAGGCCCCAGCTTGACTCAACTCGGATCAAACCAGGTTGGTGGCTCAGTTTGGCTGGTGGATTGTCTTGATGTTGCTCACCAACTACTTGATAAAATGATCCAGCCATTGATCATTTTACCTCATCAATAATCCACACGAAAAGTTCAAATAATCCAGCCATTGATGTTGCTCACCAACTGTTTGATAAAATGACTCAACGAAATGTGGCTGTGGCAAGGAAGTTTTGGCTGGTGGCAAGAAAGGCTTGGCCAGTGGCAAGCATGGTATGTACATTAAACAAATACCTTTTTTCGCTTTGTTTTTTTTCTTTTCTTTTCTTTTCAGGAGGGGGGGTTTTATGTTACTTAGAAGGTGTTAGTTAAAACACCAGTAAAACCATTACCTCAGTTTGTAAAACAATGGAATTTTTAAGTTGCAGTTCAGGTGTTTGTGGAAATGCCTCAATGGTGAATTCGGCTAGATCTTGGCTTGAACTTGGCCCGAGCTGCTGACCGAACTGAGCTGAGCTGGCCAGTCAGGCTCGAGGATCGAGCCGAACCGAGTTCAAGCTGAGATTAGCCAATGTTCGAGCCGAATCGAGCAGTTCAGTTCGACTCGATGTACACCCCTAGCCTCACCAATGTCCTCCTTTCCCAGGCCTCACTGAATCAGGCTGTTAATGTGCCGCGCCTGGGAAAGGTCTCAGCCCAGATTTTGACCTTCTTTGGGTTGGGCTGTCGGGCTAGCTTATTCAAAATTCTGTTATTCTAGGCCCGCGCCCGGCCCATTTACACCCATACCGAATCCCTCTCCACCTTTAGGCCGGAGCGGCGGTAACACCTCAAGAGGGTGTTATCCATATATGGGGGCCCACCGTAATGATATTATGTATATCCACACCGTCCATCCGTTTCTGCAGCCCCGTTTATCACGTGGTACCAGAACATAAGCTTATCCAAATCTCAAGTGGATCACGCCACAGTAAACAGTGGTGATTGAGTGCCTCACAATTAAAATTTTCGAAGGGCTCATCATAAGATTTTTGTAACACGTTGATTTTCCATCCAACCTGTTGATTATGTCAAGAAGACATGGATGAAGTGAAAATATAAAGACTAGCTTTATCCAAAATTTTAATAGTTTTTCATGGTTACTCATTACTGTTTCTAGTGGTGTGGTCCACCTGAGATTTGGCTATTTAGGATCTTGTCCTAAAATGAAATGGGAAAAAAGATGGACGGCGTAGATATACAAATAATACGTCAAGGTGGCCCCACACGGTTCGGTTAGGATAACACCTACTAAGGTATTACCCGGGTAACAGCTAATCCGCTCTTTTGGCATTTATGAGGTGGATTTGTTCTTCTAGTCAAAGTTATTCTCAAGAGATGGTCAATTCTAAAAGGGAAGCAGATGATTGGCATCTCAGGTTGTTGTTTTCCATCACCGATGTCGGCCATTTTGTTTTCATCTTCCATTAATCAACTTACATTTATCGTCAGAGCAAAGTAAACCTTGTGAACCAAGGTGGGGCTCACATGACAGACATTTTAGATTAATCACCATACTTTTTCATTATGGATGATTTGTAAATTTGGACTACTCATTTTAGGGGCTAGTGATGGAACAGTTAATGTTACTAGAAAACCGGTTCCTCACATGAAAAAAAAAAATACTTCGCGAGCTGGGGTAACCAAAGGTCCTTACAAAAAAACCATCAACAGGCCTCCAAGCCAAAATAAAAAGACAAAATAGACAGTTCTCTTGATGCAAAAATAAACTCTTGAGCCTAGCTGTCTGAGGACGGAGCTTAGTGGGGAAGGATAATCTCACCGGGATCATCTACAATACAGGCAGGACCTGTAAGGCAAGGAGCTCGAGATCCGAGCTCCCTCATGTGCGAGCTGATCTAGTCGACCAGGACTAAGATGGTATGAGTAAATCGGAGGGAATTACACTCCAGATTTGGAAAAGAATGGCCCGATCTAATTTCGGTCGAAGATTATGCCAGGCGAAGCGGGTTTGGCAACATTTGCAGGAGCAGTTTCCCATCTAAATAAGGATTCTCCATCCTATCCCATTGAAACACCATGGTTTCCAAACTGCCTAAGGACCTTATAAATACAACTACCCTAAACTAATGGAGGTAAGCTCAAAACAAAAAATTTAGCCTTTAATCAGAATTGACTAGACAAACTTAGGCATTGGAGGGTTCATAGCCAACCATCGACACCCCCCGTTGTCAACATCTCCCTTGTCCTCACAGATCCATCGATGGGCATACCTCCACGATCAATTGTATCTGTTAGCCAAAATCCGATGATAACAGATTGTCATCGTTTGTGAGAACCTACAGCAAACCAAGTTCTCATTGTCTTCAACTCAAACTACCAACAGTCCTTTCCCCAATGGCAAAAAGAAAAGGAAATGCTCAAGTTGTAACCAAATTCGCCCACCGGGTTCCATCTATCAAGGATCAGGCCTCGCAGTCACTACCTCAATCCCAACCACCCTCACAAGCAGTGGTGCGTAAGTCTCGAAATTGAGATACCAGACTCATCTCCCTCGAGAACCATGTGAAAGCCTTGACCGACAACGTAGACTGTATCATGAGGCTATTAGAAAGATAGCAAGCGTCCCCCGACCAACCAGTGCGATGAGGCGGAGGCAGTGATCGAGCAATCTCGCATGATGCAGTCATGCCCCGAGCCACACCAGGGGTAGGCCCAAGATGGAGGAACCCCATCACCCCAATGTCGACCCCAACGACTACTAAGCTTGCCAAGTCAGACATGCATCATACCCTGGACCAGAGATGACAACCTCGGGGGAAGGCCCCCGAAATTATGGCAGAAAGCGGTCCCTTGAGGGGCAAAATTCTTAAAGATTCAGGACTAGCTTGGTAATATCCAGCAGGCTTATCGAGCAAATGCCCCAACATCCGTGGATTCCCTCCTCAAGCAGACCGAGCTGCCATTTACAGACGACATCATGTAAGCCCGGTTGCCACCTAGGTTTTGAATACCCGGGATATCGTCTTACTCGGGTTCAAGTGACTCGGTCAAGTACCGGAATCATTCAGAGCATAAATGGAGTTTCACGACACTTCCAAAATCATGATGTGCATGGCGTTCTCCTTGACACTCACTAGGGCAACTCAAAAGTGGCATAGGAACCTGAAGTCGAAATTCGTTAGCTTGTTCGCCCAGCTCAGTAAGGCCTTTGCCACCCAATTCATTAAGGAAAAGGATATAAGGAAGCCAACAACTCATCTCCTTACAGTAACCTAGAAAGAGGATGAGCTACTGAAAGACTACATCGTCAGATTCAATGCCAAGGTAGTTCAGGTAGACAATTATTCTAACCATGTAGCCCTTACGACAATGATGGTCGGGCTCATGCAACATGTGTTTCTATTTTCACTTGACAAGAACCCCTTGATGACCTTCACTGACCTCCTAAACCGATCTCAGAAATATATTAACGTTGAGGAATTGTTCTATGCCAGCAAGGATGTCAAGGGTGAAAGCAGCTTCACCTCATCTGATTGGGCCCTACCTCTGCAACTCATGTCTCCAGTTTTGCCACCTTGGCCATTAGCTCGGCCTTCTTGTGTCGCTTCATGGCTAACTAGGCGATGTCGGTTGTATAATCCCCCATGGATACCCGTAGGGCATCATATAGGGATTCAGCCTCAGTACAAAGAACTCTTGGGTCTCCATGGCCACCAGTAGTTCCAAGGCCTTTGCCTTGAGATCGGCCCTGATAACTCTATAAGCTTACGATTCACCTCATCGATTTGGGCCTTTAGGTTAAGTGAGAATCATCGAATCACAAGGACCCCAAGGGCATCCTGTAAAAGAAAAGAAAGCTAAGATAAGCATAAAGATGTGAAAGATAAAGCATTTGAACGACACCTCGACTACTGACTTACCTTGATTTGCGAGGAAGCCATCGTTGCAAGGAGAGGTGGCGGGGCAAAGCGATAGTATGGAGTCAACCTCCTCCTCAGGCACATAGCCTTGAGCCCAATTCACTATCATGGTTAAGCGTCGGGGATGGAAGAAGAGGAGCCCCCTTGTAGCGATGTCTTTGGGGGACGAGCTCTGGTGTTCAAAAGCACCCTTATTACCTTGAACCTCCTCTGCTCAGGCTTGCTTGGCTTGCGAAGGGGGCATGTCAAGATCCATCACCTCCATTAGTATGGTGTCCCTTGGAGGGGTGTGGGAGGACACAACAACAATATTACCACCAACTGTTGCTCAACCCTCCGCGGGGACAACAACAACCTTAGCCTCTACCTAGTCAACTGTGGGAGTTGTCCCAGTGGCAGCCTCAACTATTAGTCTTTCAATTGCAGGGGCTGTAGCCCTGCCCGAAGGGGCACCGAGAGGAGAAGGCCAAGCCGCAACAACAAGCACTATCTTCTTGACGACAGCCTTCAGCTACTCCATCTAGACCCTAGCCGGCATCTTCCTTTTCCTCGACTACGGGCTACCAAACATCTCTGGAAAAAAAAGAAGAAGAAAAAGATGAGTAAGAATGCAACCAAGAGAGCAATCAACCAAGTAGTGAAAATTATTGAGCTAAGAGAGTTACCGGCCGGAACAAAGCTGAACTGATATAGAAGTGTAGCGATAACCAACCTTCCATGGTCCCGCAGGTTGACAAGTCACTCCCGAGAGATCTTGATCTGACATTGGTGGTATACGGAGAGGTTGGGCCGTGATTTGGGAAAGGTTGCAGAAAAGATCATGACACCAACACCAAAAGTAAGAATCAGTGAAGCATAAGTATAACAGTTTAGTGTGTGTTCTGACCTAGCAAGGCAAAGGAAGTCAAGGCCCAAGACTATAAACACTCTAGTTCTGTCAATGGAGACTCTCACTCTCCAAACACGAAAAACCACTTGTATTTCTAACCCTTGTCGGAAGATGGGTTGTTGGTTATGATGGCCTGACCCTTGCCTGACCAAGAAGAGAAATAGTACCAGCCGTGTGAGCCCGGATTGCTCTTAGTTTGTTATAAGTGAAGGAGCTCGTTCATTGTGAGCTTGAAATTTTAGACCAACTACTAGAGAATGCAGCAATTGAAGATAGCCCGCTAGACATTGGGGTTTAGCTGCCTCGGGTGACCCGAAGATGACAGAGGACCTCTCTCACTATTGGGTGACCCGAAGATGAACAACAAGAAAAACGCGAGTACGATCGTTGGATCACTGTTCCCCCACTCAGAGAAAACCGAATTGTTCCCTCACACGGGAAGAACAACCATCTAACTATGAGAGAAGTGCCTCTGAGCCGGGGTAACCAAAGGTCCAGGTAAAAAGACCATTGACGGGCCTCTCGAAATGTCGTTCATCCAAGTCATCAAAGTACATATCTTCCCAAGAAGACGAGATAAAATTAAAAAAAAAAAAAAAGAAGAAGAAGAAGAAGAAGAAGAAGAAGAAGAAAAGGGAGAAGAAGGAAGCCATACGACACCAAAAAATGAGATGAGCCCCTATAGGATGTCGGAGTCGAGTTGTCTGAGGACAAAGCTCAGTGGGGGAAGGATTGTCTTGCCTGGAGTATCTACAACATAGGCAGGGACCTGTAAGGTAAGGAGCTTGAAATCCGAGCTCTTCCGTATGTCGAATTAACACGATCGATCACCGCCAACCACCGCCAAGACGGTACGAGTAATCCAGAGGGGATTAGGCCCCAGATCTGAAAAGGAGGGCCTGATCCGGGCTCGATGACATTTTCAGAAGCAGTTTCCCATCTAAACATGGACTCTCTAGCGTATCCCATTAAGGTACGGCGGTTTCAGAACTGCCCAAGAACCCTTAAATATAGCTATCCTAAACGAATAGAGGTAAGCTCAAAATTAAAACTCTAGCCTTCAATCAGAATTGACTAGCCTAACTTAGGCATCGAAGGGTCCACAACCGACCATCGGTACCCCCGTCATCCACATCTCCCTTGTCCTCGCAAGTCCATCATTGGGCGTACCTCCATCATCAATTGCATATAATGACCAAAATTCGTCGACAATGATAAAATTGCCTTAATAAAGTGATTCTTCACTAACACTAGCAATTGAAGGCTTTTTCCACAAAATGAATAGTTTTAATTTGACCATTTTAGACATCTTTTGTTTTTTATTCTTAGGGTGGGTTTGGTTTTCTAATTTCTTATGAAATGTAAACTATATGTAAATTGAAAGTTAAATACACTTGTAATATAGATTATAGTTATTATATTTTTACATTATAAAATTACAAACACTACGGTAATTTGTGGGTGTAACAAATAATATAGTAAAATTATCATTATAATAAATGTAACTGATGCCACCACAATTACAAGAGTAAATAATTATTACCTATTTATAATCATTTACTATTATAACTAGAAAACCAAAGTAGCGAGTCTTTGGGGGCCGAGCTCAGGTGTTTAGAAGCACCGTTATTACCTTGAACCTCCTCTGCTTGGGCTTGCTTGGCTTGCCAAGAGGGCATGTCAAGATCCATCACCTCTATTAGTATGGTGTCCCTTGGAGGGGTGTGGGAGGACACAACAACAACATTACCACCAACTGTTGCCCAACCCTCCGCAGGGACAACAACAACCTTAGCCTCTACCTAGTTAGCTGTGGGAGTTGTCCCAATGGCGGCCTCAACCACTAGTCTTTCAATCACAGGGGTTGTAGCCCTGCCTGAAGGGAAATTGGGAGGAGAAGGCCAAGCCGCAACAACAAGCACTATCTTCTTGACGACAGCCTCAGCTACTCCATCTTGACCCTAGTCGGCATCTTCTTTTTCCTCGACTACGGGCTACCAAACATCTCTGGAAAAAAAAAAAAAAAAAGATGAGTAAGAATGCAACCAAGAGAGCAATCAACCAAGTAGTGAAAATTATTGAGCTCAGAGAGTTACCGGCCGGAACAAAGCTGAACTGATATAGAAGTGTAGCGATAACCAACCTTCCATGGTCCCGCAGGTTGACAAGTCACTCCCGAGAGATCCTGATCTGACACTGGTGGTATACGGAGAGGTTGGGCCGTGATTTGGGAAAGGTTGCAGAAAAGATCACGACGCCAACACCAAGAGTAAGAATCAGTGAAGCATAAGTATAATAGTTTATTGTATGTTCTGACCTAGCAAGGCAAAGGAAGTCAAGGCCCGAGACTATAAACACTCTAGTTCTGTCAATGGAGACTCTCACTCTCCAGACACGAAAAACCACTTGTATTTCTAACCCTTGTTAAAAGATGGGTTGTTGGTTATGATGGCCTGACCCTTGCCCGACCAATAAGAGAAATAGTACCAACCGTGTGAGCCGGGGTTGCTCTTAGTTTGGTATAAGTGAAGGACCTTGTTCATTGTGAGCTTGAAATTTTCGACCAACTACCAGAGAATGCAGTAATCGAAGATAGCCAGCTAGACATTGGAGTTTAGCTGCCCCGGGTGACTCGAAGATGACAGAGGACCTCTTTCACTATTGGTTGAAGAGGCAGACGAAGGCCACAAGAAAAGAACGCAGAGTACAGGGCGACCTCCCCCCTGGGAGGTCAACTAGGGACCTCCTCAGCTCGGGGGAGGCGAAGTCCCACCGAGCCGGGGATTATGAACTCTGACTTGAGGGAGTGCAAATCGGCCACACTCAACCTTGACACAAAGCTGTCAGCCATAAGGACTAGCTCACCAGAGGAACAGGAGGCCACCTCAACTCACGGTGCCACCTCGATCGGATAAGGAGGCATCTGATGGCCAAATTCGACAGAGGGGAGACTAGGCCCTAAAGGACCAAACTCAAAAGACTCAACGAGGGACGGAGACTTGGAGTCAGAAATGTCATTCACAGACTCCTTCTGGAAGCGATCAAAAATTGTGGCAGCCCTGGAATCTTCCTAGGAAGACATCTGGGAGACTACGAAAAAAAAAAGAAAAAAAAAAGAAGAAAAGGGGAGAAGAAGGAAGCCATACGAGAAGGGTGTACCGGAAAAATGCTTCGGCATGGGAACTCCAAAGGACTATAGGATGTCTTAGGATAGGAAGCCGAGGTTGGATTCAATGCAGGTTAGCAGAGTTCAGACTTCTCAAAGCAACAAATGAAGAAAAGAATAGGAATCAAGGTATTTATAGAATCCCCCTGGCATAGTATTTATTCCTGCATAGTGCCACATGTCAGCACGGGAGCCCAAGGTGACACTTCAACTAGGGCACTCCTTTACGTGACAACACGATCTTCGCCCAGGCAAAAGCATGACTACTCGAGTGACAACTATCACCCTACAATTCGCTTAGAATTCGAACAATGATCTGTCATAAATGCACGTCTCTTCGTTCCTCACACGTTAAAAATAACCATCTAACTATGAGAGAAGTGCCTTTTAGCTCTTGCCTTTGCCAGCGAACAACAAATCCAGGCACAATTTAAAATTTGAAAAGGACTAGGTTGTTTAAAATTTGAATTTGAAGTTACATATGATCTCGTTTCGAGAAAAATTAGCGCTCTCCTCACACGGGGAAGAACAACCATCTAAGTATGAGAGAAGTGCCTCGAGGACAAAGCTCAATGGGGGGGGATGGTCTTGCCTAGAGCCAAATCGTTCCCTCACACGGGAAGAACAACCATCTAATTATTAGAGAAGTGCCTCTGAGCCAACGTAACCAAAGGTCCAGGTAAAAAGACCATCGACGGGTCTCTGATCTGAGCTGTCAAATTACATATCTCTGAGATAAAATTAGCAGTTCTCCTGACACAAAGATGAGCCCCTGAGTCGAGCTGTCTGAGGACAAAGCTCAATGGGGGAAGGATGGTCTTGCCAGGAGCATCTACAACACAGGCAACAAGGTAAGGAGCTTGAGATCCGAGCTCTTCGTATGTCAAGTTAACACGATCGACCACCGCCAAGACGGTACGAGTAATCCAGAGGGGATTACGCCCCAGATTTGAAAAAGGAAGGCCTGATCTGGGCTCGATGACATTTTCGGGAGCAGTTTCCTATCTAAACATGGACTCTCCAACGTATCCCATTAAGGCACGGCAGTTTCAAAACTGCCCAAGAACCCTTAAATACAGCTATCCTAAATGAATAGAGGTGAGCTTAAAATTAAAACTCTAGCCTTCAATCAGAATTGACTAGCCTAACCTAGGCATCGGAGGGTCCACAACCGACCATCGGTACCCCCGTCATCCACATCTCCCCTGTCCTTGCAAGTCCATCATTGGGCGTACCTCCATCATCAATTGCATCTAATGACCAAAATTTGCCGACAATGATAAAATTGCCGTAATAAAGTGATTCTTCACTGGCACTAGCAATTGAAGGCTTTTTCCACAAAATGAATAGTTTTAATTTGACTATTTTAGACATCTTTTGTTTTTTATTCTTAGGGTGGGTATGGTTTTCTAATTTCTTATGAAATGTAAAGTAAACTGTATGTAAATTAAAAGTTAAATACACTTGTAATATAAATTGTAGTTATTATATTTTTACATTATAAAATTACCAACACTACTATAATTTGTGGGCGTAACAAATAATATGGTAAAATTATCATTATAATAAATGTAACTAATGCCACCACAATTACAAAAGTAAATAATTAATACCCATTTACAATCATTTACTATTATAACTAGAAAACCAAAGTAGGTCGACATTATGGATGGCTTCGATCATTCATCAAAGCTTTTCTCGGTAATCGGTTTACATTATCCATTTTAGTCGCCAATGATCATGGTCAGCATCATCTAACCAAAGAGGTTCCTTGGAATATGGGGAATCCAAGGTGGGCCCCACATGATGGATGATTAAGAATGATTTTCATATATTTTTGTTGTCATCAATCCTACGGCCTGATTGTGTCGGATAAAGATACTTTTTGAAAGATATGGCAATCTATGATGGACCCGCATGGTGAACGGTCAAGATCAATAAAATAACTCCCTATTCCAAAGGACGAGTTCTGAGAGCGAAAGTAAGCTCTCCACTCTGTTCGGCGGATAGGGAAATGGCCTCGAAAAAGCTGTTCGCATTTCAATGCCAATATCTGTGGGGCCCACAACATCCACTCCCTCCATCAGGTCCCGTCGCCAATTATAGGTCTGGCAAAAACAATCCAGGCCCACAACTCAGATGAGCCAAAACACACAGAATGATAGAGATGGGATGCCAACCATAGATTTGTATCTACGGCCACCATACTGTGTATCTTTCATCTGACCCACTAACCATGTGTTACTTATTAGGATGAAGTGAAGATATAACATCAGGGGCGGCTTCTGTGGGTCCCTGACTGTGGGGCACACCGTGATGTATGTGACTTACATCCACACCGTCCATGCATTTTAACAACTTTTTTTAGTGGATGATCCCATAAATAAAGCAGATATAAATCTCAAGTGGAACACACCGTGATTGACCATTAAAAGCTACTTGTGGGCCACAAAAGATTTGGATCAAGCTAATATTTTTGTAGTCTTTTCATCCAGGACTTTGTGACCTTATGAACAGGTTGGATGGCAGATTACCATTCCAGTGGCCCCCATAAAGTTTTTAATAGTGGGTATTCAATCACTATTGTTTCTTGTAGTGTGGTCGACATTACATTTGGATCTGGTTCATTTTCGGGATCATTCCCTTAAATGAGCTGTCAAAACAGATGGACGGTGTGGATGTAAGACACGTGCATCAAGATGGCCTCACATTGGATGAAATTAAAGGTTTTACTAACAATCTTATATATGCGTGTTACAAAGCTCAGGCAGGGCACATTGGATGAAACTAAAGGTTTTACGAACAATATTACACCGTTTCCATTTGCATGACCCATGAAGTTTTCCTACTGAAATGAAAATTTGTATGTCCACTTCAATTATTGTTTCTCAACTTCGGATAGGTTGGATTTACAATTACAGTATGGCAGCCTCCAAGAGCAGGGTGTTTTATAGCAGATGTAGAAATTCATTCATCTTACAATACTTTTTTTTTTTTTTATTACCACTGTGTCCATTAAGCTAGTCCAACTATGTAAACTGTGATAAATAAGTAATAATAACTTACTCTGAAATTTACAATAGTAAATATGTTATAATAGGCATGAATTTTGAAAGGATCCTTTAGGACCCATCATGATGTATGTATTTTATCCACGCTGTCGGTTTACTTTGTCAGATCATTTTAAACTTCGGTAGCCCCTAAGTAGTTTCCAATGGTAGGCATTTTATCCCCACTGTTTTGTAGTGTAAGTCCACTTGGGCTTTGGATCATGCCCTAAGTGATATGGAAAAAAAAATAAAAAATGAATGGACGACATAGATATAGCATATATATCGTGATGGGTTACTTATTACACGGTTGAGTATTGCATTATTTTTAAGATAAAATTTCAACTTTAAACCAAACAACAAACATTCGCCGTAATTACTCATTTATGAGTACCATTTACATGCATTAATAGCTAACCTCACAGGCCCAGGTAAAGTGGGTGTTGCAGAGATTTCTTTGATTCTGCAACACCTTACCTGGTGAATAAAACACCTGAGCTCTTTGGAGCCGTTAATTGAAATTCACTTCATCCATCGTGTCTGCTCCTAGATGTAATATTTTACATTGTTTCAGTTATGGTGGACTGTATGAGTTTTCTTTTTCTTTTTTGTTTTTTTCTTTAAAAAAAAATAATTATTTAATTGAATTATCTTTGTATTTACAATAATCATGAGGTTTATTACATTATAACATTGTTGTGGCCCGTATCATTTTTATTAGGCTGATCTTTTATATTCACAGTAAACATGAGTATTTGATGAACAATATGATTTTCACACATACAACATGGTGGGTCCCAACAAGCTCACATGGTTTACGTAGTTTAAACCCAATAATCACAATCACTTTTTTAAAGGTTGTCTTCATAAAGTCTATTAATAAACTTCTTTTGTTTAGTTTTCAAGTGTGAAAAGGAGTAAAAGAAAAGTCTGATTTTGTTATTAAAGTAAGGTTAAGATTTTTCTCATCCGGGTTAAGACTACAATAGGTTTGAAACCGCATACAGTGAGTGCACTACTGGAACAGTGTGATAGTCTATACAGCTTGAAGGTCGATTGTTCGAAGAATTCTGTTATACCCGGGACACCGTCCAAGAAAGGCAAATTAATTTCAAACTGAATGATTCTAAATCACGCCTCAACTTCTTCAAATTGATAAATTTTCATATTTTCTCATTTCAATTTTATTTTGTCTTAAATACTTTTTAACCCCAACTTCCAACAACAAGAAACAGTGAAACTAGTTGCAGTGGTCCTGCATTTGAATAGGAGACAGTTTCTCCCTAAATACAATGGATACCCTTGGATGAATGGTAAAAACAAAGGCATATAGGAAAAGCCATGATAAGTTTTAAAAAACCAGTGCAAAAAAAAAAAAAAAAAAAAAAAAAAAAGAAGAAGAAGGAAAAACTACTGTTTGTGGAAAGCAACGGTGCATTAGGCGATTCAGTACCCAATGACGTTTTTGCCTTATTATTCAACTTGCTTCTACACTACACATCAAAAGAACAACATGGGTTGACAACGATTCCCGTCCTAATCATGGTTAAAACACTCAACAACTCAGCCCAACTCGTGCGAGAAGACTCGTTCGACTGTTCGAGAGTCATGACTCACCTGAACAAGGAAGCTGAGTTGGCCCAACTCACTCATAACTTGCGGCATCGAACCGTATTGGGCCAACCTAATCCGAGTTGACTCCACTCGGCCGAGTCTTAAAACCATAGTCCTAATCCAAACAGGCCCTCTACATTATAGAAATTGTCCAATTATTATGTTGAGCAATATTAAAACCGAATAATATACAAACTATCTAAGTCAAACGTCCAACACCCTTCAATATTAATATTTTTTTACATTTTAACCATAGATGATCAGATAGAAAATGCATATTGAAAGTTAGGCAAGTTTCCAACTGCACCAAAGAAAACATCAATGAGAAAAGGTCGCTATTTTTTGGTCCTTTTCTTATAGCTGAAATCCAAAAACAAGAACAATATCTAGCACGTGTGAACACGTGTATTGGCTCTTGGGATCCAACCGACCGATTTGATTTTGATAGACGTTTTTGAGTAGTCCAAACACGATCGAGGACAGGTCAAAACTAGTCAAAGTTCACGACGCAAGTGTCATGATACAGACGTCATCACCGTTCATCTTTTCATGAGGGCCGTTAGTTACACACGCTCGTACACTCACCACGTGGGAAACGTTTTTATCAGATCTGGACCGTACATTCGGTGGTCTTATCCAATCAGCTAAGCTAGCATTAATATTGGACTGGTACACTCAAAAGGTGGGCCATGCTTACACGTTGGATGCAACGTTTTTCTTTAATTTTTCGTTGGTTTCGTACAGAAGTGTCCTTCCAGATGAGCTGGACCAGCTTAATTTACGTGACTGTGTTATCTGCATGGTGGGGCCCACTTATGAACGGTTCGGATGTCGTATGCATGTGAACCGCATGTAAAAAATGCTAGCGGAGCTACCAAACCTCAAACTTTTTTTTAAGAAAATGATCACATGCAGGCACTGTATGTAAACTATTATATACAGCCCCATGTTTCCAGCCAAGAGTCACTTAAATTGGGAATTGGAGCCACCCCTACATGAGGCCCACTACTTTCTGTGGATCTTAGGCAAATTCATTCATAGCTGCAAACCAGCTGTATGCTGAGTCAGACTACCAGCTGTCCGTCAATTTTACCAAAACGGCCCATTTCATGAGTAAATGAACCAACCATTTCACCCTAAATAATCTACATGGTGTGGCCCACCTTCTGCACGGTATGGATATTCATCAAAGTCAATAAATAGGCGATAGAAAATGACACTGTACGTGAAAGTTTATATACAGCGCCCGTACCCAATCCTTTCTCTCTTCTATTTTAATACATCACTCTTAAATATGAGAAATGCTCGTACACATCTAGTTAGACGCCCAACTGGTTGGGTATAGGGCCCACCTTAGCGTTTGTATAAAATCCAACCCGTATAAAAAGTTCTTTCCACAATAAATATTCGACCCTCCAAAATAAAAGACAAAATAATTATCCTATGAGCCACACTACAAAAACAATTAAAAAACGTTAAAAAAATCTTAAGATTCAAATTAGATACAACTAACGGTTGGATCAAACTGATTTTTGGTCTTTCATATCTACATAGTAGTATGACCATTCGAGACAGCTGAGATGTCATAAAAATACTAAAATGGGTCCCACAAGAAAACTAGTTAGACGTACAGCACTAAATATTAATAAATATAATTATAATTAAGAATGAGGAAAGACTAATGATTCTGTGGCTGGGTGTACCCACCAAAGAGCCAAACATGTTACTTGCACAAAGCAAGTGGGGCCCACCAGGAATAAGAAGCTATGAATGGATGAGAATATTTGCAATAAAGATAGATAGGATAATAATCTTGTGGTTATATTAATATTAATCTAGTGATTAGGGAAATGATTAATATTTAGAGTTTAAGGAAGAGAGAGTTGGGTCAGGTTAGCTGACCCACTGCCCTTTATAAGAATCTCCTCGACTTGGTTAAGCACAACATCCCTTTCCATGCCATGGGCGCCCTGCGCACCCACGTGAACCTTCCCTCTCTGCAGTCCCCACCAAGATCCGCCGTATCCTTCCCTGGGCCCACCTGTCTCCTTGCCACGTGTTCCCACCTGGCTACACCTTCCCTTGCCCACATCTCCTCCTCTCACCACACGTTCCTCCACCTCTCTCACGTGAATACGCCACGTGGCGTTGGATACCGTATACGTCATACGAGTTTACTGGCACTGGCTGGCGGTTCACTCCGTATGGTGGTGCTACGTCGTACGTGTACTAGATCGAAGCCGCTCGTTAGATGAATCGGATTCTGTAGGTGTGTTATCTAAAAGAACATACAGATCTAATTAACAGATGGTCTACACGTGTACAAAAACCAAAATCAACGGTCCACAGACATTTAGCAACAGTCAAATTTTAACAAAAATGCATCATACGTGTACGCCACGTAGCGCAGGATAGCGGGTGCGAGTTTATTTATTTTGGCTGGCACTCCGCTCTCTCACGTGCTACTACGTCGCACGTGTACTAGATGGAAGCCGTTCATTAGATGAATCGTATTCTTTAGTTTTCTTACCCAAAACAATACACAAATCCGATTACCCGATGGGCTACAAATATACAAAACAAAATCAACGGTCCACAGACATTAACCAACAGTCCAAATTCAACATAAATTCATCGTACGTGTACAAAATCCAATCCGTTCATCAGCTCATCCCTACTTTTTTTATCCCTCACATAAAATAAAAATCGGTTCAGATCATTAGATTTTTCACAGATGGACAAACGAGAATTCAAAGTTCAACACTCCATATCCAACATAAGCACACACCATTCTACTGAAGAGTATCTAACCAGTGGATTAATCCATCCAACGACTCAGATCTTGGACAGCCATCCCAACTCCCACGTGTGAGGTGCGATTAAGCAACCAAAAGATCAAGTACTCGCGCGAGTTCGCAAACCTCTGTATGTCTTATAAATAGAGAACTTGTGTCTAAAATCCAAGACAGAGAGCCAATTGATTTCCACTCTCAGTTTTTCCTTCTAAAACAAAAAACGAAAGAAGAAAAAAAATAAAAATCCTTCTCTTCTTCGAAGCAGCTGCTGCTGCAACGTGAAAAGCAGTCGCGAATCTGTGCATGTTGCGTAGGATATCTTTAAAGCGCAATCCGGCTTACGTTAGCACCACGAGTTCCCACGCTCCTGCCACAAGATTTTGTTCCCTCCGAGAAGTTTTACAGCAGATCCGATCCTCTTCGTGCTCCGGGGGTGCGCACGCTTCTTATCCTCCACCCCCTACCCTATAAAACCCCCAACAGCATCCGTGATACGCGCCGCTTGCTTCCTATCCAATGGCTACTAAGCTTCTCCTCATGTTTGCCATCTGTCGCTTGATCTCCACCGTCGGTTTGACGATCGACCCCATCGAGCTCCTCCGGCTCAGCATATCCGGTCGGCTTAGCCTTGACCCAGTCGATATCGATACAGCTTCTCTCGATTTCGGACGCTTGAACAGAGTCAAGCCGTTAGCCGTTCTCAATCCAGCCTCTGTTGATGACATCGTCGGCTTGGTTCGGTCAGCTTACGGCTCGGCTCGAGGGTTTACGGTCTCGGCCAGGGGCCACGGGCACTCGATCAACGGTCAGGCGCAGGCGGCGGATGGGGTGGTGGTTGAGATGAACGGCTTGAAAGGGAGCCAGCTCAGCATTGGGGCGGGAGGTTCGTATGTGGACGCGTGGGGCGGGGAGCTTTGGATAGATGTGTTGAGGTTTACGATTGAACATGGGCTCGCTCCTCGGTCGTGGACCGATTATTTGTATCTGACCGTTGGTGGGACCCTCTCCAATGCTGGGATTAGTGGCCAGGCGTTCAATCACGGCCCTCAAATAAGCAATGTCTATGAACTTGATGTTATAACAGGTGAGCCTACCCACCAAGCTTTGATCTTATCACTTTATCTGGTGGGTCCCACCATGAACATTCCCTGACACAAAAATCAGGCCCGTACGTTCATCAGGTGGGCCATACTATCCAGGAAGTACTTATTCATGGTGGGGCCCAACGTATGGCTTTCACTACATTTATTGCTCCAATTTCGTGTACCAGCAGGTCCCGTGTTGTGTTGATCTAGACCGTTTATCTTATAAGACCCACTGAAGTTAGATTGGAGAAACCAAGCTGGAAATTATTTTTGGACCGCCTGCTTTTTTTTAAAAGTGACCGTCTATTTATAGGACACAGATTGAACGGTTAGGAACCTCTATTGTCCGTGAAATTTATGGACCCTTAAGATCAACGGTCTGGATCTACAAACTATGGGGCCATTTATCAACTTTTATTTTTTATTTTTTAATGACACGTTAGCTTGTATGTGCTTGTCAGGCAAAGGAGAGCCTGTGACGTGCTCCAAAGAGCAAAACTCGGAGCTGTTTCATAGCGTGTTGGGCGGTCTAGGACAGTTTGGAATCATAACAAGGGCTAGGATCGCTCTAGAGCCGGCTCCACAAAGGGTACTTTCCTTGCCCCACTTTTCTTTTATTTCTACGGCCCAGATTTTCACCGTACACTTGGTTTTCAGTTTATATAAGTGGGGGCCATCTTTCTCTGATCCAAGCCGTTGATACAGTGATCCTAACCGTAGATGCCACGTGTCATGACTTTTCTATAAGGATTAGGTCTCATATGTGAGATATTCAGAACATGGGCCATCTTCCATATGGATTAGGTATACATATCAACGGTTCGTGTACTAAAAGGTGGACCCCAGCTGTAAACTAAAAGCTCGTACACGTACTTCTTAAACTTTCGGCCGAGCATTGCATAATAATTCTAGAAAGCGTAGGTGGCCACGTATGTAACCTACGACTCACGCCAATCCAAATTGCCAACGTGGAGGTAGATCCATACGCTTTCAACAACTTTCCATACGTCCGAGAAAAGCCCATCAACATGCCAGTACACGTGCCAAGATAGCACACGTGGCTGAATCCTACCCATTACTAGGTGGGCCACAGTACATAAATCAAACCAAGTACCTCTTGTGGGCTATTGACAATTTGGATGTTCGTCACACATGCGTGATATGACACGTGTGAGGAGTGGAGGTGAGCTGGCCATATACGCTTGTTGGATTACCTATCTTCGACAAGGGGTGGCAATGCCGATGATAAGCTCCTAACACGAGTCTTTTTCTCTGTCTATCTTTTTGTGGTCTGTTTGGCTGTACAGGTGAGGTGGATTCGGGTCTTGTATTCGGATTTCTCGGCTTTCACTAGAGACCAAGAGTATCTAATCTCACTACAAGGAGAACCAGCCAGCCAGAGATTCGACTACATTGAAGGTTTCGTTATTGTAGATGAAGGGCTCATCAATAACTGGAGATCTTCCTTTTTCTCCCCTCGCAATCCCATCAAGATCAGCTCCATCGGATCCAACGGTAGTGTTCTCTATTGCCTGGAAATAACAAAGAACTACGACGAATCAACCGCCAGCACCGTCGATCAGGTTCGCATCTAAAAATTCTCATCTTGTTTGAGCTTTCAAACAGTGATAATTCATGTCCTGCTGAATTTGAAAAACCTAAGAATTCATTTTTAACCGTCCATCTGAAACCCACTACTTGGATTGTTGATGTCACTTGGGTCATTCTGATTTTCGAGATATGCACCATCTACAATGGGACATATGAATCGGACGGTCCAGATTGAAGTGAATACATGCCACATGCACGCTACATGGTCTTGTCCATCGTGCTTGGTTTTCATGTGAAGAAGACACCATGCACGTATAGATTTTTAAGTTCGACTTATATTTTATTATTTGGTGTTAGTGATATTACATTAGATTGTACTTGCTCTATGTGTATGATGATATTCTATAGAGATAATGAGACATCCACATGGTAACATGGAAGATCTTCTATGATATATTCCATTCGATTCTATCTTGGAACATATTCGATTCCACATATATAACTAAGTACTTGTACAAAATCAATGTCACCCACCAATAATACCACTAGATGCTTCATAAAACCCTAATTTATTAGAAAACAAGATAACTATTTTCCTGTTCATGGCAAACACAATCATATAT